>VXAU01001033.1:218851-327404 GCA_013399695.1 Formicarius rufipectus | reverse complement strand
GGGGTGGGGTGTGCCCTGGGCAGCTGCTGCCAATGGGCCATGGGGAGCAGGTCATGAGACAATGCCACAGAGGGTTTAGAATCCACACCCACCCAGTGACAAACTGGTCCTGGATACTATAACCAGGTCAAGGGGGCTTTTCCAGCCTCAGTGGTTTGTGAGTCTGTGATTCTTGTCTGTTGCCTGGTGTAAAAGATGTGCAAACAAGACGTGTCATAACACCGAGTTGAGATTTTTCTCTGGGTGGTTCAGCCCATAAACGCTTCACACATGAATTTTCAAGGCATAACTTGACAGAAAATCAGGCCAATGTTAAACCAACACACAGGTGAAAAGAGTGAAAATTTAATCTTGTTAAGAAGAACTGAGTTGTGATATTCAAGGTCAGGGTTGGTTGAGTTTTGACTCCACCAGAAAGTTACAACTGCAGCCTTCAGAAGGCAGGTGGGTCTCTGACGTAACAAAGATCAGCTTTTGTATCTCCATCCCTTTTGCAATTTGACTGTTTACCCTTTGCTTGTCCTTCTTAAGTGACCATCCTACTGATACCAAGCTGTGGATGGACCCATGAGGGACATCCTCATAGCCCTGTGTCATTTGGGGGATTTTCTTAATCAGCTTTTCTGCAGAATTCTCTGATTTTCTTGGGGAAATTTTCCAGGGACTTTTGTTCTAGTACTGTTTTTTTTTTTTACAAAATCTCAACTAGTGATAAAAAAATTCAGAAATTTAATTGCTAACCATGATGTGTCCTATTACTGTGTTTACCTCTTTGCTCTGATGATTTTCTGCTTCACTGGAATCTACTTTTGTTTGCTTTGCATTGCATGTAGCAGAACAACTTGGACTTGCATGATTAGTTACTAAAGCACTGAATCTTTTTAACATAAAAGATAAACAAAAATAATAGTTTTAGATTATTGTGTAAGTTTTTTTGTTGGTTTGTTTCTTTGGCCAGCATAGTTGAACAGATTTTCTTCAGGGACTGAGTTTTGCCTGCACCACGATGTGGACCTTTTTCCTGGAATTTGTTTTTGACAAATGGGATAAGTTCTGGCAGCTTCTTCAGTGTCACTGCTGATTCGAGCCTGGCCCAAGACATTTTTCACCCTTCTCTCAGGTGTTTATTTTGAATTGCTGAATGACATTTTATGTAGCCCTTTAAAGGTACTTATTTGTAGTATCTCAGGTGTCTTACTTAAGAAGCCTCGAGGGCATTGAGAACATTCCCACTACCCTTAAACTGCACACAGGCCTGGGAACATCCTGCTCTGTGTGAGTGTTGGCATTTGAGAAGCATTTAATTGCTTTACAGAGGGTCTTAGCCTCGTGAGTAGTTATGGAAATCCATGTTTTACATGAGTCAAAGTAGTTGAGGTTTCTTATTTTCCTATTTTGACTTACAGAAAATCTAATTTTGTACTGCTTTTCATGATTGTATTTTTTGCCAAATGTGTGTTTCAAGCCATCAAAATTTGTTCCATGTTTTATTTACTTTGCAAGTTACAAACAGACTGTTGAAAAAGGGATGCTACAATCTCAATGCACCCCATGCCCCACTCTGAATAACGAGGTGATTTATTTGGTTGCAAATACATAATTAAAGGATTTTCTGCTGTGACATTGTCCAGTTTCTGTCCTTAGTGCCCTTTCCTCATTTGAGAGAGACTGTTGGCTTCTGAGTTGGAAATGGGATATTCAACCTAATATATTTCAACGAGACCCCATTATCTGCTCCACATCCGTACTTAGTTTTCATATCTTTTAATTTTCTTTGAATTTTCAGTATTTTCACTTCTCAATAATATCCAGGTATCGTTTGTTTCTTTTGAGATACATTTAAGTGCTGGAGGATTTATTCCTGGCAAATTCTAATTCCTCTGTCAGTGACTGCATCTGGAAGTCCTGTTTTTGACTTTGTTCCAAAACTTGTTCTCTTATGAAAAATTCTGTTTCACCCTCAATACACTAAAGTATAACTTTCACTCTCTCTTAATAGATTCTTCTGGGTGTTTTTTTGTTTGGTTTTCGTACCTTTTTTGTTTGTTTGGAGTTTTTTTGGTGTGTGTGGTGGGTTTTTTTGTTGTTTTTGTGGGTTCTTTTGGCTTTTTTTTTTTTTATATGGATGCAGTATTCATTAAATTCTTGGCTTTTTCTACTTTAACTTATCAAAAATGTTAAGTTTACCAGGTGTGGTAATGAGCATCCTTCTTTCATGCAGTCAGAAGTGCAAATTTAATTGGGAAACTGACCTGAAATGGAATTATGCTTAGTTTATTTTTTATTATTTTTATTTTATTTATAATTTTACTTTTATTTATTATTTTTATTTTTTCCTGCTTAGTTTTAATCCATCATGTTCCTTCAGGTCTGTTCACTGCACATCCACTCAGCCCACCCATGTTCACTGCACAGGTGATGTGGGAGACCATGAGTGCTGTGCAGGGATGAAAAGGAGAGTGATTCCTTGTCCTGGGTCACTGTTCAAAGTGCATGAGGAACTCCTGCCTTCCAGCTGAGAATTAAAAACAAACAACTGACCAACCTTAAGAACAGAGCCTTGCTCTCAGGTGTGTAGGCACACTTTGCTTGCTAACACTGTGTGTGTTCCACGCACTATTTTGCAGGCAGTTCAAGCTCAGTGTGGTCACCCAGGGCTGATGCCTTCCTGTCAGAAAGGCTTTACTACCTGAGGCTTGGTGATCTAATATCTACAATTTTGTCATTCCTGGTTGGCTGGGAGTGAGACAGAGAGGAACACAGAGAGCACAGATGTGCGGTGTAGCTTCCCCTAGGGAATAACCATGCAGGCTGCCCAGGAGCTGGTCCTGGATCCTCTGCCTCCCCAGCTGCTGGAGGTCCCTGTCCCCAGAGCCCCTCCAGCTACACACACAGCTCTGCCAAGGAGTTCCACAGGCAGCCACCCAGGCTCCTGGTCCAGCCAGCAGCTGGGTTTACTCTCCTGTGCCCTCCAGTAGCCAGATCAGAGTCTCTGCTGGTCCAGCCTGCACTCTGTGCATCCTCCCCAGGCTCAGCAGTGCTCACACCCCAATTCACACATGGACAAGGCACACATGCTCCCACCCCTTCAGGGTGTTCTGCTCCAGGAACTGGCACTTGGAACTCCGTGGGGGCACATGCAGAGACCCCTCACCACGTACAGTAGTTAGAAGTGAAGTTTGATGAGAAAGCAGGATTAATATCGATGGTGAGGTGCAAATCATGGCCAGACAAGTGTACTGATCAGCCTGGTTACATGTGACTCTTTATCCCCTTTTAACCCCTTTTCTCTGTGTTTTCTCAGTTTTGCCATTCCTCAAACCTATTTGATCCCTCCCTTTCTCTGCCTTTGGTTTCTTCAGTTCCATAACAAGCCTAGTACAACCCAAAAATGCTCTTCCCTGTATCTCATAGGACGTTTCACACCCCTGTGGTTGGCAGCTCTTCTCAGCCTAAAAGCAGACGTGAGAGCCTTTCCAGTGGCTCTGGGGAGACCTCATTGGTGCCTTTCATAAGCTTCCCTTAAGAGGGAAGAGGGAGAGGCACTTTTCACATGGAGAGATAGCCACTGGACAAGGAGGAATGGTTTTAAACTAAAAGAGAGGAGATTTAAATTGGATTTTGGGAAGAAACCCTTCCCTGTGAGGGTGGGCAGCCCTGGCACGGGTTGCTCAAAGAAGCTGTGGCTGCCCCATCCCTGGAAGAGTCGAAGTTCAGACTGGATGGGGCTTGGAGCACCCTGGGCTGGTGGAAGGTGTCCCAGCCACGGCAGAGGGTCAAACAAGCTGGGATTTAAGGTCCCTTTCAATCCAAATCATTCTATGATTCATGCCTTGGGTTCTGTCTCAGTTTTGCATGATGGCATAAGGTGCCTTTCTGCTCCAGTTTGTTTGTGGATGTATTCCTTCAGTCACATTTTCCTGGACAGAGTGCCAGGACAATTGGAACAGCTGGTTTTAGCATGAGTTGTGTCTGATGGGTAACACATTGGCTAATGAGATGTGCTTTCAGCACAGTCTCATTCTCACATGAAAGGGCAGCATTCCCTTCCCCACACACCCATGCTCCTGGAGTCACCCCTTCCCAGTGACATTCTTTGGGTGTCCTGCTTGTTGGGTCTGCCCTTCCAAAGGCTCTTTATTCCAGTTGGTATTTCCCCATCTTAATTCGAAGCGTCGTGTAGTAAAAATCATGTGAGGTGAGGACTTCTCATGCTCCCCTATCATTGTGGCAACCATTGGTATCCTTTAAAATCCTGTATAACACGGGAGTTCATTAAAGGCTGGTGGTACTTTTGCACCCCAAGTGCTCTCCCAAGGCACCTTGCTGAGAGTCGTGGGAATGAAGTGCCCAAGTTCCATTGCAACTTCTGTTTCCACCCCTGCTGTGCCACTTTAAAACCTGTCTGGAGGCTGTTCCTCCTCTAATAAGTTCTTTACCTGCTTGAAGATGGGTGGTATGGACAGAAATAGGCAATTTCTTTTGTCTTCCAGACTGCCCAGAGCCTGGTTTTCATGAAGAGCTGAATTAGGTTGTGCATTCTGCCTTTCAGAAGGGTGATTTGATGTGGCCAGACCCAATGTATAGTTCACATACAGTGATCCAGTGAACTGTAACTCCAGTCTCAGATCAGCACAAAAATCAATTTTATTTGCTGGTAACACTACTGGAACTTTAATCTTGGTTTGCTACCACATCAGGGAGACCTTAATAATGAGGCTTTGCTTAAACTTTCACCAGTTTTCCTGCATTTCTGAGCACATCAGCTCTCATGGAGCCTAAATGGTGCAGTGCTTTTTCTCAGGACTCTGTTCAATCCTGCCTGTCTCCATGTGGTAGGTGGTGGTCAATAAGAGCTTAAAGCTCCTGAAATACCAGGTTTGAGCCTACCTCTACAAAGTAGTAGGCAGGTGTAAGCTCAGCTCTCAGGACTCTCTGGTTTTGGGTCTTGCTACATATTATAGAACTGCTTCTCTCATCAGAATGTTAATACCAGTTCATACAGTCTGGCTTTTGGAGCAGTTGTTGCTTTCTATTAAATGACAGACATGTCAGATAACTGGATCTAGGCTGACTTCTTGCACGTTGTCTTATAATTTTTTGTGTGTTCCTTTGGCATTTGAACACTTTGGTAGAATTTCTTCAGCAAAGAATTTTGTACAGATGTGCGTTCGTGTCAGTACTGAAGCCCTGTCCTCTTGGAAGGCTCCTGGGATTACTCTGGGTATTCAATTTAGCACATTTAGGCAGGAAGATCTTCACTCACAGGTTCAGATTGATGGATGAAAAGGACTGTTTGAAGTACGTGGAGTTTATTCCAAAACCTGATGATTTTTTTTCTGGGCAGCAGTTTTGAGGAGGAAGATGGATACCCTATTCTCAGTTAGTGTAGGTGTACACAAGCTTTTCTAATTAACTCCTCTTCACACTGCTAATTATGGGAGTGAAGGAGCTGTTTGGTTTCCAGGCTGAGACTGACATTTTAGACAGCCAAAGCCACCACCTCAGTGAATTGCTCTAAGTACATCTCAAAAGAACAAAACCTTCAATCTTCCATTGCAAAGTTTCTTGTTCCCAAGTGAAACAAAGCTGTGGAAGTCTGGCTTAGTGCATTTAAAGGGTATTAAAATTACAGATGAAGTTTCTTTCCCTAGAGGAGGAGAATAAGTGGAAGAAAAAGACCATATATAACAGTATCTTGAGTTTTACATCAACAGTTCGCCATTTTTGATTCTGTGTCCTACTGTTTTTCTCAGTTTGAATCAAAGCAAAGCCAGGTCTGTCGAATTCTGTATTGGAAACATATGGTAGCAAAAGTTTGAAAAGGATAAATAGAGGAAGAGGGCTTATTACTTGTCTGGATCTGGTTTTGTGTAAAAAAGATTATCTGTATTGAAGGTAAATCAAGGAAAGCATTTTATTATGTCTATTACATACCATTTTATCTTTGTAACACTGTTAAACTACTGGTGCTAACTGTGGTTTTAACTCAGCCACTTCTTATAATGTGCAAATGCCTTTAAGGGTGCAAAGAGATCAAGTACTGATCTTCTGAAAGGAAACCCCAGAATTCTTGCAAAACAAAGAAGGGTATTATTGAACAATTTTAAATAACTGCATCTCATATTTACTATTGTTTCTTGCAAAGTTAAGGTATTAGTGGACTGCTTCCTGACAGATTGATGTATATGTTGTTTTACTTGTTGGAAGAGGTGTCCTGAGCTTTCTTTTTCCAATGTATCGTTTACTACTAAAGTAGTCAAAATATAACAGTAAATGTAGTAGAATTAAATTCACTTCTCATTCCCTTTATAATCTGTTCAAGGAGGAAAAACTTTTACTTTATGGTAGCTATGGGAAGTTATTCTAATTATTTTAAATCAGAGCTTGCTTTCCAGTATCAGTGTTGAATTTAATAGCTGTATTTAATACTGGCCCNAAACAACAACAACAACAACAACAAAAAAAAAAAAACAACCTGTGGAAGGACGTACATTATTACATTTCTTTAAATCCTCACAGTATTTAATAGCAAATGTTCATTATTTTATGAGTCCTGAAATAAGCAGAAGTCTAAAAGGGAGTGATGTGCAATCTAAAAACTCCTTCTGTCAAATCCACTCCACAGTGGAAAAAGATGTGATATAAAACACTGAGAGGCCTCTTGTCAAAGATTCAGGGCCTCCATTCTGCTGTTTTGTGCATTTTGGTCTTTATCTTGTAAATTTACGGACCTCTCAGAGGAATGAGCTCCCTGGAACCCAGTGAAGAGGCAGTGATGTGTCTATCGATTTTGTTGCTTCAAGGCCAGTCTGATGAAAATGTTGCATAAGAAATCGATTTTTCCTTCAGGTGAAGTTGGGAACAGTCCTTCTGGCATGACTGTGGCACCTGATTGTACTAACAATACTGTACCTTCTGAGGAAAAAGCTGCCCAAGAGCTAAAAAAAGAGACTGATAACAATAATTCCTGTTACTGATAAGATTAAATGCATTTGTTTGAATAATCTTAGAATGTCCTAAAGAATAAAAAATATCTTAGCACTCTAAAGTTACAGTTTTCTTGGGATTTCCTTCATAAAGAGATTTGACAGATGGAGAGAATTCTGATGCAGTGCTGCATGTTCCCCCTAGTCTGCCCAAAAGATGGGAAAAAAACCCCAGCCCTTAAAAATAAATAAATAAATAAATAAATAAAATTTTATTTATAGACTTCTTTGGCTTAGTGTGAGAATTAGAAGCTCATAAACAGTGCAATTATCTTGCTCTCAGTAACTGGATACCGAAAACTGGGTCCTGCTGGCAGCTGTGTCTAAAAGGGATGTTGAACAGCCTGTTTGGATGATTTGATGGTTATGATTTGGGTGGGTTTTCATCAAGCTATGCATTCTGCCTTGAGCCAAGCAGACACGGTTGTGCAGATTTCCTGCCCCTGGTGTGATGTCTGTCTGTCCCCATCTCGCTCGGGGAGATGAAACCCAGTGCTGGGCTGTTTCCACTCACTCTGGTGTCCCTGCAGCTACTCAGACATCCTGATTGAGCGGGAGGTGCTGATGCAGAAGTACATCCACCTCGTGCAGATCGTGGAGACTGAGAAGATCGCGGCCAACCAGCTGCGGCACCAGCTGGAGGACCAGGACACGGAAATCGAGAGGCTGAAGTCAGAGGTGTGTCCCGAGCCCCTCACGCAGTGACTGAGCTGTGACCTTTTGCTGTGTGTTGTGCCATAATGTTCAGTATTTCCGCAGTGTTTTGTGGAAATGGCAGAACCCAATAAGGGTAATACGTAACAGTTCTTCTGTGAGCCCTTGTATAATTATTTATCTTGGAAACACTGGGGACTATTTGCTGATTGGGTTACTTTTTTTTCAGGATAAAGTAGTAAAAGCCAGTCAAAATCCTGCGCTAGAAATCTGTAGTTATACTGTGTACAAACCCACTAACTTTTTTAAGAGATTGAGAGGTAAATTATTACATAAATGGCAAAGAATCAAGCAATTACAGGAACCCTCACCTACAGTAAACCCCACCAAGTAGGAACTGTCACCAGTTTGCATTTCCTGACTAAAGGAATTCTTATTTTAAATGGAAAAGCTTTTCTATCACAGTTTTGTGAAACTTTACAACAAACTTTTTTTTTTTTTTTGAGGGTTTAAGATGCCACATTGCTTTGCAGAACCATTGATTGTGTTGTTTCCTACCTGTCTTCAGGTTTGAGGGGTTTGATCCCCAACACGTGGCCTTTGGTTTTGACAGTTTTAAGAACTCTTCCAAACTTCTCTGGTTCACTGAATGTCATCAGTCCTGAGCTGATAAAGCCCCAAAGACTCAGTTGGTTTTGAGGGGAGAACCTGCTCTCCTCTGCTCCTCCTTCCACCTGGACCAGGATCTGTGATGGCTTGAAGAGAAGTGTGTTCATGTCCCTGGGACCAAGTGTGTGCTTGTTATTCTGAGCAGCTTTAACTTTATGCTGGAACAAGGGGAAAATATTTTCCTGCCAGTTCCCTAACTAGGGGTTTCATTGTACTCGAGGAAACATTTAATGCATTTTTGTTTTTATCAGATCATAGCGCTGAATAAAACAAAGGAAAAAATGCGACCTTATCAAGGCAACCAGGAAGATGAGGATCCAGATATTAAAAAAATTAAAAAGGTAAATGTGCAGTCCTCTGTGCTTGAGCAGAATAGGTGGGATGAGGGGTCTACTTCTGTGTCTTAGTCTGTCTAGTTCTGTCATTTTTTTAGGTACAGTCCAATAGCAAGATTCCTTTTGGACTGCCTCTGTTTACACTTCTTTAATTGCATCACCTTCCTGTGTTTTAGTGCCGTGTTTATCCCATTATGTATCTGGTAGTTTTCATTTTTACTTGTAAGATACCTATCCAGTGCCTTAACGAAGCTTTAGTATTGCATTTGTCTGCTGTAAAGACTGAAGTTAAGTCATGGTCTGTGTCCTGTGGGAATCAGGTGTATAGTGACTTTATCCTCCTTCCTCGTGAAAATGCTGATGATGGTGTAAGAGAATGACTTCCATTCTGTCACTGCACCTGGAATAAATACTGAATATTGAGCATTCCTGGTGTCGTTGTCAGCCAGTCTGTAGGATGATGACTGTTCCAGGGTACTGTGGCCAGTGTTTTCAATATCAGGGGCACAATTGTCCCAACCTTCATGGCATTTAGGTCTGCAGCTTTTGGGGATATTGCCTAAGGCTGGTCTAACCAGACTCCAGAGCTGTGCCCACTGCTGAGTGCCACAAATCCTAATGCAGGAGCATGAATGGAATTCAGTTTTTTTAAGTACAACTGTAACCCCATCAGTGTTACTCCTATTCTAACTGTGTTTAGCCTCTTAAATTGCATAATATCCTTTATGGAATGTGGCCCTAGTTCCTGTCTTTTTCTGGGTCGTGCAGTCTGAGCCAAGGTCAGCACTTACATGAACTTGATGTGAATTTTCCTTTGTATGGAGGTTAAACATTGTAATAGAAGGTGGAAATGCCTTGTTTAGTAGAAAGGGAGCTTTGAATCAGTACCAAATCTCCTGCATTCTTCATGTTGGTTGTTTTGACCATTGGGTTAGGTTTTCTTGGAGCTATTTATTCAGAGTAAACTGCTACCAGTGAGATTTTGCAGTTCTCCTTCAAGATGAATGATCTTAAATCAAGATCAAGGTACAGACACAATGAGGTTCTCTGTGGCCAGATGCAGACCTCCTCTGTAACCTCCAACCCACCTGAAACTTCAGTAGATACTGTGCTTAGCTGGGTTTTGCCTTGACATAGAGGTGCTTTTTAAACATGGCAAGAATCTGCCTTTTTGGGTAATAGGTTTGTTGTGTGAGTGTCTGATAATGAGCAATACATTGATCCTTAGCTTTAAATACACATGCCAGGGTGTATCTACTCAAAACAGAATGCAAACTAAGTTGAACAGTTATTTCAATATTCTTTCTATAATGATGTTGATCATATCTTGAAATGTGTCACCTGGAAGCATTGCACAATAGTTTTGGGGGCATGAGAGAAATAAGAGGGGATATAAAAGGAGCTGAAAAACCTGTTTGCTGATGGGAAGAGTACAACACTTGAGCCTGCAGTAAAAGGTTGCCTGATATGTATGGGAGATCTTTACAGTCTGTTTCCTGGCAACAAATATGACCCTCAACAAACAGAAGTCTGAAGAATATATGATTCAGAACAATTATAGATCAATAAAATAATTTATTTTTAAGCAATGGCATTTCATTTCTGATTTTTTCACAGATTATTTCTGCACTGAAGAGATAGCGGTAAGCTGTGTAATGTGGTTTTTTCCTCTCATTTTCTTCTTCTGCTTGATCCATTTTTAGGTCCAGAGCTTTATGCGGGGCTGGCTATGTAGAAGAAAATGGAAAACTATTGTCCAAGATTACATTTGCTCTCCTCATGCAGAAAGCATGAGGAAGAGGAACCAGATAGTTTTCAACATGGTGGAGGCTGAATCTGAGTATGTGCATCAGCTTTATGTCCTTGTGAACTGTTTCCTGAGGCCTCTCAGGATGGCTGCGAGCTCCAAGAAGCCGCCCATCAGCCACGACGATGTCAGCAGCATCTTCCTCAACAGGTACAGGGCTTTTCCTTGGGGATTTTTGGGTTGTTTTATTTGGGTTTTTTGGAGCTTCTCGGTCTGCTTCTCCATGTTCTGGTTCAGTTCACACTAGGGAGGTCTGTCCCTTGTTTTCTGGCTCTAAGAGGCAAAGGTGCTGTTGGTGACTGCTTGAAACCAGCAAGACCTCTTCACCTTCTTACATTCTGTATCTTCCCCTGCCAGAGGGAAAAAGGGACAAATTGTGGCTCTTGGGGCAGTTCTCATAATTTTCTGTCACCTTTCCTGTTTCCTTTTCTCTTAAGAGAGCAAAGTTTGACTTGGTGGCCTCATATGATTCTGATAAGACCCTGAGGATGAGTATGTCAAATCTTCTATTTTGTGTAGTCCTGCCGAAGGAGTCTCCTTCCCTCTCACTTGCCTTTTCATATCCTAAAAAAAAAAAGAAAAAAAAAAAAAGAATTGTTTCATGAAGCATTTGAGTACTGTTGTAATAAGCATGTGCAAATAAGCCAGCAGGCATCTCACATCGGATGTAGGATTGGGATTGCATCCTTGTCTGCCCCAAACTTCCAACAAATACAACATGTTCCTTTCGTTATGAGACAGGTTTCCTCGTCACAGTTGGAGTGTTTCTACACCAAGTACTATGTGGGTTTTTTTAGAAGTACTAGACTAAGGTTTTTAAACAGTGCAATCAAGGAAAAAACTTATTTCCATAACAATAACTGTCTCCTGGGTTTTTCTAGCTACATGCAAAATATGCTATTAACCAGGAAGAGATGTTACTCTGAATTATTAATCAGAAAATAAAACTGAAATTGTCTTTTTATTTGTTTAAATACTTGTTTTTCAGTGAAACAATCATGTTTCTTCATGAGATATTTCACCAAGGTTTAAAAGCAAGAATAGCTAACTGGCCTACCTTAATTCTAGGTAAGTTACTTTATTTTCTCTGGAGGTAGAAATTTTATATTTATTTTTAAAAAATCAGTAAGGAGTTCTTTTTTTAAAAACAAAAACAAAACAAAAACAAAACAAACAAACAAACAAAACCACAAACAAACAAACAAAATCAACAAAACCAAAAAACATTACTCTTTTAAAAAGTGCTTTTTCAGATGAATGCATTTGCAGAATTAGACCCACAAGATTTGGTGTAGTGGGAGTCCCATGTGAGCAGTAATTGTCTGTATATGAGAATTCCTCCGTCCTAAACATTGATTTGACTTGGGCCCCTTGTATTTTTGGTAATAGTATCTGAGTATTAACTAATCAGAACAGCCATAGTTTGGCAGGTGAAAGAGCCACATTTAGTGTTTGTAAAATGTCAGTATATTTCAAACAGGTCTGATTATAGTAATTTGCTTCCATAGAAAGTAGTACTTTCTTTAAAAATATATTTTGAGAGATGGCTAGTTGGGAAAAAAAAGCATTTCTCCGCTTTTTCTAGCTGACTTATTTGACATTCTGCTGCCAATGCTGAACATATATCAAGAATTTGTTCGGAATCATCAGTATAGCCTACAAGTACTGGCAAACTGTAAGCAAAACAGAGATTTTGACAAACTCTTGAAGCAATATGAAGCCAACCCAGCATGTGAGGGGCGAATGCTGGAAACTTTCCTTACTTACCCCATGTTTCAGGTAGTCTCTGTGTGTTTTTTGTGTGTATTTGGTTTTACTGTTTGGTTGCTTCATTATTTTGTAACTGACTTTATAAACTAAAATTACTCTCCTGCAAATTAGTTTAGTTTTAATTTGTTTTGTTACTATACCAAAACTCTACCTGTAAAAATCTCTTCTCCAAATATACTGGTTCATCTTTATTGGGAATCTTAGGTATGTTGGAGGGGAGTGTGGGATGAGGACAAGCACTGAAAGAAAACCGCTGAGAAACAATTCCTTGGCTTATCCCTTCTGATAGAGCCCAGAGAGGGAAGACACACCTGGTATAGCAAATTAGAGCAGCCACAAGCATTTTACCAAGAACAGATTTGCAACTTTCCCTCACTTTGTTCTCCAGTGATTTGGTCTTTAGAAAATGAAAATACTTCACTTATCCTTCTGATAATTTTGTTGTGATCTGCCCAGTTTAAGATTTGTAGCATTTTTTTTTAGGATGTCTGTGGAACAGTAGTGTGATAATTTTGAGTCTGTTTCATTTAACACGTTTTACTCATCGGGAGCACAGTGAGCCCCCTCAGTTTGTTCAGTTATTGACACAACAAAATGGGGTAAAAATTTTTTAAAAGGGGAATCAGTGACACTTTGCTTAGTTGCAGTTATTCATGTTAGGCTAAGGAGTTATTAGTACCTGCAACAGCGCTGCTTTAATCTTGAGTTGGTGTATTTTACAGTTTTGGGATTTCTTTTGGTTGGTCTGAAACAAGGCCATGGAAGGGAGAGAGGGGGTTCCTGTTCATGTGTGGTGGGGGATGTCACTGCTGATGACTTTCCACTTAAGCATCATGTTGTGTCTCCTCCTAAATAACTTCTGTTCTGTCAGATGAGTTCTGGTTATAAGCTCTGAAAAGTTCTTGTTCTACCCTGTAGCCTTTAATAGTCGAATACTGCATATTTTCTAAAAAAGAATTTTGTCCAATATTAATTTAATGTAAAGACAGGTCAGCTGACATTTTTATTGTCACAACAAACGTATATGCACATATTCTTTAAAACTGAGGTAAGGCATGTATGTATTCACTGATTTTATACCTTGTTTCAAGATTCCTAGATATATTATAACACTTCATGAACTTCTGGCTCACACACCACATGAACACGTTGAGCGAAAAAGCCTTGAATTTGCTAAATCTAAACTAGAAGAACTTTCAAGGTAAGATTTTTGTACCTTACATCTGATAATTTTGAATCATCAAAGTTTTTGAATTGAAAAACCTATTTTCTTGGTTTTGATTTGGTTTTGTTCCTTTAAAAAGCAAACAAACAAACAAACAAACAACCCAAAAAAGCATTAAAAAGAATAGGATCAAGATCAAACGGAAGATAATGAAAAATAGCAAAGTATCCCAGTGTAATATTTTGTGTCTTTTTTTCTTTTTGCTAACATAAATCTACAAGTTTTGGTTAAGGGAGAACAGAATCACTATAGAAACCACCTACTCCTGGGTTATGAGCAAAGCAGTTTTCCTTACATAGAGAATTTATTTTTTTTCATAGTTTAAATAAAAAGAGCATTTTCAATAGTCAAGGTCTTGACGAGGACTCAATTCCCAATCTGTGCTATAGTTTTTGTGCATTAATGTAATAACTGATTTTCACATATGCTTCAAATAATGGCAGATAGGCAGGAATTACAGGAATACTTTGAGAACTGATGCTCCCTGTAGAAACCTGGAAAATTAAGCTCTTCCCTGAACCCCTAGACTGTTCTCAGATGTTCCTCTCATCAGTGCCGTGGGAAACATGGTTCTCATCCCTGGGAAACACAGTTTTCTGCTGTGAACAAAGAAACCCTGAGTGAACTCCAGGATATAAATCTTGAGTGTCTGGAGTGTTCACCAAAGATGTGCTTGGAGAATATTTAGCTGTACAAGATCTGCACAAACAGCTCAGTCAGCTTTGGGGTGGCTTCATCTCGCAAGTCAGAGTTCATTGCTGATCCAGCTGATTCATCACTGAACATTCAGAATTGCAGTCTGAGGCTGATTGACCCTTCTCAGCTCATAAAGTCATGAACTGTACAGACAGTAAATCTAAAAGTTTTGTGACTACCCTTCAAGGTAGTTCTGAGGGAAGAGGAGCTTCCAGACAGTGCAGTCCATTCCCAGTTTAGGAAAGAACTATATATCACAAGGTCGTATAAACCCCTGGATTGCTTTCAGCACTGAAAAAAAGCCTGTGTTTTAATGTGTAAGGGGAAGATGTTTATGGAAAATACAAGTAGGATAAAGTCAGTGGTGAGGTGTCAAGGTGACTGTAGAAAGAGATGAAGGGAAGGAAGGGAAGGAAGGGAAGGAAGGGAAGGAAGGGAAGAGGGAGGGAGGGAGAGAGGAAGGGAGGGAGGGAGGGAGGGAGGAAGGAAATCAAAATGATTGCATGAATAATTTGAAAACAAGAGAAAAATGGCAAGAAACCTGCTCTAGAGAGATTATGCACTGCATGGATGTGTCTGATTGGTAGCAGGTGGCAAAGGACATCAGCTGCTGCTGTGTCTAGACTTTGTAATTGAAAACAAACACAACAGGTGCAAGGCACATTTTGGGGAGATAAAGTGTGTTTTGTGTTGTGTCCATCAGGGTGATGCACGATGAGGTGAGTGACACGGAGAACATCCGGAAGAATCTGGCCATAGAAAGAACCATAGTGGAAGGCTGTGACATATTACTAGATACCAGCCAAACTTTCATACGCCAAGGTAAGGCATTCTTCTCCAAAACTCTCTAATCATGGGAACAGCTGCAGTGGAGGCAGCAGGGTTCACGTTGCCATTGTCAGCCAGGTCACACGTGGGGCACAGCCACCATCCTGAACCTGTTTGTGGCCCGTGGAGGGCGAGTCTCAAAATGACCTACGGAGAGATCATTTTGGGCTGTAGCTGGACCTCTGTGCTGCTTTCTTCAGGGACCTTGAGAAACAGCAGCACATGAATGATAAAACCCCCATGGGGCAGTGATGTACATTCTGCCCAGACTGTGTCTTCAAAGGGGTGGAGGAAAACACTGTTTCCTTCTGTCTACTGATGGTAGTTTTGAAAACTCTTTCTATCAAAAATTAGTTATAGCAGAGATGGAATTTGTTGTAAAGTTTCAGAAAGCTGTGATAGAAAAGCTTTTCCATTTAAAATAAGAATTCCTTTTGCCAAGAAATGCAAACTGGTGACAGTTTCTACTTGGTGGGGTTTACTTTAGGTGAGGGTTCCTGTAATTGCTTGATTCTTTGCCATTTATGTAATAATTTACCTCTCAGTCTCTTTAAAAAGTTAGTGGGTTTGTGCACAGTAACTACAGATTTCTAGCGCAGGATTTTGACTGGCTTTTACTACTTTATGGTGAAAAGCAGTAAGAATACTCAGGAAGGATTAGGAATATAATTTAGGTGCATCCCTTCATTAAACCTTTTCCAGATAACCTCAGAAGAACATTGGATATTTAATAGTATCACACCTGGTGATTAATAGGCTTTGTATGTATTTTGAAATGAATCTTGTGCTGTTTTTATAGTTATATGGCCAAGCCATGACACTTTCCATAATAACTCCCAGTATTGCTCTCACAATAGTCAGTATTAAGTTACCTGTTTCGTCATTAAATATGTGCATTTGTTATCTCTGAGGTATTTTAAGGGTTGTGAATATGGTTTTGAGGAAAATACCAAGTTGTTGTTTTGCATCTACAGCCAAAAAACTATAGGGGAGGGGTTTCCATAGCCTGACTTGTACCATGCAATTTAATCAAACTTCAGGTTTTTTTTCAAGATCATGACAATATTTTATATTTCTATATTTATTCTGTTTTCCTCCTTCAGACTCACTGATAAAGTTTTGTCTGCATCTGTGTACCCACCATTTCATCAGTAGAACGTGGAGTTTTATTGTGGGAGTGAGTCTGAACAGGATTCCTGTTGGAGTGTAGACCCAGGGCAAACCCATCTTTGGGGCAAAGTAAATTCAGGTTTATTTCCAAGCACACAGCCAAGGGACAGTGGATGAGAATGTATGCCACAGAAGGCTGTATCAGTTTGTGTGTGGAGCATCCACTGCCCGTGGTTCTGTGTGAGTGCAGAGATCTGAGCAGAGCACTTGTTCCTTTCACATCTGACACTTTGGCTGAGATTTCCATCTCTGATCTCCATCGGCCTTCTGTTTGTTGTGTCGATGAGTGTAGATCAGCGCAGGAAAATTCTTTCTCAGCCTGAAAAGGAGAGAGGTGCCTTCACCTTTGTTCAAGGGTTTTCTGTGAATGTTAATTACAACTTTGCCTATGTTATGTACTTCTTTAAGAAGAGATTGCTTCTTTTGAGTTTCACACATTTAAAACCATAGGAACTAACTCTGGCACTCCTTTGCAATGTAGGTTGTGGATTCTCCTTCAAGGTTCTTGGGGTCTGATTTTCCCTGTCTCTTATTTAGATACAATTTTTATTGCTATGTGCACAGACAATTTTCTGTAAGAGCCTAAAAGACATCTAGGGAGTCTTGAATCAATTGACATCCAAGGAACTGGACATCTCAAGACCCTTCAGAGGCCTTCAAACACACTGTCTGATGTTCTTGCTGTCTGCTGAATGATTTTACCTCTTCTGATGAATATATAAAAATTACAAAATCACAGACTAGTTGAAGTTGGAAGGGACTTGAGGAGATTACCTGTTCCAGTCTCAGCCGTTCAGAGCAACATCAGCTGGAGCCGGTTGCCCTGTGCCAGGGCAGGATTTGGTTGTTTCCATGGGTGGAGAGTCCACAACCTCTCGGAATGAACAACCTCTCCAAGTGTTTGACCATCTAAACAGTGGAAACAAACAATAAAAATGTAAAAAAAAAACCAACCAACCAACCAACCAAAAAAACCCCAGACTCCAAAATGGAGAAAGCCAAAGTGGATTGGTAAACCAGGAAGTTCAGTGTAGCCTAAATGCAGCTAAAACCTTTTATATTCCTTGGATTGGACAAGGGCTGATAGAGTGACTATTCTGGCAGGATAGAAGCACTGAAAGTGCTTAGGCCTGTAGCTGGATAAAAATTCCTGGGATCAAGTGTTGCCCAAACTATACTGTTAATGAATGCCCTAAAATTAGACTCACTTGCTCATTGTACTTTGGCCAATTGTGACCATTTTTTTCCTTAAGAGGAAATCTGTAGTAGGATGCAGTGCCTGGTTTTGTTAATCACAAAAGCCTGGTGGGAATGCACAAGGTTATTCCTTGATGTCAGCTCTGTAGTATGTATAGAAGAAGTGTTTCTCTCTCTAACTATAAAAGAGAGAAGATGCAGTTCTTCTTTTCTGCTTTTATATTGTTTTCCTTATTAAACAATATTTCAGCTCTATACAATAACATAATTTAACCTTCATCCCATTATAGCAGAACAAAAGATCTTAGTCATGGAAGCATTCTATTGAAAATAAAAATAAATAAATAAAGAAAAGGCTACCTGCACAGTTCTATCTATAAGTGTCATGGGTTTCTGTAGCTGAATTTTAGTAGAAAGTAGAAGTACTTTAGTAGAAGTAAAATTTAGTAGAAGCTGTAGAAGTTTCTCCTGTCCTGTTGAGCTAATTAAATCATAGTTATGCCTCTGTGATACATATTCAAGAATTGGAGTGTTTGCGCAGTTGAAAATTGCAGCTTGGAGATAACAACACAGAGAGACAGAGACCAAGGTCAGAAGAGCAGGAGGAGGTGAAGGAAGAACCCCGCGCTGGAGCTGGGGGGGGGTGTGTATTTCCTTGACCTGGAAACGAACCCGCGCCGCGGCGGTGAGAGCGCCGAATCCTAACCACTAGACCACCCATGACAATAAGTATATCATAGCAAAGCAGAAATGAAATGTACAGGTGGAATATTGCTACCCTAAAAGTAGCAAAGATAGAATTTTAGGAGGAAAATGGCACTAAGAGTTTTGTGCTGGGAATTGTTTGGACAATTCTGAAGTTTTGAACGCATTTGTTGGCCTTGCAATGTGACCTGAGGGACAGTTGGTGCGACCAGGGAAAGTCACCATCCCAGCACAGGGAAATGATCTCCTTCCTGTGTCTCACAGCTGAGGCAGGTGGGGTGTTCTGTCCTGGGGAAATGCACAACAACCAGTAAGTATTTATGGGCTTTGGTTAGAATTTAAGCAAACCTAAACTATTCCAAGTTCCTTTGAGCACAACTTTACTCCACTGTTTTGTTGCAGTGACACAAATCATGTTGTGAACGTTCAGTTTAAGTGTGAAATAGCTGTCAGAGAACACTGTTCTGTGGCATATTTACTGCTGTGTGTCTTCCCATGTCAGCAGAAGTTTATATATTAATAACTTCAGGCTAATTAAATATATAGACGGAGCTAAGTGTAGGAAAAGTAGACAAATAGCAGCTTTCTCAGTCACCTTCCTTTCCCAGTTTGTTAGTTTAAGACTGCATGTGTGAACTTGGAGCGGGACAATTCTTTTGATGATGCAGAGTAAGAATTGCTAATCTGATATTTCATGGATAATTCCTTCAGGCTGATGTTGTGTCAAGGTTGAGCTTTGGTGCAGCTCTGCTGGTCTGAGTCCTGTTGCCTCTGGAAGAGGCAGCTCAGAGCTGGTTGTGCTGTGGTTGCTCCTCTGCACCATCAGTCCTTCGGTGCTTTTCTGACCTTGCTCCTGCCAGGGAGCTCAGTCAGCTCCCTCCTTGTAGCTCTAGTCTCCTGCTGGTTTAGCTCTATTAGCTGGCTAATGTTGGAATAAGATGCATTGTGAGGGTGATAGTGAGGAGAGATGTGTGGGAATGAGATTAGGAGGTCTCTTGGCTGCCCTGCCTGCTCACAGCAAGTTGTGTGATGGAAATCTTTCCCTTTGATATGTAGAGGAGTTGCACTTCACCACCAAATTTAACTTAAGTTCCAAATTTGGAGGTGATACACATGGTGGTATCAATCTGGAAAAGCTGGTCAGAGGCTGAGGTATGAAACAGCAGAGGAGCAGAGCTGTGCCCAGCCTGGAGCTCTGCAGAGCACAGACTCAGACTTACGTAAGAAGGTTCAGTTTAGTCCAGAAGTGTTTTACTGGCAACACATTTCAGATGAGCTGTGGAGCACTGAAAATTATGCAGCACAAGATAAGAAGAAGAAGAAATGTGCTTCATTTCCATCTCTCTTGCACACAGGCTCACACACACAGACAAACTCCTTTCCTTCACAACATGCTCTTTCCATTCTCTGTCACTTTGACTTGTAAGTGACTTGTCTTTTGCGAGTCTGTACCTGTCAAAAGTGCTGTTTGCTGTTCAGCTGCATTTTCTGTTCAGTGGCCTATTAGTGTGTTTAATTGCATGATTAGCCCAAGATCTGATCCTGCCATGCACACAAGTATTAGTCAAACGTGAGTCTATTTATGATAAAAAACAAAGGGAACTTGGGCAAACAGAAGGTGATTGACTTGTGCTTGAAAGAGATGCTGATATACATTGACACTAGAATCAAGAGTTGCAATAATTAACATAATAATATTGAATGCACTAACTTAAACACTGCCTACCAAATGATACTGTAATACAGTGTCTTTTTAATTATTTTTTTATCAGGTTCCCTTATTCAAGTCCCTTCAGTTGAGAGGGGAAAGCTTAGTAAAGTTCGCCTGGGCTCGTTGTCTTTGAAGAAAGAAGGAGAAAGGCAGTGCTTCTTGTTTACAAAGCATTTTTTAATTTGTACTAGAAGTTCGGGAGGAAAACTGCATCTTCTCAAGGTATGGAGTTTACATTATGATTTAAGTCACAGCACGAAAACATAATTGGAGAAATGTCAGTATTTTGTTGTTTTATGGCTTTACACTGAGGTTTCCTGTGGAGTTATAAGCAGAGAGGGGTGATGTACAGTAACTTGCTGCTTTGTCTATTCATTGCAAATAAGAGAATTCAACCAACTTTACTACAAACTGTGGTTTTTGTTTTTTTTTCCCCTAGAACCAGTTAATCCTAATAAGCTGGGGGTTAGGAACAAGGCACTGATCTGTCTATTTGTATGCAGCAGTGAATAAATTCAGTGTATGTAGCACTGACTATAAGTCAGTTTTCAATGCATAAATCAGCCAGTACAACCCCGCAGAATTGCCAAAGAACATTTTCCAGAGCTCTAATAAAATTAATTTTAAAAGTCAATTCTGCCTTCCTGAGCAGCACATTCTCTTAAACTGAAATGTCATCTAAGAACAATCTAGTTGTGTTTGTTGAGAGTCAGGCTTTCATAGGGCTGACTTGTGGATAAAGAAATGTTGGTAGTTTACAGAGTGGATTACATGGAATAGAATTTTAATTTGACATTCTGGGAGGTTATTAAAAGTGTGTGCTTTCTCACTTTGCATATCTTAAATAATTCAAGTGCATTGCAAAATAATTAGAATATAACAAAACCTTTAAAATCTTGTATCCATTTCATTTAAATTCATGAGAAGATGAGATTCTATTTAACTTTTTTGGAACTTGAGTACAAGTCCGTATGTGACATGAATTATAGTGTGGTAAAAGTGACATAAATGTATCTTACACTACTGCATTAAGAAAAACATTCTATTTAATCTGTCTGGCTTTAGTTCTTGAGGAAAAAATGTGCATCATGAAATTGATCTATCTTCCTAGTAGCTCTGAGTAATGAAAAATGTTAGAGTAAGTTATATTAAAGTTTAAAAATAGCTAAGATGACAAATGGGAACAAATGACAAAATTTGTGAAAAATGTGCTTTGTTTTCATAGACAGGAGGTGTTCTGTCTTTAATAGAGTGCACACTGATTGAGGAGACAGATGCCAGTGACGATGATTGTAAGTTAAATTCAGATGTTTGTGGTAATTACAGTTTCTAGTTTCCAAAAATTGGTACCCTTTTTTTTTGTTTCTGATAAGAGCAAACTGATATGTTTCCCCTTTCATGAAACCAGAGGAGTACAGTGTTACACTGACTCAGTCGAATGGATGTTCCAATAATGGACATGCTGGCTCAGATAAGGGTTTGTTTTGCTGTATTTGTTCTTGCTGTTGACATCCCACATCAGATTTTCAGGAAGGATGGGTGAAGGAATGTGACAAACTATTTGCTGACTTTTGCCTGCAGCTTCATCCAGAGATCTTGGAAAGGAGAAAAAAAAAAAAAAAAGAAGAAGAAAAAAACCTTAAAACAAGCAGCAGATAATTGGGTTTTTAAAATACATGAGGGATGATGAAATGGCAAAATTAATTGAAATTTTGTCTTGGACTCCCTACAAGCCTGGACTGCAAGCTTGTTCAGACACAATTGCAGAACATAGGCTCCAGCTGATTTTATGGCTGCTGGTTTTGGCTTGCATCCTGCGGGTTTTGAGGTTTTGCTCTTGAGTTGTGGAAGTAGTTTCATTAATTTCAGTGATACTTCTAGTGTGCTGAGGGTGTGTGAGCACAGAAGTGCTGGAAGGAATTTAGCCTTATTTACTGTCTTTAGGAGAAATGTGTAGCAACTCCCACTGCTTTTGTGTACGAAAAACAAAATATGAATTTGCTCTTTGTCAGGACGTTGTTTTAAAGCAACTTTCATTTTAAATGAAACCATTATTTTGTCTTATATTCTGAAGTTTTACATTTTGATTTTATTTTTTTTTTCCTCCACTGACTGTAAAGCAAAAGGTTCTGGACAGGTGTTTGGGCATCTTGATTTCAAGCTTATAGTTGAACCTACGGATGCTCCTCCTTTTACTGTTGTCCTTTTAGCCCCATCACGGCAGGAGAAGGCTGCATGGACAAGTGATATAAGTCAGGTAGTTTAATATATTCTTTGTTTGTGTTGAGATCTTCGTTTATTCTGCATTTCTGAAAGCCATTCTGAGGCAGGGGAGCTGATTTCTTGAGGGCTGGTTGGCTGTGCTCTATATGAAAAATCCTGTTTTTCTCAAAATCCTATCTGTGCATTTGAATCACCGGTGAGATATATTTCTCGATGACAGAGATGGGAGATAAATTATAGAATTGCCCACGGACAAGCGTAATACTAATGGTAATCATTTTAATGTCTAAGGAGAGCCCATCCAGATACATATTTTGGTTTAAGAAGAACTTCTTTGTTCATGACTTTCATACAGATAAAAAACCACCTGAGAGTCCTGAGAGTGAAAATTATATCACATCAATAATGTAGTGGAAAAATGAGATAAACTGTTTTCCACTACAAAGAATACTAACAAACTATTATAAATAATGCTGAGCACTCTGACAGTGTGAGAGCTGTCTATATTGTGAATGTTTGTGAAGGTATGTTTTGATATCAGGCATAATTTTTCTGTGCTTTTCATTAAAAATCTAGTAGACAAAATTTAATCGGAATCTATTTGGGAGAAGAAGTTGAGTGCACTATGGAAAATCTGAACTTTTAGCTATGCAGATCTAAATTAAAGCTATTTTTGTTTTGTTTATGCATATGAACAAGAAGTACATAGATATCTCATAGACCTGAATTTGAGTCCTATCCTCTGTTAATTTAAAGAAAAATAGTTGATTAGAGAATATCAGAGTGGAATGTGATGCATTTCTAAAGCTGCTATCATTGCTGGCAACGTCTCCGCATGAATCATCATCATAATGAGTAGAAATTGCTTAAAAATATGTATTTTGAGTTGCTTTCTTCTGGACTAACATTCTTGAAAGAACAAAGATATGAAAATTAAAATCTCAATATACATTATGTGCTGCAACTCCCTGTCTTACAGACAAACCTAGTTGAAGAATCTTTTACAAAAGATTTTCACATTTTCAGTGAATTGTGTTGTTCCATTGACATGTTCAATTATCAGAATTGTTTGCTGGGAAAGAAAGACTGTTTAAGAACTGGTCTGGAACATGAGACAGCCAGATATAAGTCCATTTTTAGCCTAAATTATAATAAATTGGATAAGTTGTGTGACATAATATTGGTGCTAAAGGGTTCCTTTGAAACATTTAAAATTAAAATGGATGAGATTACATGTTTTTATTAGATATGTTCTTGTCACTGCTTTTAGGCAACAGTTTGATAAATGCTTAGCTGAGCTGAGCTGGATACCCTGAGAGGCAGAAGGCTGGAGAAGGGTGTCCACTCTAATTCTTGCCTTTCACTCGTGAAAATACCTTGTCACAATCAGCCCACACCGTGTAAAAGCCTTCTTTGAGCTTAGAGTGATAGGAGAACTGTGGAGATAAGGCTCCTTGCCCTGTGTTCTCATTTTAAGTATTCTCCATGTTTATTTTCACAGTGCATTGATAACATAAGGTGCAATGGGTTAATGACAATAGTGTTTGAAGAAAACTCCAAAGTCACAGTGCCACATATGATCAAGTAAGCACAACAGCTTTTTTTACCTCAAGTGAACAAAATAGCTTATTTTGTGTTGGTTTTTTGTTTATTTGTTTGGTTGGTTTTTTTAATAAAACTTTTAACAAAGAAGATGTGTATTCAAAATACACATTTAATTTATTTTTCCCTCAATTTTTATTGAGTGGAATAAGGTCTATATCATGAAATAAGTATTTTCAAATTCCTTTCTTGGAATGGTAAGGATCACTCAGAGTGGTAAACTCTTTAACACTGCTGGATCACAGCCCAGATTTCTCTATTATTTGTGAAGTCGGCTTCAGTTATTCCTCATGTGAATGATTTTATTCTCAGCTTTTCTCTGTCGTACCACTCATAATTCTATTGAATATATTTTAAAATGTTCTCAAAATTTATGTGACTGAAGCAAAGTGCAGTTTTCCAGGATATTCTATTAGCCAAAGTTTTTGTTCTCTTTGTTTCTGTTATTTCTGTTCAAAAATTATCATCTCCCATTCTTTTAACTGATCTCACCGAGGTGAAATATTTCTTTTCTAAACCTCCCTCCTTCACCTTTGGGTTCTTTCAGATATTTATTGAAATAAGGAATTTTTATTTCTACAGAACAACTTTCAGTACATGACTCCAAATTTCCAACAAAACTTTATATCCCTGTATTTACATGAGTTTTGCCTGCTATTATGCAGTATAAGTGTTAGTGAATAAAACATGGGGATAGACAGATAACTATTTCCTTTCCTGCTGTGGTCTGTCACATCTCCTGTTTTCTCAAATGCCTCTTTTGTAGTTGTTTCCTCTCCATTTTTTGGTACTTAGATATGGGAAAGAGAAAACACTCGTGAACAGACTGTTGATCCCTGGAAACCAGGCATTTTGTGGTCCTTGGGTGTATTCCGGGAACTCTTCAGGGTGTAAACACTTCTGTTACCTGCCGAGTTTTAAAAGTACACGAGTACAGCAAGAACTTAATCCCACTGTCAAGAGAAAGAAATTTTAATTCTAAAAAACCTGCAGGATCTTAAAAACAGACACAACTTTGGAATTCTCTTTCTTAAATTTTATTTGTCTGATTTTCAGCACATATTGACTTTCAGAGTCAGATGTCATTGAACGAAATAATTTTAAAAATTGCCACAGATCTGAGGGCCCAACTTGAGAAAGAATTTTTTTTGTTGTTTCTTTTCTGTTTTGATCTCTATTCTGAGAAAATAGAACCATCAAGCATATTAAAAGATGCTTTTCTTAGTATTCATCCTGGTTTTTTACAAACTAAGTGTTCAAATAGAGAAAATTGAGCAAAACTGAATTTGAGGGGAAAAACATTCTAGGTAGGGCTATGAAAATTATTTTTGTTTTGGTGTCCAAACAAATAATTGGTCCTTTTTTCCCCCCACTGAAACAAAGATTCTCCTTGGTCACTGCTTTGAAATTTGAGATGTTCCATACTGTTCCCTCTTCCTTCTTTTAAAACAAAAAGTAATTCTTGAAACCTGAGGGCAGGTGTTAATTTGCAGCTAAGTCTTAAACATAGCTAAGAAGTTAGTTTTGCTGTCTTTTACTAGGATCCATTGCTCTATTTTACATAAAGCTTGATCCCAGCAGAAAAACATTGTTCCACAGTGAGATTGTACTGATGTTGAGCTACAGGCAGTAACATCCTGTAAGAAACAAGAGGGGACGATTCTGCCACCCGTTCCATCTCAGGAACTTAAGTGTCATTAATGATTTCTTAGGATTTAAAATTCTACAAAAAATTACAATTTAGATTTTCTTAGTGTAGGAAACAGGAATCACGCCAGATTAGGAGTGTTACTGCGTTGATGAAATACAATAATACAAATACATTTGCTGCAGGTGAAGTGGTATCAGTCCTTTGCCATAACCACTCGTTGACAAAAGGTTTTCAATGCGGTTTTCGTGTGTAGATCTGATGCCCGTCTGCACAAAGATGACATCGACATTTGCTTCAGCAAAACGCTGAACTCCTGCAAAGTGCCCCAAATCCGCTACGCGAGCGTCGAGCGCCTCTTGGAGAGACTGACGGACCTGAGGTTTCTGAGCATTGACTTCCTGAACACCTTCCTGCACACCTACCGCATCTTCACCACGGCAGCGGTTGTGCTGGAGAAGCTCTCGGACATTTACAGGCGCCCCTTCACCTCCATTCCCGTCAGGTCAGCACGGGGGTCTCCCACCTGCTGTCACACATTTCTGAAAGAAACACCACCACCTCGTTGCTTGTTTTGTGGGGCTTTCCACTATTCTCTGTTTATTTGTAAGAAGAAAGTTATAAAAAAAAAGGTTTCTAAGAGAAAATGTCTTCATCTGTAAACAGCACGTGGGTTTTTAGCTAAGTCTGTCCCAAGTTTTGGCTCAGGGGACCAAGTGCCATATGGATTTCTCGGTGCCATGTGGATTTGCACAGAGTTCAGGTGATTTCAGTTAAACCTGTCCCGTGCTTGTTACCACGTCATTATTTTTTCGCACGTTTCTTACTCACAGGTCCTTAGAGCTATTCTTTGCCACCAGCCAGAACAACAGAGGGGAGTACCTGGCTGACGGGAAGTCACCACATCTCTGCCGCAAGTTTTCCTCTCCTCCTCCGCTGTCCCTCTCCAGGACTTCCTCACCCGCCAGGACCCGAAAGCTGTCCCTGACCTCCCCTCTGAACTCCAGGATCGGCGCCCTCGACCTCTCTGCCTCCTCCGTGGCCAGCAGCCCCACCTCGAGCTACAGCCCGGCCACGTCCCCACCACCCACGGGCACCAAAGTGCCCCTCGACCTCAGCAAGGGGCTCTCATCACCGGAGCAAAGCCCGGGGTCGCTGGAGGACAGCCTGGAGAACCCCCGTGTGGACCTCTGCAACAAGCTGAGGAGGAGCATCCGCAGAGGTATCGGGTCCCACGGAGCCCTCGGAGCAGCTCCGGGCTGTGGTGGTTTTCACCTGCTGTCCACCCAAACCTCCAGGCCCCCCCCTTTCCAGAGGGAAAGGAAAAAGGAGAAAAGGCAAAAAACAGCTGAGAGATAATGGCAAAACTCAGAGTAGCTAAATACTGAAATTTATTACTAACAAGATAAAAACTAAAACTAAAAAGTAAGGAATAAATCAGTCCCAAGAACACCCCTCTCCTCCCACCCCTCCCTCCCCCCAGCAGTTCCAGGGAGCAGGGAATGGGAGGTTTGCAGGTGGGTGTTGTTGCTGCCATTGCTCTTGTCCTGGGGGTCACTCCATGGGGGGCAGTCGGGTCTNTGCTCCATCCTGGGCCTCCCACAGGGCAACAGCTCCTTCTGCATCCACCTGCTCCTCCAGGGGCTGCAGGGGGGTCTGTGCACCCTGATGGATCTCCACGGGCTTCAGCGAGAGAGGGTGTCCCTCCTTCTCCTCCTCCTGCTCCCACCTTGGTCTCTGTGTTGTTCTCCCATGGCTGGAATTTCCAACTGCCCCACACTCCTAAATTCTTAAATATGTTATCACAGAGCTGTGACTGTGATTCTTAATTGGCTCAGCTTTGTCCATCAGGAGGAGGTCCCTCCTGGCCCTGGCTGTCCTTGGCTCCACAGGACAGGAGAAGCTTCTGGCAGCTTCTAACAGGAACCATCCTGGAAGCCCCCCCTTCTGCTAAAATTCAGCTACAGAAACCCATGACACGGGCACTCCTCCCTGCACCTCAGTGCTTCCCTCCAGCAATGGCAGCGTAGCAAAGTCCTGGAATCACAGAGCAGTTTGGGCTGGAAGGGACCTCATCTAGTTCCAACCCCCACACCTTGTCTGTTTTCACTTCAGTGGAGTGTTGAGGAGAAAGGCAGAAGAAAGTATTTTATGCCAGTTGTGTTTTCTGAGATGAAAGATTTTTGAGTTGTACCATCGCTAGAGAAAGTAAAATATTATGTTAAAAAGAAGTAGGGATGTAAAGCTTCAACGTGTTTGCATACAGGGTTTGTTTTCCAGGGAGATTCCCTCACTAGTCCAAATAAATAATTCATGTGATGCACTTGGAATATCAGTGACATTCACACCACCTGGTTGTTTTCCATCCAGAAGGGAGATGTCTAAAATAGATTAATTGCTCCTGTGCAAATGCCTGTTTCCTCTGCAGATTGTGTAAGGCACCTTGGGACAGGTTTTACTTCCAGAGGGCTAAAGTTGGTTGATAGAAACCTCAGTGTGGGCATGTAGAATGGGATCATTGTATTTATAGATGGCAAAGCAAGCTCCAGCCTTACAAGAGGCACAAGTGGGTGTTATTTCTCCTTTAGGGATGGAGGAATGGTCTTTAGAATATAAGTAGACAGTAATTCTTTTTCTCTTGTTGTTATATTAAACAGAAAATAATGTAATCAAAAAAAACACCATTTTATTCCTAAAATTAATTGTTAAAGATAATTGTACATGTCCTGGCTTACAGTCTGAGGAGTTTGATCTGTGAATATGAGCAAGACGTAGCTCGGTTTTAGTTGCTAATACTGTAACAGTGAAAATTAGTGACAAGATAGAAGAAAAGGATTACCAAACATAAACTAAGAAAAGTATAATTGAAATGTTATGTCTACTGAAGAATTGAAAACAAGTTTACTGGTAACAAATTTGATGTGCCGTTAGGAAGGGGGATTGTTTTTACAGAACGTAGCCTATGTTTTAACAAAAAAAAAACCCTTTTTAACAGGCAAGTGAGCCACCTAGGCATTACAGGACTCTGTCTATAGGAGAGCCTTGTGTCATTGGAAAAATTTGATGATTTTTGACCATGGGATGATTTATACAGCACCTGATCTGCCGACACCTGGTGGGTTGCACCTCTCAGTGGGGAAAATGATTCTGAGCACAGTAGGAGCGTCAGGCTGGATGATAGGAAAAGGTTCTTTCCCCAGAGAGTGTCTTGGCCCTGGAACAGGCTCCCCAGGGCAGTCCCAAAGTACAGCCCGTGCATTAATCACAGACAGGTAGCTGCAGTTGTAGGTGCAGTGTTTTTGGCTACATACTGCAGAGTGGCCTGGTAAAGAACAGGCTGTCCTGGCCTCGTGGGAACATTGGGCATTGTGGCAGAGTTACTCAGATTTTTCATTCTGGTCTGTCAGAGCTGGAATTGTTACCTGGACAGCACCAGGAACATTTGGAAATGGCAAGAAGCTCATATAAATGCTAAGCTGCTGTCTGAGTGGTGTCTCCTGTCTCTCTGGGGACCAACAGCCTGTGCTCGGTGTGGAGGGATTTGCAGATAGATAGCTCTTTCTGCAGGGGAGAGTCCTTTTGTCACCCAGCTGCGTGCAGCAAGTTGAGGAAGATGAGTGAGTTCAAAAAGAATTCTCACAAGAGGAATGGAAGTGGGTAATGCTGTTGCTCTGGTGTTGCCTGAGCTCCAAAAATACAGCTATGGCTTATTCTAAATGCAATACAACTGCACAAATCCTGTTCCCTGGGACATTATTTTGGTGATTGTTATTCTCCATGAATGTTGTCCATTTACGTGCTGGAATTCCCACTTCTTCACCCACTTTTGAAGTTGTTTCCTTTCAAAGATTTTGTTTTCCCAAAGTTTTTTTTATATTCATTTTTATATACACAACGCTTGTGCTGCAGACAGGGTTGTCATTCACATCAAAAGAATCCTGTTGTCGTCCTGTTTTCCCTCATTTTGGAAGTGGCATTTCTCCCATTCCTGTTTTATTCTTCTGACAGAACAACTGCCCCGTGGAGCAGTCTGGTCTCCAGTACAGTTGGGCCATTTTATTGGACAGATTTTGATTACAGATAGCTATCCAACAAGGATTACTTTCCCTAGCTCACACAAAGCCTGTGAGCTCAAGTATCCTTATTACATGTGCACACCACTACATATTCTCCTGCGGTCTTACACAGCCTATTTTTAAAACTTACAATTAGTTTTCGTCAAGTTTTTTATTTATGAGCTTTTGTGTTTCTGTGTCATTGGTACAAAACTTTCCCATTTGTTTAAGTCCATCCAGAGGATAATTATTGCTGAGCTAATGGAAAAACTTCATGGCAGGCTCCAGAAGCTGCACTGTTTAAAGCAACTATAAACTCAAATTATGCATGATCATGCCAGTATTGACATTTAATTCTCTTTTAAAGCAGCAGTTCTGGAGTCTGTGTCAGTGGACCGGACAATTCCTGAGAGCACCTCAGTGGTGGACACCACGGAGCTGTCCCCGTGCAGATCCCCCTCGACGCCCCGTCACCTCCGCTATCGCCAGCCAGGAGGTGGGAAATTGTTGTGCCTCAGCTCTGTCAGCTGCTCTAGAGTTAAATCACTGGGGGTGTAACCTTGCCAGGATATTACAGAGCAGGAACAATGTTTGAATAATCTGTTTTGCTTATGTTTTCTTTATTTCTCAGGTGTTAAAAATAATTTTAAAAAGAGCCTTTAAAATGTGAAGTGTGCCTGTTAAATTTGATTATCAGTAATGAGACTTGGGAACGTGTTGGGACTTCAGTATGAGTCAATATTCTTAAATAGCTCAAGCAGGATGTGCCCAAGTTCAGGACTAATACTGAATCAGTCCTGTTCTCACAGAAGTCTCAAGACTTTGACAGATTTTTTTCGGCTACTAAAGGGACATATTTTGGGCACCATCTGTAATCACGAAACACACAACACCCGTTGTTGTCAATGGGGAGTGACTGTGTCTGTTTCTTTGTATAACACTGAACATTTACAGATGGTGGCACATTATTCATACCAAAACTTGAATAAACTGCTCAGTTGAAGAGGAAAAAGCAAGAGCTGGAGCTCCTCGAGTAGCTCTCCTGTGGCTCTTTGAAACCATTGGCAGAGCTGGGAGCTGTGTCCATGGGCACTTAAACTGCTGCCAGCTCCTGCAAACCAAGTCCCTGAGCAGGTGTTTTGTACCTGAACCAGAGCAGAGGCTTCTCACTTGTTAGTAGATTGCTGAGGCACTTTGGATTTAAACCCATAGTAATTTTCTGTGATTGAGTGCATTTGTGGTGAGGTGGTAAGATCTGGGAGTTGGAAACTGTGAGCAAGTGTTGTATTATCTGAGTGCTAGTCAGAGGCAATGTTCTCTACTCCCTCTAGAAAAGGTTTGATAAATTCTGCAAAACTCTACTCATCCTGGGCAGTGACTGCAGAAAACATGTGAATCTCCTTACCAGAAGCTGGTCAATATGCTCAGTTCTCTGATTTTCTATGCCATTATTTTTGTGTGTGTGTGTGTTGTTTTTTTTTTCCTTTTTCTGTTTGGTTAATATGCTTGCTTCTCATCTCAACAGTGCCTCAGATATTGTTTCTATAGCAGCATTAATTATACTGACCTGAAAATAAAGCTTAAACCACAGACATGATACATTCATTGTCCTTACCCTACAGTCATCAGACAATGAAAGAAAGAAATGTTTATGAAGGATAGATGTTAGAAAATATTTTAAATCCTCTTCTTGTTTTAATGGAAAATATGTCTTTTCCCTTTACAGTGCAAGCTGCTGACAACAGCCACTGCTCGGTTTCTCCTGCCTCTGCCTTCGCCATCGCCACGGCTGCGGCGGGGCACGGGAGCCCCCCAGGTGAGAGGAGGGTGCTGAGCAAAACAGGGGTAACGGGCATGCCCTGGGTGCTCCAAAGGTGAACATTTCTCAAGAACATACCTGTATGTGCCTACAAACAGGTTGGACGGGGCTTGGAGCAACCTGGTGTGGTGGAAGGTGTCCCTGCCTGTGGCAGGGGGTGGAACAAAATGAGCTTTAGGGTCTTTTCCAACCCTGTTGGATCAGTTCCTATAAATTGTCCTTAATATTCCTAGTCCAGCCTATTACTGAAAGATTAATACCTGTTGTATATGTGATCTGCTAAACCTCCAGTTAAAATCTTTCTTGAGTTTTATTTTTTTTTATTCACTTACAGTTTAAGGTTTTATTTTGAAAGTGAGGTTTTTTTATGCCAAGATTGGTATATATAAGAGCAATTTTGCTTAACAAAAGTATTCCAAGTGTGACTGTACCTTTCTTGGAAAACAGCTATGTAGTTTACTGGCTGGAGGTACTTAATACAACATGAAATACTTGGTTTAAGTTTTGAATGTGTTTGCTATTTTGCTGTGTATTCTTTGACTTATTAATATCTTCCATTAACCAAGTCCTGTCCTATGTCATGTCACAAACAAAAAAAACTCTTTTAAAGTTTACAAAATCAGGGTCACTTTGTCTTGACATACTCAAACCCACAGTTCATTTTGTTTGTGTGACAAAGCACAATCCGACTGTAAATTCACGCTCATCTCTTTTCCATCATAACCACTGGAGTGTCCAGAAACTGCTTTGGAGACCCTGATCTCAAAATCATTCATAAAATTCTATGCAAGGCAGTAAATCATCACCATGGATTTCAGTGGATTTGGTACCCACTGTATCTGACGTTGTCATTGCTTGATGGGTGAGAAGTCATCATGAGAAAACAATTGCTGTGTGCACATGGATCAGTCTCTGCTCACTCCTGCACACTTTTGTGAACTTTAGATCACGAGGCAGTAATATTCAGTGTTATCACATGATCCCAGGATCCCTGAGGCTGGAAAAGCCCCCCCAGCCCTCTGAGCCCACCCCGTGCCCGATGCCCACAGAGAGTGCCACAGCTCTGAGTGCCACAGCCAGTCCTGCCTTGGGCACCTCCAGGGCTGGGCACTCCAAACCTCCCTGGGCAGCCCCTGCCAGTGCCTGCCCACCCTTTCCAGGCAGGAATTCCTCCTGCTGTTCCCCCTGGCCCTGCCCTGTCCCAGCCTGTTCCCCTTCCCTGTGCTCCTGTCCCTGGGGGAAGGTCCCACCCCTGCCCTGGATCCATCAGGGACTTGCAGAGCCAGCAGGTCCCCCCTGAGCCTCCTTTTCTCCAGGCTGAGCCCCCCCGGCTCCCTCAGCCCCTCCTGCTGCTCCAGCCCCTTCCCAGCCCGTTCCCTTCCCTGGCCATCTGCAGCCCCTGTTCGTGGGGACCCCAGCACCGCCCCGGCCCTGGAGCTGTGGCCTCAGCCGTGCCCAGCACGGGGTCAGTGCCTGCCCCGGGGCCATTGGCCTCTCGCCCCCCTGGGCACAGCTGGGCCCGTGTCCAGCTGCTGTCACAGCAGCCCCAGGTCCAGCTGTGCGGCCCCTCTTTCCCCAGCCTGGGGGGTTCCATGGGGTTGTTGTGGCCCAAGGGCAGGACCCAGCACTTGCCCTTGCTGATCTTCACACCACTGGTGTCATTCCATGGATCCAGCCCTTCCAGATCTCTCCCAGATCCCTCCTTGCCCTCCGCAGATCGACTCTCCCACCCAACCTGGTGTGGTCCATGGATTTTCTGAGGGGGCACTCGACCCCCTCGTCCAGATCATCAGCAAAGACACGGGACAGGACTGGGACAGCACCAGTGACCAGACTGCAGCTGGGGGAGGCTCCATTCCCACCCTGCCTGGGCTGGGACACCAGACAGTTCCTGCCCTGTCCCAACTCTCCCTGGAGTGTGCCCTGGGGATGGAGTCGGGCTCTTCCAGGCAGACACCCAGCGTGTCCCTGTCTGCCCCGTCAGCTTGGAAGGGTCAGTGTTGTGGGCATATCGTCCCTGGAAATGGAGAACAGAATGGAAATATTACTCCTCCCATCTTAAATTCTCTTCTTTGTGCCTGTTAAGTGTAGGTAGATGCCTGTTCTGTAACGAGTGCCCAGCAGAACTCACATACTCGGGTGAATGCATTGACAGCTTTGCTCTGTGGATTCCTCCTACTGCTTTGCAGGCTTGAGCTGTGGGAATGGAGAAGGATGAAAGGCTCATGGGGAGAAATTATAAGCATGTAGAGGATAACACGGGCTTCAGACTGAAGGGTGGTCTGACTTCTATCTGCTCTTCTCTGCAGGGTATTGAAGTCATTTGGGCAGGAGGGAACTGCTCGTGTGAAATTAGAGGTAGATTAAAACAAAGAAACTAAAGATTAGTAAATAGAAAGTAAAAAGCCTGGCTGCCCTTGAGCCCTTGGTGGTCCTGTACATGCTGTGTGATCACAGAGGAGCAACCTGTGTCAAACATCTGTTCAGTAATTTTTATCTGAATGATGACTATCCTCTTCCTTTGGGACCAGACACTGTCACGGAATCAATGACACAATTTGTTTTGTGAATTAATTCCAGTGTGTTTACCAGTTGTCTGGAAAGCAAAGTAGGAGTGAAAAGTACTGGTTTTCCCCACTAGGAATCAATTCAGTTAAAAATTACTGCTTTTATAGTGTTAAAATCACAGCTTTTCAGTGTTTGTAACAGTGAAGCATGAGAGAAAATACAATCTACAATTATGCAGTCCTTTGGAGGAATATCGAAGCTGGGAATGCAGGGAAAGGAAAGCCAACATCCCTAATATTCATAAGTTAGGTTTTGTGTTGCTGTTTAAGGTAGTTCTTCGTTCAAGGTCATTCTCCTGAGTGATGTGAAAAACAGTGAGAAGGTTGTGCAGCAGGTTTGATAAGAAAATGTGTGCTGAGGAATCTCAGGAGACTGAACTGGAGTAATCCAGTGTCCACCTGTGGTCAGCATGAAAATTGAAGGCTAAAAACCACATCTTGAACTGTTGAATCATTTTTCCCCACCCAGCAATTTAGTGCAATTAATCATGGTAGAGATGGGATTAAACTTGCAGAGTCATGAAGTTCAAATTTGGGTAAACCAGGTAATATTATTTATTTCCCATAATGTGTTACCATGATTATGAGGTGGGTTTTTTTTAAATAGTGCCTTTTTTCCCCAGTGGTCTCCTGTCTCATTCACTTCATGGGATGGACATGCTCACTCAGTGAATCAGTTCTGAGCAGAGACTGAAATTTGTGGGGTTTTTCCCTTCTCTTTTCAGTCAATCCTTGTCTTCTGTGCCGCAGACATGGTGACGTGTGCCACTGAATGTGCTCCTACATGGAACACGAAGAGGGTGGCAGGTGAAATTCAGTGCTGAGTGGTGCACACAGGGCAGGGCAGCCTGAGCCCCACACCTGAAAGGGTTGGCTCAGCACTGAGATCTGTGTTCCCTGAGACCATCCTGGTGCTCAGCAGGAGCCAGGAAGGCAAGGGAGACACCAGGAGTTGTTAGGAAAGGAACAGACTCTTGCGGTACCACAGGATAAATGCAGGATTTATGCAAGGAATGGGAGCCACGTGAGATTCTGCTGAGGGACATTGTGGAGGTTCATTGTGGGCAGTTACCTGGCAGCATTTGGGGTCGTTTGGCGTTTCTGCACTGGCAAAGCAGAGCAGGTCCAGGAGCTGGAACAAGCTGGAGGTTGTGGGAGAGTATTAGGGAGTACAAGTCACCTGTGTGTCTTGTGCTCTCACTGTTCCCTGAAGCCTTCTGGCTGTTTTATGTTTTGGTGGGTTTTTCTGTTGTCTTTTTTACTTTGTGGAGTTGGATTTTGGTGGGGGTCTTCTTTGTTTGGTTGGGTATTTTTTGGTTTTGTTTGGTTGGTTGGGGGTTTTTTGTGGTTTTTTTTTTGGTTTTTATTTTGCTTTGTTTGGGGGTTTGTTGGGGTTTTGTTTGTTTGGGGTTTTTTGGTTTTTCTATTTTTTTGGGGGGGAGTTGTTTTGTTTTTTGGAATTTGGTTTTTTTTTGTTTTGTTGGTTTTTTAATTTTTTGTTTATTTGTTTTTTGGGTTTTGGGGTTTTGATTTGGTTTTGTTTGGTTTTGTGTTTTGTTGGGTTTTTTGTGGGTTTTGGTTGGTTGGTTGGTTTTGTTTTGGTTTTTTGTGGGTTTTTTATTTTGTTTTGTTGTTTGTTTGTTTTTGTTTTTTAAGGAAGTGTTTCTCAGTGTTTCCTTTTGGTTGTTTAATTTTTTTTCCCCATACTATGATGCCTTTAGTTCTTCCGAGGTTCCCATCTCCAAGCTGTGACTGCTCAGGGTGCACTGAGGCAGGCAGGGTAGCAGGCTCACGGGAAGGCCCTGTAATCGCACACTCTGTCAGAACCAGATGTGGAGAACATTTAATTCTCTCCTGTGGGGAGAGCTGGCCGTAATGTTTAAGAATTGCTGACCCCATGCTATGATAAGCTGATGTACTGATAATTCTGCAAAGCCCTGAGCAGCTCTCCTGAGCTGTACCTTGGCTCCGCTGCTCTTTAGGTAGAGGGGCGGTGTCTTTGGTGGTCCTGAACTGTGAATGAAACCTTTCCCTCAGTCAAGGTGGTTTGGGTGCTTATGCCCTTCAGCAGTTGTTTTCTAACTGATTTACTGATTTTATTGCTGTTATTTTCACTTATTTTTCAGTCAGATGCTTTGATGATGGCAAGCTGTACTACTTGTCCTATTGTTGAGTTCCTCTGTCTGGTTAAATATTTATCTCGACATATCCTAGAGATGTTTTTGCCTATTCTCTTCCAAAAAATTTGCATGTTAGTTGTTTATTTGAACAGCATGATAAAAAGAGATACAAAGTGAAAGTACAGCAAGCTAAATAAAGCACCCCAGGTGCACAGCTTGGAGCCTGTATGGATGATAAAATGCACAGGAGGGATAAATAGAGTATGTTCTGTATATTACATGTCCTTTTCCTTCAGAGGGATGTGAAGGATGGCTCCTGGCTTGCTGCAGCCAGCAGTAGGTTGTACTCCTTCATTCTTTTCCCAATTTACAAAACTAGGATAATAGTACCAACAGATTCCAACACAGCAGAGGACTTCTGCATTTTCATCACCCTCTGTTCATACACCTGTGTAAAAGTGATTCAGTGAGAGACATCCTCCCAAATGCACACAGAAGTTCCCCATCAGGTCTGCTCCAATGTCTGTGAGTGTCTGTGAATTCAAGTCCTACATGGATTTCAGTGCCAATGGTCTCAGCCTCTCGGGTGTCCTGCTGATCTCACATCTTTGCTGTGAGCAGCCCTCGAGGGGAGCTGCAGCTGCAGAGAGCCCCCTCCCTCTAGGAGTGAATTCCTCCTCTTCTCTGAGAGTCTGTCACACAGCCAGTGTCAAAAAAGGAGTGAGACTGACAATGTGGGAGAGGAACCTGCTGCCAAAAGACTCACCCATCACTTGTAGTTTTGCTGCAGGGATCCTACAGATGTTGCAAGAGTTAAGGAACAGTGCATGAGCTCCACAGCACCCACACAAACCCTGCCACCAGATAAAAACAATTTATGTGGAAAATTACTTCTTTCACATGTGGCTTGTAGAACTTGCAAATTTCCCTGGTTTATTTTTTGTACAGTTATTTGAAACATGTTGTTGTTTGGGGGTTTTTTTCCTCTTTAACTCTTGATTTTCTTCTGTTGTGTGCAGAATTAGAGCACTGTGTCAGGATCAGCAAGATATCGTGTGCTGATTTTTAAAGATAAAACACCTTTTGGTTCCATTTACTGAAACTGTGCAGGCCCCAAGACTTCTTAATACTCATAAACTGTGGAGGTGCTCTATGTGAATAGAAGAGATTCAAGTTTTGCTTAAAATCTCTAAATAGTTGTATGGGTGAAGCCAAATTACCAAAATAATGCCATTTCTGTTAACAATAAAGTAAAAAATACCTACAGAAGCTTAGTATACATACAAATTTGCTCTCTCCTAAGAATATCTAATACAACTTGAATAAATATAGTTAATGCTAAAGTTGGTAATTTTATTTCCATAGAGTTCAACTGCACATAGGCTTCAAGGAAATTGTTTTGTCAGGGGCTTGAAGTCAAGTTCTAAACTGATCTTAGGTATTATTGTTTTAATTTATTTGAAGCAAATAGATTTAAAGAACTTTGAAAAGCTTATTTCTTCATCAACTCAAGCTGGAGACCAAAGACCTCCCAACATGGAAAATAAATGTTAGACAAGAAGTAAATGCTGAAAAGCTTGTTCCCCAATGAACACAGCAGCTTTGTTTCAACAGATCTGTCACTGGATTTTGGCTGGGGATCGTTGTATTTCTATTGTGCTTCAAATCTGCCTTCCTCCTCCTCCTCCTCCTCCTCCAGGGTGCTGACCTGCTCTGTGGGGAATGTTCCATTTCTCACAAGAACAAGGTGACATTATGGGAGAGAATGGGAGTGGGTTGGGAGCTTGGGGTTGGCAGGGGGGCATGGCTGCTTTACTGCAAGCATTTGGTGCTTAAAACAGATGAGAGGGAGAGGAGACAGAAAGAAGTGGGGGGGGAAAGAGTCTTTGGGGGAGTATCTATGACAAAAGTGATTTACACATAGAAAAAAATTGCCCCATGCTGGCAAGAGGAAAAGATAGGTTTAGTCTCTCTAATTTTAGTTATTTACAGGAACCATTAAAATGACAGTTTGGAGCTTTGAAGCATCTACATGAAAAAATTAATTGCATCTATACTATCCCTTCCAATTATCTGACTGCATTTATCTCTGCTGCTAAATTACCTTTTGCTTGAGTTATTTACCGGAGCATTGTTCAGGAGAGAGAATTTGTCCTAAAGCTTCTGCATTTTGCAGCTGTTACCCTATGAAAGCACATTTCCCAAGATCTCTGAAACAATGAGCCTGCAGATCCTTTCTCACATGGGGAAAGCACAACCAGCTACTTCTCGTTTCACGAAGAAGCAATCCTAGTCTAAATTGCCCTTGGTTTTAGATCAGCAGAACTGATCCGACTGTTTTCTGGTATCATCTGGTTTTCCACAGCTCGCACAGTCTGCCTGCAGAAGCTGCCAGACCATCCTTTGCACCTGCAGCAGATTCTCACTGAAGTCAGTGCAAAACCATTCATTTGCTAAATTCAAGTGGTTTCTTCCTTCAGAGCAATTAAAATACACCTGGGCACTTAAAAGTACCTCTAGGTGTCACTGCCACACGCTGCCTCTGCCTGTTTCCCCCTGTTGACAAAGCATTTAATAAGCCTGTGAGTCCTGGATTGGTGGTTCTGCCATCAAGGCACTGTGGAGAGATTGAATTCATCTCTTAATCTAAAACTTTGTTTAAAAAGTTAGATTTACGCTACTTTCTGTTGATTTTTAGTGCATTAGCTGTATGAATAACTTAGGCATTGGTGATGGAAAAATGATGCACAAAGGGAAGTGTGTAATTCTTTTACAGTGCAAATGTCTGATTTATTTGGACTTGACTATTATTGAATTTTTGATCACTGCCTGGGATTAAACTCTGTAGGCCCTTTCTATAGTTTCTGTGATGAAAAGCTGCCAAGCCTCAATTTTAGCAGCTGAATGCAGTTGAGGATAAACAGTGTGAAAATACTTTCCTGAAAGTGTCAACTTTGGGAGCGCCTGGAATGAACATGGAAAGTCCTCATCTCCTCGGAGGTGGTGTAGGAGTTTGTCAGCTGTAACATACCCAGCAGTAACAGCCATGACAAATATAGATGGACTTTTGTAAATTACAGCTGTGGTTTCTAGAAAGAGAGATCCGTATAAAGTTACACAGGCACCAGAGTTGAGCCAGATGGGTCCCGTGAGCTCTCAGCCTGACACACTTTACCCCTGCTTTAGTGCTGGCACAATATTAGAGGGATGAAAATTAGCTGAAAGTACTAATTCATGTTTCCTGGAGAGCCACAGTGGGTCATGTGTGGGGCTTTCCATTCTGCTAAATCAGCCACAGCTTGATTAAGGCTGACTGCTTATTTTGAAAGATCAACATTGTCTTGAGAAAGTTTCACAGCAGTTTTCAGGGAGAGCTGCATGGCTTATTTCGGGCTGTGACCATCAGAGCTGCTCTGCAGTCATTTGAACACCTTGCCAGTTCCCAGCGTGACAGTATTCCTGTTTTGTTTGTGCTGGCAGCAGCACTAATTGGAGTACTGGAAGGACACAGCTCGTGCCCAGTGGTGCAGGGAGCTCCATCCCCTGCTCGTCGCTGTGCATGTGCTGCCCCAGCTGCTGCCAGCACTCCAGCAGGGCATGTGCACAGTAATGCAGCAGTGCAAGCACTCCCAGCAGGGTCCTGTCAGTCCCCAAGATGGAAAACCTTGTGAGAACACACATTATGCTTCAAACAGACGCGATGTTTCCTCGGTTGTCACCATCATGCAGGCATAGTATACAGTTCTGCATTCAGAGATATCAGATGTGCTGCTCAGGCAGCTTTCCCCTAATTCTGAACAGAGGAATAATAACAACGTGGCATTCCACCATGATGTGTCCTGAGACAGAAATTCTAGAGTAGGCAGCTGTTATGGAATTCAGTAAAGACTGGAACAAAGTGAAGTTTGTAAAGGGAATTTTTGCTTTCTTTTATCCATTGTGAGATGACAGGCAGAGAGAGATTTCCTTGGTGTGATGAATGTTATGTGAAAGGCAGGCAAACAATATCTGGTGTGATGTGGAGCTGGATTCTATTTTTTGTGGCCATCTGGGTAATCCACTTCTGTGCTGAGCCAAAAGCCTCCAGTCACGTCTGTGGTTCCACGCTGACCTTTGGAAAGGTGTGTATTTCCTCCTGCCTGTACATAAGTATCCATGACTAAAGCAAAGCCAGAAAACTTGTGTCTTCTTCTAATTTGCATTCAGCATGATGCCACAAACTTCACTGTTAGTAACTCTGCACTCCAGAAATTTTCTGTGTTACAACTTCTCATTCCATTTACCTTTGTGTAAAACTTTGTGGAACTTCCGTTTTCTAAATCCAGACCTGAAATAAAGCAGTTGTGATGGTGATATCTCAGTTAATGATTAAGATGAGACTATTTCTAAGCAATTGGAAGAAGAATTTAATTTTAACCGTGCTTCTTCGAGTCACAGGTTCCCACGTGGGACTTCAGGATTGAATGTGAGGGCACCTGACTCGTGTCAGAGGTACAGGGTGCCACCAAATCATGCCATGCTTATCAATCCTGCTTGTGTTCTGACCCTCACCAGTCCTCCCTTTCTATCAGGGGTCTGAGATGTTTAGTTTCCAGAAGGAAAGCACTTGGTGTAGGATTTGTTAAACTCCTCTGGTCTGTCATTCAGGACAACCAAGATTTTTTGCTTGTCATTTTCGTTTGACTAATGGCTCTGTCCAGGAACTGGGAAAGGGAGTAGTCATTCCCTCTGGGGAGCGTGTTTTGATGAGATTTCCAGGTCCATTTCTACAGATTCATGGAGGTTTGAGAAGCACTGAGACCTGAGCATTGCATTTCCATGGTGTTCCCATTTGAATTAAAAAACTCCAGGTGGGAAGTCCTCGTTGAGTTACTCCCCAGCTGACACTGTTCTCCATTTCAAAAACGGTTGTGTCACAAAACCCCACTAGTTTAGACCCAACCAGGGTCCTTCCTGAGGCTGGAGGACCTGCCCAGATGTTGTTACCAGGGCTACCACTGTGAGGTTCAAGCTGAGTTGAATCTTCCCATGCAGTTTTCTTACAGGAATATCTTTGAGTTAAAACAATGGCTTGAAAATGAAAGTCAGCTTCGTCTCGTGTGATCACTGCTCTGGGAGTTAAGCAACAGGGGAAAAGGATGATTAAAGAAACAGAGGGAAATTGTGATTTATTATTTTCCTGTTTATCAAGAATGTTTGATCTCCCTCTTCCATGTATGTATTCCTTTATTTTGAATGAATTAATATCTTATTCTAGTTTGTTAGGGGAGCTGGTTACTCAGGAGATAAGTGTTTTCTGTGGACATTTCCAGCCTTGTGCAGCCCGTTTCCTGACCTGCTGCACTAAGGCTCAGGCAGCTGCCACGCAGTGCATGGGTTGGGTGGGGAGAGAACCTGGGGAAGGATTTTTTGGTGCCTTTTTTTTAATTATTGTTTTTCCCCTTGAGGCTAAGTATTGCTTGAGTCATGAGTATTTGTTTAGGCTTCCATTCTGCCCCAGTCCTAAATGGTCTGGAACTGAGAAACGGGCATTTTATTCAGTTTTTTTGGTGCCTGTTATGCCTCCTGCCAATATTTGTTTGCCTGACTGTCAACTATCCATTCACAGATGGTCTGACAAATGATACATTTGGCTCTTTGCAATTATCTCCTCCTTTCCATTTAACCTTTATTCCTATTGACATTAAAAAAATATGAATAACTTCACAAACTACTCCCTTAAAAAGCCCAGAGGAAATACAGGTAAAAATTCCAAACCCCATCACTTTGTGATATTCTCTTTCTAGCTGTACATTGACTTTAAGTTTTTCTTTGTGGTACGGCAACACTGAGCATTTTAAAGATCTGAAAGCTAACTTTGAATAGTTCTTGAAAACACTGTGAGCATTATGCAATACAGATCTGCTAATACTCTTCCTGTTGATGGCAGAGCAAGTTGTGAGTAGCGATAATGGGTAATTGAGGAAATCGAGGTCCAGGGATCATTTAAAAAGCAGAAATACATCAGCAGATAAAAATTGCTTATATGCTCCCTGAAGACTAAGACACATAGCAGGAACACAGGCAAACACACTTGGCTGATACGTGAATTCACAGAAATATCATCTTGCAGTGTTGCCATTCTTGTAATTATTCATAGGAGGTACTTCAAACATTGCTGCAGTGAAAAAGGAAGGTGTCTGAGGTGTACTAGAGTGTCACCAATATAATTGTTAAGGGAGGCTGTTAAAAAAGGCTTTTATTCTTTGACAGTCATTCCCAATAGTTCTTTTATATAAGTAATAGAAAAAAGTTCTGCTGTCACATTGCACATTTGTCATGATACTCTGAAATCTGAAAACACAATTGGCAGCAACAGCCTTTGAAATTCAGGATCTAGTCTTTCCTAGAGATGTATCTATAAATAAAGGCACAAGATTTGGGTGGTTTCAGCTAAGATTTCACTAGAAAAGTTGGACTTGGGAGTTTACACATGCATGCATGCACAAACAGTTGTTTGTGTGCAAAGAAGTACAATTTTGAAGATGTATACAGGTGTAGCAAAATATAGGACTAGTTTTGGTGATGACGTTGAGTCCTTGTTGTCTCTCTGCTGTTGCTAAAAGAAGAAAAGAACAGGATGTTCTTGTATTGCTGCTGAATTTTAGCTTTAAAAAATGCAGATTATTTGGGGTTTTTTGGCTCTGAGTTCCTGATTTTTAATAAGAAGTTGTGTAACTCGTAGCTGCAGTATGTTTTCAGTCTTCAGCAGTCTTTAAAGATTTCTTTTTCAAGAGTGAGACTCTGATGTGGTCTCCTGAGAGAGTATCTCTCTTAAAACCCCAGTAGTCTCAGGAGTGTGTGCTGGTTATATCTGTAGCAGTAAGTGTGTTTTTTAGGACTCTTAAATGACAAATTTTCAAATTTGAATATTTCTTTGAGTTAAAAGGAATGTTTTTATTCTTTGTAGCAGTCATGTTTTAAACATATAATTTCCTGGATTATCATCATTGTCAGAGCAACCCCAGGGTTACTGCAAGGAGCTAAAATAGTATCTTGAGGAGCAAAGTGTTCTTTAGCCACTTACCTTTCCCTCCCATCCATTAAACTGAAATTGTTCTGGTGGACTGATGTATTTTTAGACATCTGGATTTAGTTCAAGTTCACATAATTGTGACACGACTGCTTTATCGCAGTGCTGTGTTCTTTATATTTCTCTGATTAGAAAAAGCCTTCCTAAAGCAAGGGTCATTTAAAAATAGGTTACCAACCCTTCCCTTAAATACTTTGCAGAAATTAAACACAGTCACTACAGCTCTATCTGTGTTACACTATTGTACATCAGCTGGTGCATGTGAGTCCATGGGATTTACCTTACTAAGACTATAATCCCTTGAATTCATTTGATAGTTCGATTGTATTTGTGGTAGAGGCTTTAGGCAGAAGAATCAAATACATACTTGGAATTATTTCTGACGTGGGTGGTTACAACAGGGATTTTCAGTGGCATATTTCTTAGAACAAATTGATTTCATATGTCCCAAGGACCAGTGAAAGTGAAATTAAATGCCTGAAATTCATTGGACCCTGGATTTCTTCTGGGTTTTAATGGTCAGTTCTGACTCTATGAGTTTATGGCCCCTTCGTGAAACAAACTCAAAGCCTGACATAGTGAACAATTAAATATTCCACTCCTACAAACTGAGGCAGCCCAAAGATTGTGGTTCGATGTTACAGCTCCTACTTTCAAGCCCCAGATTACTTATATAGAAAACCACAGAATGGCTTATGTTGGGAAAGACCTCTAAGATAATTCAACAAGAACTGAAAAAAAAAAAAAAAGAAAAAAAAGGAAGTACTGTTTTGTAAGTTAAATATACCGTACTTCATGCAGTGAAAAGGATCTCATCGTCTTCATACTTCTTTTCATCTCAGTTAACATGGTTTTCTTTTCCAGCTCTGCCATTCTTCAGCTGGCTAATGTATGACAACCTGATATCATAACTAAAGAAATGAAAAAGAGGGCAGAATCTTTGATATTTTAGGGTTTTTTTCAACACTGTGATACTCCGACACATTTCTGTGAAATGTGTGAAACCTGATTATTTGCTTGAGAATGTATGACCAATAAGGATGGGTACCTATAAAGACACACCCAAACTTTTGGAGCTGTGAAAAGAAAAAAAAAAAACACAACTCTTTTTTAGGGTGTTTATCTATTGGGAAGGCTTTTCTTTCGTGCTGTGTACATTGGAGAGGCATTTTCATCTTTAATCTGTGGATGAAAACTGCTCTGCTCCAAGCCTGGGGTTTGTATTTGTTCTTTATTCAGGTCAGAAAGTAGCACTGATGTCTCCTAAGCCTAAGCTTTCTGGATTCAGGCCAGGCTGAATCATGAAACTGGCCTACAACTCCTGAGCATGTTTATCAGAGGAAAGAAACAAAATCCCACACACAGAAAATTATGTTTGAGACTCTTTTTGATTATTTGTCACCTCTCTGGTGAGCTGTGAGTGTTCTGCTCCCACCTGCCTGGGACTCTGAGGTTTGCTGGGGTGCAGTTTCTCCCATGGTAGGTGCTAACACAGCTCCAGTGCAGGATTACAGGGATGTTCATTGGACCTGACACATCAAATCTGCCTCTGAAATGAAGGGTTTCGCTAAGAAAGGCACCAGAAACTTGTTGAAGTCACTGTTTGTGATGTCAAACAACTCCTCCCTAATTCTTATGAACTGATTGCTTTTTGTGTAGATGAACACTTAGAATGGATGTATCATCAAAACTTTGGTAAGTTAATTATTTTGGTCAGGAATCATGTGCTACTGTATTGATTTTAGACTCCATAGAATGGTTTGGTTGGGAAAGAATCCTAAAGACCATCCTGTTCCACCCCTCCATGGGCTGGGACACCTTCCACTAGGTGCAGAAATAGGAGATGCAGAGAATTGAGTCACTATAACTTTTGACATCTTAAGTGAAACAGAAAAACAAATGCTTGTGTTTAATTTCTTTAAAGTACACAGTGCAGAATTTAACATAACACAACTGTTCCTCTGGGGTGAGATGGATTTTCAAGGCAAAATAATGTAAATTGCTGATAAAGTCATGTTTGTACTGGAGAACAAGAAAAAGCAGGGCAGGATTTTCTATGGGGACTTGTTAGTGGCTTTTGAGGAGGGTCTGCTCTCTGTCTCACACTGACATCTGATGAGACATTCGGGTCTGGTCCAGAGTGCAGCAGTTCCAAAGGTGGAATCACTGACACATCCCACCTGGAGGCATCAATTTCCTGAGGATTTTTACTTGTGAATGGAATAGATAATGACATCTACTACTGAAACATGAATAAGGTATTATTGTAATTAAATCTGGTTTTGTCTGCAGGTGTTGAGATCTATGTCTATAACAGGACCTGTTTTTGTAAAACTTTGGTGACAGCAGAGGCTATAAAAGTATTAGTTTTTTATTAAGGCTCATACAGGAAAAACATGTGAAGGTGAAACTGGGTTTTGCATAACATAATCTGAAGACAAGTACATAGAGTGATTAAATAATACTGAAATAAGTAATTCAGTGAAACTAGGGATGCTGGCAGGTTAAAGTCGTGTTTGACAGCCTGTGGTGAAAGTTCTGCATCACCATTATGTGCAGATACTATTTGGGGAAGCAGTACATTTTAATCTCAACAGATAATGGTGAAAAACATTACTTGAAAGTAGCACTCACTGAAGCAGCTGCCCACCAAGATGATTAATGATTAGAAATACTGCTGATATTTCTAATGTGGAAAGACTGCTTCCTTCAGGAGATGAACAGATATTTACTGTGGAGTGTTTCGGGTTATTGCACTGCGGGGTCTGGATGTGGGCAGGACCACTCAGAAACCCAATTAAATTAATTAGCTATTGTCAGTGTGCACTTTCAGATTTATAATGGAGTGGAGAAGACTGGGGGGGCTCAGCCTGGAGAAAAGGAGGCTCAGGGGGGATCTTGTGGCTCTGCAAGTCCCTGCCAGGAGCATGGAACCAGGAGGGTCGGGCTCTGCTCCAGGTACAGGGACAGGAGCAGAGGGATAGGGCTCAGGTGGGACAGGGCAGGCTTAAATTGGATAAAAGGAAAAATTCCTTCACCAAAAGGTTTGTCCAGCCCTGGCACAGCTGCCCAGGGCAGTGGTGGAGTCCGCATCCCTGGAGGGACATAAAAGCCACATGGATGTGGCACCTGGGGACATGGGTTAGTGGTGGCCTTGGAAGTGCTGGGGGAAAGGTTGGACCTGATGGTGTTAAAGGTCTTTTCCAACCTAAATGCTTTGGTGATTCTAAGGTTTTGTTCTGTAATGTTTCAAGCCACACGACTTATAGCCCAGGTAGCCAAGAGTCTCTCCAAGGCGTGGACAAGAACAATATTATGCCATGGACTTCAAAAGCAGAGTTAAAAACAGTTCCTAGCCCCAAAATGGGTGGTGAAAGTACGTGGGGAGTGGCAGAGCAGATGCAACACTACTGAAGGTGAATGGAATCTGTTTGGGAGGATGCTCTCAGAGGAGGATGGAACCCTTGTTCCTTGCAAACCAAGAGCTGACCTGGAGCCTTGGCTCCCAGCTCCAGCTCCATGGCAGAGTGGACAGCAGGTGACACGTGGGTTATCCCTCAGAACCAGGTCAGGCTGTGCTCTCTGATGGACCATGGACGAGGGGTCTGTGCACAGGGAATTGTTGCAGTTGTGGTGGTGGTCAGGGTTCTGCTTGGAGTGGAGGGTGCAGCAGTGAACTGAGGTGTCAGGAGGAATTTGCAGTGGGAAAGTGCCAGGAGTACCAGTGGCACCATCAAAGTGTGATGCTGCTTGTGAAAGGCTGCAGTGGCCTGATCAGATCTTACTCCGTGGTCATTGCCTTTGCAGTTTCAGTCCCAAAATACACATGGTTTTGAAAGTTAGAGGACCAAAACTAGTGCTAGCCATAGACTTGGTTTTGCTTGTTTCTGCTTCTACATTAATGCAGCTGGGACAATAAGTTTTAATTAGGGTTTTCTGTAGACCTTTTGCATCAATGTTAGAAGACCAAAAAGTAACAATACTTACTGATCTTACTTGTTTGCATATGACATTTTTTCTATTTTTCTCTGTGTTTTTAAATCCCTGAAATTAACATCAGTCTTCTGAGCAATTTCAGAGTCCTTGAGTACCTTTTCTCTTATGTGTTTTCAACTTTTGGTTAATTAAAAGATCTATTCAGTGACCATCAGAACTAGACATTTCTTTTGCTTTCACATTTAATATTGGCTGACTTTCCCTTAGGTCCATAGTATGACATAATTTCATAGAATCAGGAATGATACAATCCAGTCCTTTAAATTTTGGGGGTTTTAGTTGTTGCTGTACAGGCTGGAAGGGAGCTCCCACATTAGTTTTGATTAGATTTGCTGATCCGTATCTATGCATAACATCACACTTGTATACCCTTCTGATATATAAGTGAACAGGTAAAAATGGGGACGTGTGTCTGCAGTTTTAGTGAAAAAGTCCATTTGCCTCAGGAAGGTCCAAGGACTCCCTGTATTATTTTCTGGCATAACTGGCTCTGTCTTCAGGCCAAGCTCAAGCTTTCTTGTTTCTATAAAGAGCAATACAGTATAAATGTTTTGTGGATAAAGAAGAAAGTCCTGTCTTTCTGAGTTGTTTGGTATTTCAGAACGAGGTCAGAGTGGAGTTGATAGATTTCCAGTTTTATTTTGAAAAAAGAAAAAAAAAAAGTGTTTTGCTGATTTATTTGAAGTTTTGTACCTGAAGACGTGCAATGAGCCACCCTCCTGGAGGTAAATTCACATGTGCATCTGTGTTCACCTAAGTTCTTTTCTCACACCACTGGAGATGTTCCTTTATGAGGTCGAGTAGGCATCAACATCAAGTACTGAGAATATGGGTCAGAGTGAATGTATTGCTCATTCTCTGCAATAAGCTAATTACAGCTTAAAATTTGATGAAATTCTGAGGACCATGAAAGTTTGCTGAAATGATCTCTGAAGGCTTTAATTTTTTCCCTTCTTCTTTTTATTCTTTTTGTAGCCCACTGGAAACTATCTCTGTGGGCTTCCCTCTCATTTCCTTCTAGCTCACTGAAACTTCTTTTCCTTGACATTACCCTGATAAAGGCATTGCTGATTTAATATATAATTTTCATTGTGACTTCCATTGCTGCAATGAAGTGGCTAATTGAACAGTTTATACTGCGTGTTCCTAACTGCTTCTGAAATAGGTTAACCCTGAAAGGCATAGAACATTAACACTCAAAATGTTGCCTTTTTTACCTTTTACTGAGAAAAGCCTCAGAGATTTTCTTTATTTTTCTCTTTATGGGCAATGAAACTCTTGAAAATGCTTCAATATGAAGCTTTCTTTGATATTGAATCTTAGGTGTCACCCACATTGTAATATGCTGCAGCTTTAAAAATGCCCCTGAAAGAAGCATAGAAAATACTTTTGGGGGTTGGGGTCTAACCTGGAGTAAAAGATGTAAGACTGAAGTTAAGTATTTTTTTTCTGGCTTATCTTGCCGAAAATGAAGAGCATTTTTTTGGGTTTTTTGGATAGTCTTTAATGAAAATAGAGCAAAACACATACTAGCCTCTAGAACATCTCCAATGGGTTTATCACAGATTAAATAGAAGTTTAATCTGCCTTTGCTATTTATAATACTACATGGGCTTTCAAACAGCTTTTATGCCAAAAAAAAAGTAAAGTACTGGTCATATGGAAAAGTGTTTCCAGCTGTCCTTGGGCTCTGTACAGAGTGAAATGGAGAGCCCATTGTAAGATCAAAACTAACAGGAACTTTTAAAAATGAGAACTTCTCAAATATATCTTCAGAGTTACCAATTTCTAAAAGAAATGTGGGTGTTTAATATAACAATTATATTAATATTAAAATAGTGTAATCATCAGTTTATCATACAGATTTTATTTATTATAAAGTTACAGCAGAGTGAAAAGAGAAGGGATAATGTGCATGTAGGGAGAAAGTTCCTCATTTGTTTTAAAAATGATTTCTTTGTAAGTAAATATTACTGACCAAAAAAAAAAGTTTTCTTTAAAAATGTTTGGGGAAATGCTGCATTTGGCAGCTGTTTGCTGCCAGGCAGCTGTGGCAGTAAATGTGTCCACCATCCCACTTTCTTGTCATCCCAGTGGTATAAGAACCAAGTAACTTATTTGAACAGTGTTCATTAGTAGAGCCTGTACAACGCTTCTCTTGTGAAGGAGGATTTATTGTGTTGACCTTTCCCTCCTCTCTGTTTAAACTACTCTCTTCCTCTTGTTCTTTACCAATGCTGAAACCTACCTCTTTCCCTTTTGTAAATCATACTCACTCTCTGTAATTTTGATTGCAGGCCTGGGTTTGGTCTGGTTCTGATTTGTACTGTAAATTTCTTCCATACTGAGAAAAGGAAATTTTGGTTGTTTTTTTTTTAATCACTTTATTTCTTGATAGATTTTATTTCTTCCATGCTGAAGGGAGCCTATTCTTCATCTTCCTCATACTGAGTGTCTGCATTAGTCTGTGTCATGATGGGCAGGGCTGTGTTGGGCTGATCTCTCAGGATGTCATCCATCCAAATGGCCACATTTCACAGTCGTGATGCACCTTGCCTCTCACTGCACACCAACACTCTGTCAGCTTTGGGTTTGCCATGCTGTGTTTGGATGTTTGCCACCTCCCTGTGCTCCAGCTGTGTTTGTGTCCTCCCCAGGGTTCAACAACTCTGAGCGCACGTGCGACAAGGAGTTCATCATTCGCAGGGCGGCCACGAACCGTGTCCTCAACGTGCTGCGCCACTGGGTCTCCAAACACTCCCAGGTACCCTCCCCTCACCTGCATCACCCGGGCTGTCACACTGCCCGCCTGGCTGCGTCACTCTGGCCCTGTTAAACTGCTTAGGTTTTCATAGAAATGCTTATTTATTGACTTATTTGCTGGGAATTGCGCTTGGAACGTCAGCAGTTCTTTGTCGTGGTCTCCTCTGTAACTCTGGCAGGACCATGGGTCTGACTTCTAATCATAAAACCGTGTTTGCAGAGGAGGGAAGGGAAGAAATATGAGTGGTTGGTGGAATTTCATAGACAGAAACGTCCTTTAAGCTGCCAGGTGGGAAAAATGTTAGAAGAATTTGGCACAAGTGTAGGAGATAACAGGAAAACTATTGAAAGAAATGATGGAGGCAAAATGGGGTGAGAGGGAAGGAAAGGAATGGGAATGGAAAGGAGACAGGAGAGGGAGAGGGAGAGGGAGAGGGAGAGGGGAGGAAAGGAAAGGAAAGGAAAGGAAAGGAAAGGAAAGGAAAGGAAAGGAAAGGAAAGGAAAGGAAAGGAAAGGAAAGGAAAGGAAAGGAAAGGAAAGGAAAGGAAAGGAAAGGACTTTGTAAGCAATATATAAACTGGTTTGTCACTACATACTACTAATAAAGACTTCTTTCTTTCAAAGGCTAAATGTACCCATGTCAAATCAATTCCCTTTTTCACAAGTAAAGGGTTTAGTTTTCATAGAGGTTAAGTGTGGTAGAGAATGAGGTCAGTAAGAGTTGAGTAAATGGAAAAACTGGTTGTGTTTGAAAAGCTGAACAGCCCAGAAGAGATTAATAAAATCTGTCTTGGTATCATGGGAGTGATTAAACATTTTGAGTTACTGAGAACAGCCTCTGTGCACCAAGTTTTGTTTGACTACCTGTTAAATTACAATCAGGATCAAGCCCATGTTGAGCTGTAACAGGAGTGGCAGCAGTCTGTCATTACAGGTCTGTGTTACTGCACTGTGCTCACTGTGTTCCTGCCACAGGTCACATTAAATCGCTGCTGTGAGATGGGTTGACCCTCTATACTAATTAAAAGTGGTTAACATGTGATTTTGAGAATGTTAGGAGTCATCAGACTTTGATCTGCATTAAGCAACATCTACAACTAGTTTCACTGAAGTTTACATTTCAGAGCTGATCCTGAGTGAGTTGTGATGATTCTGTATCACAAGCAGAGTAACTGTGAAGAGTGCAGGCATGCTCTGCCTTGTGGTAACTTACCAAAAATACACTTTCTCTCTTTAAAAATACAAGTGTTCTCTGTTTCTATTTCAAAAGTGTCCACGATATGCAAAAATATAACATTCCCCTAAATACTTTTGCATCTTTTGTGTAATGTTTGCAGTTAGTATTCTTCTAGAAATATGAAGAGGACAAAGATAACGAGTGCTATATCAACACTGTCCATTTTCAAAGTGGAAGTTATTGCCTGGACTCCTTAGTTTCCCACAGCCTTTCATTTTTTCCATGGCAAGGGTGTCAGATTTTAATTCTTTCTCTCTTAGTCCATTATTCCAGTATAGCAAGGGAGATATAATTTTTTTTTCAAGGGCTTTGTCATGGTAAATAAGAAATACTGCAGCATCAGAACATGCTTTGAGCACTTTGTGTTGTTTACTTGTGAGACTAGTGAGAGAGAAAGGACAGCAGACCCAAGCAAACCAGAAAAGACCGACTAGTTCCTGCCAAAAAAATAAGGGATAGGACTGCTTTAAGGCAGACAAGAATTGCTGTCTGGCCAAATAGTGTGAAACGCTGGCAGTAAAGATGGGAGAGCAGTAGCTCAGAGCTTATTTTACAGTAACAACACAAAGCTGCAAATCAGAAAGCCCTGAGCCACCATTGTCTGGTGAACAGAAATGCTTATTCAATTTCCAAACTGACAAAGAAATATAAGGATGAAAATTCTTTAAGAACAACAGACCTGCCAAAAACTTTTATATGTTTTAAGGTATTTGCATCGTTCTCTGTCTGCTCAGCAACCTGGTCTAGTGGAACCCCCATGGCAGAGGATGGAACGAGACGAGTTTTAAGATCCCTTTCAACACAAATCATTCCACAAGTCTATGATTTCATGATTGCTGCATTTGAGACATCCTTTATCTTCATGAGCAGCCAAGGGCAGGTCTTATTCTCAAAAAGAAGGCAGGATAGAAAATAAGTGGGTATTTGCAAAGTTAAGCATATAATTTTGATACTGTTTTCCCTCCACCTGTCTCTGAATTTGCTTTTGGTGCAAAAGCTCCCAGCACCAACTGGGCAATTTCTCTCTCTGGTAGACTGTTCTTCCTGTGACATCCCCAGATCCTTGTGGTCATTGTTGGCCTACACCAGTATAAAAAGTGACCAACTTCACACTTTTTTTCTGCCAAAATGCCATTTCCTTATCATGAGATGCAAAGAGAAGCAAAGAAAACACACGTGAAAACTGGGATTTTATTTATTTCTCCTTTTTTTGGGTGTGAGAGGCAGCTTGTGAATAATTCTGCATTATAACTCACTCTGTCTCAGTGGTCTCTGATTCACCAGTGACAGGTACAAGTCTGCCTAAATCCGTGTCCTGATCCATTGGGTTCTGGTGCAGCATAAAGGGACTCACATGCAACCATCTGCTGAAGGGCTCTTACATCCCCCTTCATTATTCCCTGCCCTCCATCCCTCCCTCTGGAGCACTTGGCTTGTTCCTGCTGCTGCTCTCAGGCATGTAATAACATGGGTCAATGTTAGTGCACGAACCCAGGGATGGAGGAATTATCCAAACAAATGTTCAGAACCTTGTGTTCACTCACTTTGCTCTAGAAAATCCTTGCCCAGGGTTTGGAAGGTCTTTGCTGAGCTATGGATTCAATTTTCTTCCTACAGTGTCTTTCAACTGTCTCAAAACTGCAGTTGTGGATAGTTTAGCTTTGTTTTTGTTTACATTTATCTGAGTGCAGTCAGCATTTAATGTCTAAATTTGTCTGAGGCCAGAAAACAGAATCCTTAAAGTTAACAAATCAGCCTGTTCCTTGAACTCCTGCTAAGCAGTGCTTAGAAAAGGGATTCATTATTTTTTAAACTTGGGTCATACACTGTAGAAGCCTCATTTAAATTTCAGGTAAGTGTACAGTGGTAGTGCCAGATCTGCAGCCCTTTCTGGAGGGCAGAGGGAACTAATTAATGTCCCCAAGAGCTCCCAAGGCACAGATAAAAATTCGGGAAAGAAACATTCCAAGAAGATGTGACATATACTTTTGGTTTTCACCACCCTGAGCAAGAGTAATCAAACCTGTGTTACTCATCAGCGAAAACCAGCAGAGCATGAAAGGTGGTTTTAGGTATTCCAGATTGTTTTGTTTACATTTTTGTTCTTTTCAGTCCATATCCCTCCTCTTTTATTTTTTTTTTTCATTCAGCCACCTGCAAGCCAATAAACTTTTGTTTTGCCCAAAATAACAGGAGAATATTCATGTTTACATTTTGTTTTTGAAACGCAATGGGAGGAACAGCGTAGGATTCTTCTGTTGTAAACAATGAGAACACAAGTGATGAGGCAGAGGATCATTGTGAAGACAGTGTTGATGGGGACAGAAAGGGCTCACGAGGATAAAACTCCCACTGGGTCCTGCAGAGGTGGAAAAATAGGAACACAAAGGGAGGCCAAGGGGTAAAAGTCTCAGTATGACTTGCATTATCCAGGTGGGGTCTTTTCCTTAGAAATACAGCTGGAGTGGATTGTCAAACATCAGTTCTGTCACAGGTCGGGGTGCCAGGCTGTGTCAGTGAGCTGTGGAGTTACCCCAAGACCCAGGGAGAGGACCATGGCTCGAATTTTGAGAGCATGGGTCATGATCTCGAGCCTGATGCATGCCTGGCTCCAGCTGTGAAATCACCAACTGCAAGTCCTTCTTTTGGTCTGACCAGCGAAACTCTGGTGGGTTTTCAACAGGAGGATTTGCAGAGGTGGTTATTGAGAGTGCTCAGGGGCTGGGGAGGACACCTGTGTGCAGAGAATTGGGCAAAGACGATTTTGATTAGTCAGAAATAGTTCTAAGTGCACATCTATTGGCCAATTCCATTTCTACTACATTTCATTGGAATTATACTATAAAAAAAAAAAAGGTAGAAAATCCTTTCTATGAGCCCCACTTACCCATGTTTAAGGGTGTAATGAACAAGATAATCTGTCAGATTTATAGTAAGTTTATTGTAGAAACATGAACAAATTGCCCTTACAGCACACTTGGCAAGATGTCCTGTATTTTAACTACATGTCAAATTAGCCCCCACTAGGACCTGTGGCCCCTGCCTTGAAACAGGCTGCTGCATCCCAGGACTGAGGCAGGGATGCCACAGTTCCCCTCTGTCCCGAGAGCTCTAAACCTGACACACGTGGTGTGTGGGTTCCCCTCACAGGATTTCTCGTGACTGCAATTCGCAGGGTCCATGGATGGGGAGGGCTCTGTGTTGTGTGTGCTCAGAGCCAGTTGTGCTGCTTGTGTTGCTGGTGCTTTTAACCTGATTCTTTTCCATCAGGAGGGACAGGCAAAGGCTGATTCTGTACAGTCAGGACTGACATTCTTCCCCAAACAGTCTCTGCACTTGAAAATAACCAGAAGACAATGCTGTTGTCCTTCACTTGTTTCTTAAAGTAAGCCAGACTTACTTCAAGCTCAAGTGAATTTCCCCAATAACCACTTATAAATAACCCTTACCTCTGCCTTCCACCTGTGCAAATATTTTGTTGCAGGTGAATTTATGAAGATTTTCCTCAACCCAGTTGTGTGTGATAGCTGCAGTGTGTTTCTAGGCTGCAAAATTAAATATAGTTGTAGAGCAACTTCACTTAATTCTGTCAGTTTCATTTACTGTGTGCAAGATTAAGAGTCAGTTGATGCCATTGAAATAATTATGTGGTTACTCTTTGGCATGAAAGTACATACATGAAAATTATAAGGCAAACCCCATCTACTTAGACATTTTCCAAATTCCTTGTAAACCATCTTTCAGTAGATCTCTGACCTCTCCTGCCTCTCCCTTCCCTCCCTCTTGTGCTTTCATAGTCCTTATCACCAACATACTCAAATATAAATCACATTCTCAGGTTCTAGCGTTTTATTTATCTCAGTTATTCAATGTTTCCCCCCACTGTTTAGATGCAGAAGGTTTCCTCTCACTTAGGAAAATCTAAAGAGGGGTGGAAAATCTTTTGGAATTTCACTGACTTCGTGTTAAATCTTGAAAATGTATTCTCTGGATACACCACCAACAGTAAATCTACTGTTCCTAGTTTAGAAAAAAGATCCCCTAACATGGCTAAATTTCTTTTCTGCTGCTCTGTGCTGCCTCTGCTGCAGTGTCTTTTCGTGTGGCCAGTGGTGACAGAAATCCAGGTGCCCTCTCATGAAGGACGAGACCATGAACTGAAATGTGCCCACTGAACAACTGCGTGGTTCTTGTCTGACTCGCTGTCTTCCTCCTGTGATGTGCAAATGGCAACCAAAAGTCACAAAAGTGGTCTAAAAATCATATAGAGGTGTGATACACATGGGTACAATATATTCAGACTTACTCGTAGGTACCTATAGATCTATGTGTCCTATACTATAAACAGATGTATATGGAATAATACCGATTCATACATAGCACCCTCAGTGCAGATAGATTTAATCTGCTTGTATTTAGAGATAAATCATTGGAGATAAATATATAGTTTTATAAATTATACTTAGAATTGATTGCTAAGTATTTTGGTGTTTGTATAATTCCACAGATAGTTAAGTACATGCCCAAGTGTGATGATTTCCCTAGGTTTTTTTAGATATTGCTCATCACACTGGAATCTCTGTACCCTTTAGATAATGAACTTCAATAGAAAAAGGGATTAGCTCTCCAGTTTTCTTCTGAATCCCACCTTTTTCCGTAGCGTTTTTTCTCATCACATTATAAGAAACAGATGGCACAATATTTTAAAGAAAAGACACCAACAATGAGTTTCTCCAGTGATTCCAGGACTGCTTTCTTGTGGAGATTACTCAGTAAAACAAGTTTTGCTGTTAATGAGCATTTTAGCAGTTCTCACTGTTATAAGAATTACCCTGTAAACATACAAAAAATGGAAATGCTGTGGTTTTGGTGAATCTGATAATCATAGGTGAGGCTTCCCCATCCCAATTGCAAATGAGGTAACTGCTAACATTCCAGACTTTCTTGGTCATAAATTTGGTTGCAAAAGCAAGACATCTTGAGAGAAAATGTCTTACAATGAAAATAATCAACCCACTGTGGTTGGAAATCAAATCCTAATCACGGTGATGTGGCTTGCACGAGAATTTTACCCAACAATGCTGAAATGAGGGGTCAGATTTGTCAGCTCTTGGTCATTTTTTCTGCTCATTTAGGATATTTTTTTTTTTTAGTCCAACTAGCAAAGGTACCCAACTGCTTTTATACAGTGCCTGCCACTGAGCTACAGGACAGACAGCACTAATATTAATTACACTGGTGGCTTAAGCTTGTGCAGCCCTAAGGTTGATCCTTTATCTAAATTTTCACAGTTTCATATTTCAAGTGGTTTTCTTCTAGAAATTGCTGGAGTGAAGAGCACTGTCATGTAGTTTATTTACATTCCTCATATTTTCAGTAATTGGTCCCATATCCATACTCTAAATACATGAAGAATTCTCTTGCCTTCTCTTGCAAACAGGCCAGAGCAGCTCCTGAGGGAGGCGTTTCAAACAGTGGCTATAGAAAACATACTTTAGAAAGCAAACACAGTGCAGTACCCAGAAATAATTTTCACTTGCCATTGAGCTGTGTGTCTGATACCCCATCCAAACACCATACCCCATCTAACACTTCAGGCTCACAATTCTTCAACACCCTTGACTGTGGACACACATCACCAAAAATAAAAAAAAATTAGACACAGATACCACTTGGTTTCAAGATGTTAATTGGATATTAATTAGTGGAAAGGAGATGCTGTGACAGAAGGGAAGTGCCCAGGGCAGGTCATTTATGAGCACTGACATTTGACCATTGTCCAGAAGTGGCACAAGGGAGGCTGTGGCACCTCCTCCTGTAATGAACATGCGTTCTCCTTCTTGCCCTGCTTCATCCCTTTTCCAGATCTGTATTCTTCGTGATTTTGGAAGAGCTCTGACTCTCCCACGTTCCCTCAAGTGAAACCCAGAGTGTGTCTTCACCACGGCTGGTTCTGGTCCTCCCCAGAGGCAAACATCTCCAGACATCCTGTCCATTTAGGAGCCTCTCACAACAGGAGGGGCTCTGGTGCTTCTCTGAAAATTAAACACAAGGCTCTCGCACAGAGTTGCCAAATATTTCCCATTTTCAGTAACTTTCTGCCTTCTGTTGCCATGGAAACGAGCAGGAGCTCACCACAAACATGGTCCAGCTCACAAGTGATGGAGTTTTCAAGGAGGATCTGTGATGCTCAAGGCAGCTGAGGGTCTGGGGCTTAGTTTGCTTAACAAACTGCTGGCTTTGACCTAAATACCAGAATTTTCAGAGTCTGCTGCAGTACTTGCCTGTGAGTTCCCACCCTTGAGTTGGAGCAGGACCCCTGGGTTACTGAGACGGTTGGTTTGAGGGCTCCCCTAAACCAAGGGTGGGAGTGGGACAAGAAGTACCAGAGTGGGAGGTGGATAAACAGGGAAACCCCAGGAAGCAGTGCAGGGAGCCGCAGAGTGCTGCCCTGCTGGGCACGGAGCACAGAGTGGCAATTAAACTGCTCTTTGGGTTTCACACTCATTGCTGGAGAGGGCAGAGGGTTTCGTGGGCACTGGGGAGGTGCACTTCTTACTTCAGAAAATAAAGGGTAACTGATTTGGCCACTTCCACACAGAAGATGAAGGTCAGAAAGGAGATAAATAGCAGCTTCTTGGAAATCCTGATTTGTAGCCTGTTAACCTACAACAGCTTTCCAGGTTTCTCTAAATAGTCTCAAACCTAATAGCAAAAACAAAGTTAAAAGTAAAGAATTCAAACATTATAGCAAAAAAATAAGAAATAAAACAAGGCAAAACTAATAAAAGTATATCCTTTGAGTTGTTTGATCAACATTAGTAGGACAAAAGGAAGTAAAACTGTTTTCCTCTTCAGGATTTTGAGCTGAACAATGAGCTCAAAATGAATGTGTTGAATCTGCTGGAGGAAGTTTTGAGAGACCCTGACCTTCTGCCACAAGAAAGGAAAGCTACTGCAAACATACTGAGGTAAATGAATATCTAATAATTTAGCATATTAACTGGTATGTGAAATAGGGGATTGTGCATCAAAGAATTCATGGGGTTTGGGTTTTCTCCATAGTATTTATTTCTGAGAATCACTTAGCATTTTATGAGCCATAAAATGAAATCTGTTTTACGTTTCATTCATAAAAATACCTGTATTAGAAAATTTTACTGCAGAACATCTGACAGCCATGAGTTCTTCATGTATGAGTGACTATAACCCTGTCTACAAAGTGGGACTATTCTGCAGCCACTGATTTTCATGTAAATTACATTACTGAGGAGCAGGAAACATTTAAAGGCGAAGCAGTGATTAAATAAATAAATCACTTAAAACATTAAGGGCTAAGGAGTGATTAAAATATGATGAGAAATACAGATGAAGGGGTGCAGTAAATGCAGTGTGTGAATTTCTTAGGACCATTTGACAAGTTGCCCCATCAGATGCATGAAAAATTAAAATGACTGGAAAGTTGTTTGCTTGGGGGGTAAATGTGAAACAAAGGTGAAAAAGCAAAGGTAAATTCTTATTAAAAGCACCTTTATTTTTGCATAAATAAAAATAAACCTAAATATTTATTAATATTTATTAAAAATAAATATTTTTAATAATATTGCATGTGCTGCTATTCCAAATAAAAGTTTGAAGTTGGTTTCATGTATGACTTTGGAACAAATACCAAGCCAGAGAGTAAAAAGTGTGAGTATAATGGGTTTTAATAATATGTGTGACAACAAAGGTTCCATTAGTTTGCTCACCTTAAGACTTTCAGCTTCTTAAGAAAATGTTAGAAAACAAACCTGGATTGGCTGTTCCTGGCAATAATGGGACACATTTATAGGCCTTTAACATATGAGTTAGTCAGCAATTTCCTGTGTCCCATTTTAAATTAGCCAGTTTCCATTGGTTGTTGCATCCCAAAAATGGACCTCGGTATTTGTGTGTAAACTCTGAGTTGTCTCCATTTGGATGCTCTTATGGCTGTTCTGTGAAATGGTAGGTGTTGTTTCTGCTCTCTTCCCTTCCAGCACTTACTGCTGAGTATCTGAGCACACTGTACAATCCACTAGTGATTACAGCATCAGATATTTCTATTTTCAGACTTTTTCAAAAATTCAGATGGAATTTTTGACCATTCTGTGAAATTTCACACTGTATTTCTCTTGAAAAAAAAAATTAAATGCTGTAAGAAGTGAAAATTCTGAAAAAAAAAAGTTGATATTTTAAAAGCTGAGAAATGGGGAAAAGAAAAGGCTTTTCTTTTTTATTTAGCCTTGGCTAGCATTTGTTATCAAAACTCCTTTATTGCTCCTCAGGACTGGCAGTGCCACTAAACATATATGAATTCTGGACAATTTGAGGCCAGGTATTTTAATAGTAGCTCAATTTGAATTAAATTTCAATACATTTTCACAGCCTCCCAGGGGAAGGAGGAGTTGCTTGGGTCACCTCAGAGGAGTGGGTTGTCTGGTAATTAAGAGTGTTTTCCAAAGTCTAGCAAAGCACTGTAGATACTGCTGGAGGCACAGGCTCTGAGCAAGGCTGTGGAGTTGACTGAGAAGAGGGAATTTCGGGATGTAAGGGATCATCTGCTGTTGAATGCCATTGTTTGTGTGTGACTCTATCTGTGGTAGTGACACAGGTGTGCCTGTTCCTCTACTCTTCCGAAGTTTATTATTTCTTTAAAATGATTTTTTCCGTATTATTTTATTAATTTTCATTGCACATTATTAAAATGGGGATATTTATAAGCTTACCAAAAACCTGAATGACTTGCTGGTCTAAGCAGTGACGTGCTGTCCCATGGAGCCTGAGCACACAGTTCTGCCCATCTCGGGCACTTGGGGCATCAAGGAGGGGACCCTCTGGTTCTCCAGCTCCTCAGCTTGCCAGTGCAGTCAGAGGCAAAACCAAATGTCCTTTGAAAACTGAACTGTGCAATAATCCAGGGTATAAAATGGAGGAATGGTTTCTGTCAGGGGTGTTTAGTTTTTCTGTCAGGTTGAAAAGATCCTCGTACAATTCTGGAACTGATTTCACGAGGAACTGAGAAACCAGCAGAGGCAGAAGCACAACATCCATGTGCCTCCATCCTGTCTGGCAGCACGGTTGTATGAACCAGGTTTCTAGTGCCTGAACAACAGTTTCTCCTGTACTGTCCCTAAAAACAAAAGCACTGCACATGGTGGAAGAAGAGGACCCGATGACACTGGGGTTGTTCTTTCCAGGGTGTTCTTGCCAGCACAGTGCCTTGGCTGGTTGTGTCCAAGCCAAACACTGAACATGCTCTTCCCAGAACTGGGAGAGTTCTCTCCAAAGGTCACTATTTGTGTAGTAGGGGTGACCAGGACAATGTTCCTCTTGACAAAGAACTGCTCAGCTTCAAGCCAGCATTCCACTGAGATACCATGGAGAGGCACCACGTTCTCCCAGAGCGTTGTGACCTGTTTTCTGTCGCTTTGCCAACATGTCAGATCATGGTCAATGTTCTGAACGTTGAGAGGAAGGCTGTATTGGAATAAAGTTATTGTTGAGTTCGTTCAGATGTCCATAGGTTATAATGACAGGGTGAGGGGTCTGCATTGACTCGGAAAGAAGCTCTGTGGTGGGACCCCCTGTGTGCAGGTGAAGCACCAAACCACAGAACAAGCTGCAGACAGGGAATGAGGCACTCCTTCCACAGTCACTGCCTGCCATGGGGGACATCCCACCAAAGTTGTCTGAATTTAGGCATCCTGGCTGCTCCTCCAGAGAAGCAGAGATCCTTCCTTGCCCAGGCAATTGCAGCACACAGGCAGTGACTCTCTGGGGATGTGAATCCCACCCTGGAAGCCCACCCAGGGTCTGTGCTGTCGCAGAGGTGTGGAGGTGCCCCCACATGCTCTGCCCTTCTCTTGGTTCACTGTCAGCATCTGTTTTGGAGAAATGCTGCTCAGTCCCCCACTGACACACACTCACCTGCTTGGAAGGATGTCAGCCTTTGGATTTTACCCTAAATTGAGACCTTTCATCCTCTGCTACTTAGAGGAGAAATATAAATTACCCACCTGGAGCTGAAGGGCTTTTTTACTGCTGTTAGAAATCGATTTGCTTGAAGATTTTTGACAGCATCCTTTTCATGTGAAAGCTCAGATCTGTCACAACTGGAAGTTTTGATGAAACTTCCATTCAAAAGACTTCTCTGGGACAGGATGGAAATGGGCAGAAGCAGTGAGCCAGTTGATGTGCCCCTCATGAAAATAGTCATTCACCCGTTTGTTAGGTGAGTGTAATAACACAGGCTTTTTTGTTGTTCTGGAGAGTGCTCCCTCTCTCCCCCTTTATCTAAAAAACCTTGGCATATCAAAACATGTATTCTATCAGAATTCTGGTTGCCTGTCAGCTGTCACTGTCGGCCTTGGCTTCCCCTCATTTCAGTTTTTTGTAGTGTTCTTCCAACTCTGAAAAACAGAGGAATCCAGGATGAGGTTAGGACAAGCATTTCTTACATAAAATCAATGTTCAAACATTCATGAAAGAAAATTCATGCTTTCTGAGCCTAAATATTGGTATTTTCTGTGTCTCCTTGAAGGGCATTGGGTAAAACTATGTCTTTTTACAAACTGCCCTGGCCTCTGAGTGCATGTACACGTATGTGCATTAATACTTCTTAGAAACAAGTCCCTTTGTTAGCAGAGATTAGAGGAGGAGGAAAGGATGGTTTGTACTCCAAAAATATTATGGTCAGCTCTGGGAAAGGCTTTGTTTAGAATATGAATGACAAGAAAAATGTGGATGAGAGATACTGGGCTGCTTCATGCCTTGAGTCATCAAACAAAGCAGCTGGTATTTCTTGCATGATGGGATTTTTGTTGTGTGGACTGACAGAGTTTCTCTTCAGGGTAAAAAAGCTTTTTTTTAATTCTGTATCTGTTCTGAAACCTATCAATGTATGTTTTACTTGAGATTTTATCAGTGTTATTTAGTGAATCCTGAAATACAGATAAAATGTAAGGAATAACAAAGCAAGAAGGTATAAAGTTCAGATTGAACAGCCATGAATAACTCTGATTAATAATCCTATCTGGAGAAAAAGAGGGTGATTCAAGAAAACCTTCTTCCTCCTTCTTCCTCAGAGTGATCATAAATGAAATCCAGGAATATGCAGATGTTGAAATGTGGTGGATGAACAATTTTTCTGCCTTGTATGATCTCACCGAACAACACATTTCAGACTCTATACCTTACACTAGTTTTCAAGTGTTTTTAAAATGCTTTATGTACCGTAAAGGAATGAGGGGACACATGTTAATACTTTCAGCTAGAAAATTATTTTAATATTTGGACTGGTTGGGCATGGAGAACAGTGTAGAAGAGAGAGAGAGGGGGCTAATCTTAGCTGGTGACTTTAAGAATTAAAGATACTTCTTATATATCTCCTTCCTTCATTTGTCAGGATAATGATGGAGGTGTCATCCCATTCACTCCTCCCTGAGAGTGATTCTGCCCATCACAGTCTCTCTGTGCCTTTGATTTTTCTCATGACCCTTTTCACATGGATCTGTGCTCCCTCCCAGCCTCCAGGAGCTCTCCACATAGTGCAGTGGGAACTGCCCAAGCAGGACTGAGCAGCCCAAAACATCTTCCCAGGCCCCCACTGGAGCTGGGAGTCCCAAAGCTGACACCAGTGCAGACTGAAGTGGAAGCTGCTATTGATGCTGTCAAAAAAATAGCTTTATCCAGTGCAGATTTGTTCTCCCCTGAAGATTTAATTGTAGACCACTTAGGGACAAAAGGAAAGTTGCTTGTTTGGTTGGTGTTTTGGTTTTGGTTTTTTTCCCCCTGTATTAGAGAAAAAGCATCTGTTTAGAAAGAGAGGTTAAAGGTTTACATAAAATATGAGATGCCATGTTAGAGAGTGCCAGGTGGCAAGGATGGGGAAAGGTTAGCTATTTTCAGCCTTTTAAGGATCTCATGTTTCATATTTTATTTCACATTAGGCAAATACAATAATTTTTTATTGTATCAAAGACAAGCAAGAATAAAGTTATATGTAAGTAACTCAGAGGATGAATGAGAATACTTGGGGCAGAGGGACAAGCCCCTGCTGTTTGTTCTCAGGAGCCTGAGCAGTACCTTCCTGCAGGCACTCAGCTCTGAGGTGCAGCACCAAATAAGCTGCTCAGGAAGGACAGATTGCCAGTCTATTTACGGTCACTGAGGCTGCACACCACTGTTATCTGGAGAAGAAGTTTAGGGGTCCTCTGAAGAGGTAAACATTTGAGACACTGCACATCTCCCTTCAGACACGAGGGGTTTCCAGCCCTTATGGGAAAAACAAACACCAAAACAAAACCAAAAACAAACAAAACCAAAACCAAACACAAAAACAAAGAAACAAACAAACAAAAAGCCATTTTTGTTGATTTGATAGGCTGAAAATGAAGGGAAGGGGTTTTCTTAGGTTTTGTGTGTTTCTGCGTTTGATTTTAGCCATGCCCTCCTGTTTGGCAAACCAAGAGGAGACAGTAGCAGCCCACAACAGAAGAACCTGGTGTACTGAGCATCAGTGCTTCCTCCCCACCCACATGGCACAAATTCCTCATGCTCACAGCTGAAGCCTCTTGGCAATGGGATCCTCTTCCTTTAACCCTTTCCCTGGCTGACCGTGGGCAGTCTGTTACTACAGGGTGCAAAAATAAAGCATTGGAGGGATGATGGGGAAGCACCTGGTCCTGCTGCTGTGCTTTCCAGAGCCATCAGTGGAGCTGCAGCCTTTTTGGACACAGTCACCTAAACTTTCCTTGGAAATTCAGCTGATGAGGACCCTTTGCAGGAAGCCTGACCCAGGGCTCACCTGTGCTTGCAGCCTCAGCTTGACGGTGAAACTAAACCTCCCCTGATGTGAATCAGCCCTCTGGCCTCTCGACACATTGTTGGTGCCTTTTTAGGCAATTTTTTACATATTGACTTACATTCTTTCTCCCTAAGTTTTCTCTTTCCTATATTACATGTATCCAATTCATTCAAGGTTTCTTTGAGTCTTTGTTTTCCAAAGGAAGGGATAAGATCTTTCAATTATGTGATATGTAATATGATATATTACATCAGGGTAGAGGGCGTTTGATGCCACTTACTACTTTTGGGCTAATTTTCAACCCATTACTCTGAAATAATTGAAGTAATCATAGTTTTTCTGTGGGAGAATTGGAAGCACTCATTAATGCCTGTATTGCTGACAGCAAATCATGTCTTTGCTGCAGGTAAAACCTGCAGTTTGTTGTCCCTTTCCACAGTCACAGTTCTTGGTGTGGGACACTGAACAGGACACTGTTGTGCCAATGAACAAGAGCTCTCTTTTGTGCCTGCCCGGTTTTCTCTCTGTTTGTCTTTTCACATGTTGATTTTTCAAATATGTCCCCAAAATACCATTTAGAAAAGTAGTTTAAAAATCAGAGATAAGACTTGAGGTGTCGTGTTCCACTTTGAGGTTTTCTAGGATTGTTCAGGATTCATTAGCTCAGAGATCTTAAACTTCCATGGAAATATTTTACCTTACGTGTCTCTGATGTTGTAACAGTCGGTACACTTATAACAAAACATGAGTTTTTAGGTACCAGATAAGCTGGGGTTTTTTCCTTTATCTCTTCAACTGCAGACTTAGGATTTATCACAGATAAACCATATTCTTGATTTATGATAAAGTTTTCTCATAACCACCAACAATTTCATTTATATAGGTTGTTCTGCTGCTTCATTTTTCAGGACTCTTTCTCAGGATGACCAAGATGATACCCATTTGAAAATAGAGGATATCATTCAGATGGTAAGTTCATCTTGAAATTTAAACATAAATGCTCCTATAGACACGTTGTGGGTTTGAATCAATAAAATGCAGCACAACTGTGACTTCTGGTAAAGTTTGTCTGGACAGGAATATTGTTCTTTTATGTCAAGAATGTCCATTTCAGTTTAGAGAAAGTAAGAATTTGGAGTCCATATCAAAAACAAGCAGGTCAAAACTTTAGGATATACTAATATATATGAAGTTATAACCACCGAATATGCAGACTTGTATTAACCTACATTCATGGTCCTGACTTGGTATGTGCCCGTTCCTCTATGGGTTTCCCCCTTTCTCTTGTTAGAAAAAGGTTCTTAATTCTTTATAACAGCAAAGTTCACTCCAACTCTGTGTTGGGAGTTTGGATGGAGCTCTTCACACGCCGTGCCTTGAGGTGTCCTGGGGCACAGGAAGGGATTGCTGAGGTGTTGTCCTTGCTCTTGCAGCCAGACTGTCCCAAACCAGAGTGCTTTGAGACGCTCTCGGCCATGGAGCTGGCAGAGCAGATCACCCTCCTGGACCACGTGGTGTTCCGGAGCATCCCCTATGAGTAAGTGCAGCATTAAAAATGGTACTGAAGTGCTGGAATTAGTGTAAAGCTGTTACTAGCTTCCAACAAGCTGAGGTATCCTTGAAATCTGCTTAGGCTGTGGTTACAGACTCCGTGCTGTGTTTATTGAGAGCGTTTTTGTTTCCTTTTTTCTCTCCCCTCCCTGTGTAGGGAGTTTCTTGGGCAGGGCTGGATGAAAGTGGATAAAAATGAGAGAACGCCCTACATCATGAAAACTAGTCAGCACTTCAATGACGTGAGTACTGCAAGACCTGCTGCTTTCTGGGAGCTCCGTGGAGTTTTCTGTGACCCCTGGGTCACTGGGTGGTGTGTTGCCTTCAGCGGCAGTGACTGATGTGAGAAATACAGGCTTAAATCATATAAAAAATATAACAAAGTATATTGTATGGTTTGCCAAATTAATTAGTGGGGTTCCGAAAGCTTTGAATATTGTACAGCTGGGCACTGGGAATGTGCCGGAAAGATTTAGCAACTAAAAGCAAGACATGAACTCAGTTTAACATACAGAAAGAGGGTAAAAGAAGAAAGCCAAAGTTAATGACTGAGCAGCCTTTTGATACAAGATAGATGCAATGGGAACGAAGATTAAGCCGGGTACCTCAGCACAACAGGGGGACAGACCAGTCAAGATAAGGAGGGAAGTACCCCCAGGAGAAAGAGATAAAACTTGAACAATGGAGTGTCTCTAGTAAAATTTTAAGCTAAGAATATCGTAATCCTTCCTGACCCAAAATTACCAAAAGATTTGAAAGGGCAATCATTCAACCAGAAATAAAGAATCTGTATGTTTTGACTGTCTATAAGCAGAGCCTGCGAGCTCTGACGGGGTGTTACTGACAGAGGTGACTCTGCGGGGCACCCGGCGCTGTTTGCTCTGTAATTCTCATTACCTGTACAATTAAAACTACCCTTTTGCTGAGTGACTTGGTCATTCTGGGTGCTCATTTATAACACTGAGTGTCCAGCCCCTGTGCCATGAGCCATGGCAAGAGCAGCAGAGGAGGATTCTCATTTCCAGTCACTGGGACTCAGCATTTCGGTGGCATTCGAGGAGAGCAGAATGTTTTAAACGGCACTGCAATGCCTTCCTGCCTACAGAGGAAAATACATTTTCTCCAGAGGAATAGAACACCAATTATATTTAATGAATGCTCTTTGTATCCCCAAACATGCCTCTGCTTTTTACCATTTTCCTTGAATTTTACTGAGAGATTTCCCAATCAGTTTTACTGGCTTGGGGATACTCACAGTGCATCTCTTACACTGCTTTCATATCATCATCCCCTTCACTTCCCTAAAACGGTGTTTAAAATGTACTTCTCCTGCTTTTATTAGGAGCCATAATTTCTGTTTGTGCTAGTCAGGGGGGTTTTGGCCTTGTTCATCAATTAGTTATATGTTAAAAGTTATTTAATTTAGGCCATTAAACTTTTTATTTTTTATTTTTGTTACCTTATAGAAATATATAAAAATATTATANAATAAAAATCTTTTTGAAAATTAAATTTCCTAACTGTCTTCCTGTTTGTTTGGTCAGATGAGTAACCTGGTGGCCTCCCAGATCATGAACTATGCTGATGTCAGCTCCCGGGCCAACTCCATTGAGAAGTGGGTGGCTGTGGCTGATATTTGCAGGTGTTTGCACAATTACAATGGTGTGCTGGAGATCACCTCAGCCTTGAACAGAAGTGCAATCTACAGGCTTAAGAAAACTTGGGGTAAAGTATCCAAACAGGTGAGAAAAGCCCATTTGTAAGTGGGGTTTCTAGATTTCACCAGTCAGTTTGGCTGTGGGGACGCGTCCCAGTCACAAAAATAACACACACACACTCATTGAAAAGACGGGTCATGATGAAGGGTATTCAGTCTTTTTTGTTCTCTGTTTTAAATGCGTCAGAGAAATCCACTTAAAATACATTCTGACTGATTCTTTCATTTAAAAATCTCTTAAAAGTCCTTTCAGCACAGATCGTTATAAAAGAGGTCACCTCCAAAACGTTTCATGTTTAGAATTTGTTTGATTTTAAACTTTTCAGTTGAAAATAAGACAAAGCCTCAGCAGATTGATGTTGTTGCACAGTTCTGTGGTTCTTATTGGGAGTGTAATCAGAATTTTTCATCAGCCTGCTATTTAGAAGAAAATGATTGTTTCTGCCTACAGCTTTCTCTTAATTGGAATTTCAGTTTCAAAAATGATGAATTTCTCATCGTTCCCTACACTGTCTCCAGTCTGTAGCATAAACAGGCTGAAAAGCACATTTGTTTCACTGATGATGTAACTGTGCCCACTGGATGTGATTTGTGTAAGACAGGAATATATTTTCATATACATATTCAGCTTTTATCAGGAACTTGGAGGCAAAACCAGCTTAGAAGATAGAACACACCCTTTATGGTCACCAGTAAATGTAGCTGAGGATGCTCAGCAACAAGTAGGATCAAGTTCCTTATATTCTTGTGTACAATAAGATGAATTCCTGGCCATTAATTTAATGAACTCGTGGGTTTTCCTCAATTTCCAGTCTAATAGTAATAGTACAGATACAGGCTGTGTGTGTTACTCACAGGAAAATCTTTTATGCTGCCTTGTCTGCATTTTCAGAAATACATGAGGAACTAATAAAAAATACAGCAAAATTCTAAATGCCTGTTTTAGTGCTTCTGGAAGTGGAGTGGAGATGCTAAGTGAATTACACCTTTTCTAAAATCTAATCCCAGCTGTTTATGTGCACCAGCAATGACATTTGTAATGCATTTTCCTTCTAGACAAAGGCTCTCATGGACAAGCTCCAGAAGACAGTGTCATCTGAAGGAAGATTTAAAAACCTTAGAGAAATGCTCAAAAAGTACGCCCTCCTACAACATACAATTATTTTGTTATAAACAGTGGACAGTACATGTTAAAGAAGAATTGGCTTTGATTAAGCTTTATAATAATTAATATAATATTGGGTAATATTTTTGCCTAAAAAATCTTTTAAATTCTAGGTTGGTTCTATCTGACATTATTGTTTTGCTGAATATCCTGTGATTTAGTTCCCCTGATGTATGAATATAATAGCTCCAGAGAATTGCTAAAACAAATTAAACTATTTTTTCTGTGTGAATGTTCCCTGTTGGGGTTTTACTAACACAGATAAACTTGTTCAATAAGTGTAAAGTCAGCTTGATAAATAAATTTTTGTAATGAAAAACAGGATTCCACAGACTCCTTGCTCTAGATAAGAAGTTTAGGGCTTGGGACTAAGCCTGAATCAGATCATGGATCCATTTGTATTGTTTCTGACAGTAAATGATGAGAGAAGCATGGGAGCAGAACAAATGCACAGTGGTATTTCCTCTCCTGGGGCCTCTCAGCCCCATAGAAAACAGCCTAATTTTTTCATTCAGTAGTCCTTGAATATTGTTTTCTTTAATTCATATGCCAGATTGTGTTTGACATTCTGTAATTCTGGTATCCAGAAGGGTTCTACAATTTATGTATTGGCTCCAGCTGTGCAAAAACCTGAATTTTTGCAAGTTTTGCAATTGGAAGCAGGTTTTTCAGGATCAAGTGGTACAACTACTTTAAATGGTCTGGAGAGAAGCCAAGAATTGAACAACTAGAATAATTACTGGAATGTTTTTAAATGCCATTAGTATCAGATATTGGACAGAATGCATCTAATTTGTCACAGGCAGAGCAAGTACAGCTCAAGGAAAGTCAGAGGAGCTGTTTGTCTTGGAAATAAATGCAGTCCACTGACTAGAAATGGGTTAAGTAATGAAGAGTTTGTGTGAGTTGGAAAAAAATCAGTTTGCAAGTGTAGCTAAAAGCAAATATGCTGATTTGTTGATTTTCAGTTGCAACCCACCTGCTGTTCCCTACCTTGGGATGTACCTGACAGACCTGGCCTTCATCGAGGAGGGAACACCCAACTTCACCGAGGAAGGACTCGTCAATTTTTCCAAAATGAGAATGGTAATTTTCTCTTTTTTTGGAATGCTTTCCCAACAGGTATTGTTTAATTACGTGGATTAATTATCATTTTCATTGTAACTCCTTTGAATTTAACTTCAGAGGAGTAGAGGTATATTGGTTTTGTGCAAGATAGGCAGCGATTTGAGAGCAATTACTCGACCCAGTCTTCTATCACCACCTTCTGGTAAACTGAGTATTTTTACAGGGTGAATTTCTCTGAGAAATGACAGAAAAAGCAGCTGTCTGGAGCTCATGAAGGAGCAACAAAAAGCTTTTTTTGAATAACCAGAATTATAGGAGTGCAATGATTCACCAGGAAGCAGTAATCACAATGTTCCTTTCAAAGCATGCTAGGGTCTATCTAAAAAGCATTTTGAAGCTGATTTCTCTCCCACTGCCATATAGTGCTGTTTTGTAACAACTCCTTGGAGGGAAGCATGGAAATTTCTATTCTAGCTCATCTTAATGCCCTTTTTAGGGCTACAAACTGCATCAGTCCCTCAAGGCAAAAGAGATGTTTTCAATATGGGGAGAGGAGAGACAAGGTGGTTCACTTGGGGCTGAGTGAAGAATGAATGGCTGATTTGGGAAAGTGGAATGCTTGGAAGCTGTCAGGACATGATCTCTGCCCATCCCTTCCCTCCTCCCAAGATAAACTGAATAATGTGGTGCAAATCTCTTGGTCTGTGTGGCTCAGCTGAAGTCAGACTGCAGTTGTACTTACACACGTGTGTTCTTTTGAAAGATCTCACACATTATCAGGGAGATACGGCAGTTCCAGCAGACCTCCTACCGCATAGAGCATCAGCAGAAGGTAAGGCTCTCACCTGCTCCTGGAACCAGGGCTGTGGCAGCAATTAGCTGTGAGAGAGGGCTGTTGCTGAAAGCCAAAGCCAGTGCATTCTGCTCCCACACAAGGAGGAGAGGACACACAGGCATGGATGGGTCCTCTGGGGCTGGGAGACCCTCACCCTGGCAGAGGCTCTTTGACACCTCACAGAGAAGGTTTTTGCCCCTTCTCTGGAAGGTCTAAGGGCTCGCAGCCTTTGAGGTGCAAGGTGTTCAAGGGAAATGTGTTCTTCCTGCCCTGAGAGTCCCGGGATGAGGGGCAGGAGCTGCCCCAGCCCCTGCTGAGGTGTCCTGCAGTACACATTTCACCAGAGCTGGTCTGTGCCTTCAGAGAAGGTCCATCTCAGGCTCCAGAAGAGCAGCTTGGGCTGAGGTAACCTGGCAAACGATTTGCCCTTTCCTAAGAGGCTGTAATTAATGCCCAGATCGCTGCAGGGGCAGCTTTTCACCAACAGCATCCAAATGAGCTTGTTGGGTTTCTCAAGAGAACTACACAGGGGGATCTCAGGATCTGAAAGGGGCAGGAAAGCAGAGACATTTCTGTGGCTGCTCCATGCAGTGTGTCTGTGTTTGCTCCATTCCAGGTCACTCACTACTTACTGGACAAGACACTCATTATAGATGAGGACACCCTGTATGAGCTCTCCCTGAAGATCGAGCCCAGACTCCCCGCCTGAAGCTCAGCTTTGCCTCAGAGGCTACAGAAAGCTTTAGAACAATGAACAGCATCATGCATGCCATGTCCTAAAGACAGCAAGGGAAATTTTGGGAAGAATGCCAGCTCTCTTTTCCAGTAAGAGATACAGAGTCTCACAGCATTTCCCTCTCCGGCAACGAAAACGAGCATTGGAGGAGGAAGACAGAGACACTTCCTACCCGGATTAAGTGGTTGCTGCTTTGCAAAGATAATGTTTTGCTGTAGGGACTATGTTTTAATGGAAAATAGGAGACTCTGCTGTGAACAGGCATTCATTGCAGCCATCATAATGTGACAAATTAAGGGTACAGGTTTAAATGGTGGCAATATACTCAGGTATATTAAGATAAATAAGCAAAACGAGGTGGCTGGGCTGGTGACAGTGTGTCCACTGAGGCAGTAATGCTGGTGGTGTCCCCATATTGTGTTAATTTCATTGGAAAACCAGGATTTTAAGAGTCATCTGCTACTTTGGAGAGACATTAAGACAGCATCTAGTAACTCCAGATCTGCAGTTGTTTGAAACACTCGCTGTACATTTAATGCTACTCTTCATAAAACAGTTTCTTCTTTAAATGTCCCGCCAGCCTTTTCTAAGATGACTGATTGTACCTATAAAGGATTTGTAAATTTTTATTTTTTTTTCATCAATGAGAGCATTTACAGCATGGAAAGCAAACAGACTGGTGGAATGGGTGTAAATAGTTGCCAGCCTTCCCAGCTGGGGAATACCAGGTGAGGCATCTGGACGTGCAGTGGATGGGATGGTGAGTCACGTTGCCACACAGCCCTGGAAAAGGCACTTTATTTTCCTGCACCTCCTGCAGCTTCTCTGACGAGTTGGGCTACAGAGCACTTTCTGGACACACTGTGGAGAGAAACACACGTCTGGCCTGGCAGTGGGTGGCGGCCAGTAGTGAACCCTGGGAGCTGGAGAGACAGTTCTGTTTCACATGGAATCGGTGGCTTGAAAAATGTCTTTTTCATTTGTTTTGGTTCAGCCATTCGGCACTAACTTAGCTCCAAAATCATACATATCAGTGGCAAACGCTGAATGCCAGCAAACTCAAAGTATGTATTTTTATCTGAGCTAGCAAATATCACTTGCATATGGGCATATGTTTGAGAAAATGTGCTGTTTGTAAATGTTTTCAGAGCCTGTGCTTTTGTGGCATACCGGGTAGATAGGTGTCATTTCTACAGCTGGTTGGTACTTCCTACATTTTCTGATCAAGCGTGGCCTGCCGTAGCTGCATGGGAAGTGAGCTCAAATGCATGTTGTAAAGGGCATCATAGTATAAAACACAGGTGTTAGCACTGTTGAAAAAAAAAAAAATTGGCTGGAAAAGTGTCCTTACTTTTCCAATGATACTCAGCCAGTTGAAGAAATAGGGCTATATCACCGTATACCTCCCTTAAATCCTCTCAGGGAGACAGATGTTTAAAATAGATTGTGACCTAGGCCTATTTGATCTGACATACCTTACCACAGTCGTGATGCTTCTCAATGCTGACGATGAAAAATGGACCTGCCTGGCTTGTGGTGTTTGTCTTCACTTGCACTTTAATCATTGCTGGCCCAGCCCAGAGCTGCACAATGAATTCCATTCGTTCTGTCTGAGTGTACCTGCCAGCATTTACAAATGTACCTTAGCAACTGTAAATGTCAGGAAGGTTCTTCTCCACAAGGACCATCTCTTTGTAAATAACTGCATGGGGAAGTGTCACAGATACTGGAAAATTCCTCCCGTAGAAGAGCAGACAGCAAGAGAGAAGGAAATAACAGGAACATTTCAGATAGTTCTGGCTAATGATTGCTGTAAAAATGAACATGGAAAATGATACTTACAGAATCTTTATGTTGTCAAAAGTATGTTTGTTTCCTTTCACTATTGACTGACAAGAAGATGATTGCATCCCAGTGCATGATATGAGGAACAGCATGGTTTACTTGGATCACAAAACCAACTGACTGTGTGTGTTCTGTACAAAAGCAGTTCCCATTCAGTAGTTTCATAAAACACTTTCAAGTGATGGAGCAACAGGGAAAATGTGGTCGGTCCAGAAAGTGATTTCTTATCTTTGTTTTATTGTTTTTTTGTTAACAAAGAAAATGTGTATCAATTGTCAGTATCAATGGGCATCTTTGTTGTACACTATTAACTGCTGCTTTATCTACCTGTACCACATTTCACCAAATTTCCTCTATGGTCTTAGGCTTACAGGGTACAATTCTTCATCTTGCTCTGTTCACAGCTGGTTGTTTTGTACTTTCTGTGTGTATATTGGTTCAGAACATTCAATGATGTATTTTAGTGCTTGTGACACGCAAGGTTGGTGCTGTGCTCATGTGGCAGATTCACAGAGAGGAACACAAAGGGTTAGACAAGGGCTTTTCCAAGGGCTGAGCATCCATCTCTTAAAATCAGTAGGCAATGTGATAGTTCAGCCCCTTTGGAAAGGCACAGACTACTCATATGCCAAAGGTTGCCTCTTGGGTCAGTGGCACAGTTGAAGTTAGAATCAATAGAGTAGCTTAGGCACTTTGTGCCTAAGAGCAACAGAGCAACACCACCACCATCACCAAAACAAAACAAAACAAAACAAAACAAAAAAAAAGGAAAAAAAGAAAAAATTTTAAAAAATTATGGTCACAGTAATGTTTGAGTTGCTGATGGCTAATGTTGGTATTTTTGCTTGGGGATACAGTATGTTTGTTAAAGCACAGGAGGTGAGTGGTTGAAGAAGTGAAGGATGCACCTTGTTGCCCAGTGCCCTCCCCCGCCCCGTGACCACACGTGGGATCAGCTGTGCAGAGTGGTGTGCTGGGCTGTCCTCTGCCACTCCTGCTCTCTGAGAGGCTTTGCCTGGCCCCAGGATGACAAGCTCTCCCTGGAGGGTGAGCAAGGACCGTGGAGCTCCTGCCACCACCTTCTCTGTGCCACTCCACCACAGCCACATAACACAGAGAGACAGGAATCTCAGTCATCAAACACCCACTGTTTGCCTCTGGCGTTTTTGGGATTGTGTCTCCGAGTGGGCACTTGGTCACTGGGGTCTTGCTGTCCTCTAGAATCTTTCCATCACAGCTTTTACTCCTTGGAAGCAGAACAGACTCACTTTCTTGCAAGTGGAGCTGGAAGAGGCCAGCTGGGTCATGATCCAGGAGAAGGGCTGACACTCTACTTGCCTTCTGAGCTGCTCAGCCCCTCTGTGCCAGTGGGATGGGGCTGCTCCCCAACACCCCCCCCCGGGCTTGGGCTGGCTGGCAGCAATGGGGATATAGCAAACTTCACCCACTGGGTTGCAGTGGGCACATCTGCCAGCGACAGCCCTGGGATGCTCTGCAGAGTTTTCATTGCATAAGTGGCGTCCCGGATGGAGCCCACGGTGGGCTGGGCAGCAGCACAGACACGTCCCCTCCATGTGACACAGAGCACTTGTCAGGGTTAGAGTTGCCTTCACCCCAGCCTTCACTGCCCCCTGTTCCCCCTCCAAGTCCACCAGTGTTGTTATGGACATGGCAAGTCGTCCTGTAGAAGGAAACCCACACCTGTGGAATTTGCAGTGGCAGGCAGTGTTTGCTCTGCCCCTCTCCTTTGGCAAGTCCCGTGGCACACAGACACATGTGGTGAGAGGTGGTAACTCGGACTGATCACCCTGATTGAAGGGTAAGGAGGAGGTCCCTGTCCACTTTCTGCTTTCCTGGTTTTTAATACTGATTATTGTTCTGTAGGATAAAAAGGAACTTAAGTATTTTAATTATTTATTAAACCATGTTGATTTTGATTTCAGGACATGTTCATTACCCCAAATTTTCCTTCATGCTTATTATTTATTTTAAGGGTTTTACAAAAAACATTGTTTTATTTGTATTGATATTCAGTCTTTTCTCCTTTTAGCAGCAACATTAAGCTTAGATGATTTAAAATTCTCCCCCATAGCAACATTTTTACCCCCTCATAATTGTTGTTCATTAAGGGCAAAACCCTTCAGACCTCATTCTGATAATACCTTGGGCTTCACCGAGAGCTTTTCATAAGTATTTGGGGATCTGGCTCTCAGCTATTTGCCTGTTACAGTTTTTGCCTCCAAAGGTCAAACGTCTCTGTCCTGGATGCTTCGTGTCCAAACGCTGCTGAACGATGGTTGTTCTGTTCTACCTTCACTCCTGAATAGTCTCTGAGGTTTTGTTGCTTAGGAGAACAGATCTATGTTTATTTGACAGATGTACCTATAACTGATGTGTTACTTAGTGCACACTCCAGATGTTTTTGCATGTATTGTAACTTATCTTTTGACCTGAGGTTATTGCTTTGTATTGTTAGTAAGGCATATCAGGCAAGGTGTTGTGCCTCTATGCTAATTAAACATTCTTTCATTTCCTGAGTTTCAAGGGTCCTGTCTGGAAGTTGTTCATTTTTTTAACCCCCAATAACTTATAACTAAATCTACTCCTTCTGATTTAGCAAATCTTTTAGAAAAGCAAATCATCAAGGGCAGAAACATCAGGGAAAAAAAATCTGGGTTTGCACCAGGAAAGAATTTTATTATCCTTTTTCACTCATGATTCATTGCAGATGCTGTGGGCATCATTGAGAATAATTCACATTGGGTTTGGACTTCCGACTACACATCCCTTGCCTTCTCTTGGCTGATGTGCTGCCCTGGATTTAAAGAAGCAGTAAAGCCACATTTGATACCCAAGAAAAGACAGAAGACAGTAGGTTTCATAGGTATGTCCTGTCCCTCCTCTCATGATAGGAAAACAAATCACACGGAGATAAAATAATTACAAGTTTAAGAAACATAATTAACTGAGTTTGAGATTGCAAAACCAGGTCTCCAACTTGTGTTGCATGCTTTAATCACTCTCCTGTGTTGAAATAATTGATTTCATTAAAATAGAAAGATTCCTATTAAATTTGCTTCCAGAATTAACATATTCAAAGTGAGTAAACAGCAATGGCACATCAAATCTGTGTATGACGTAGATAAAACAAGTGACATATTAAAATCAGCATCTATTCAGTACTTCGTGACTTTGCAGTCATATTTTCTCCATTCTGCTTATATTTTTTTGTGTCCAACATAAAACTAGAAACTGAGGGAGCAGCTTACCCTTGAAGGTGTCAGATATTGTCAGTGCAAGAAAAAGAAAATTACTTCTCAAGAAGTTATGTTTAAAAGGATAATTTTAATATTTCAATTTCAGGCTGTTTTCCCAACAATTTAAACCATTTTCTTTTCCTTATGCCAAAGAATTGGCTGATTTTACATCTCTCTTCTAAAGCCATGATTGTTCCGGTTCTCTCTGCTGGAGACAACCCTGCCCATGTGGGTTGGTAAATGCAGCAGCAGCAGGAGTAATTTCAGATTTGTTTTCCTTGAGGCAGACACTCCACTGTGTAACACCCTTAGAATCAGACAGCACCCTGCTGCACCAATGCTCATACTCTGCACCTGCCCAGATGGGCCAGAAACACTGATAATTATTACTATTTAATTACTGTTGTGTTCGTCCCCACTGCTTTTCCTGGAAGCTCTGCATTCACACAGATTGGGGACAATATGTATAAATCACGTCTAGATTCTTGATGTGTTTCATGTGGACCACAAAGAGTAACTAGTGCAGCTAGAGAAAACATGAAGTCTTATTGACATGTTCTGTTCTGCTTGAAATCTAAATACCTTTTATTCCATTTTATATACTCTTAAAATTTCATCTCCAATGGGACATGAAAAGGGGAGTCTTTTTCCTCCTCTCACCCTTCCTGCTGGAGTTCCCAGGACCAAGAAATGCTGTATCAGCAGGATGGAAATGTGTCTGGAGTTATGATACCTGAGTGTTTGCCAGCTGTGGTTCTCTAGTCATTACTGCTTTGAGCTTCCTGACCGTCTCCATCCCAGAACTGACTCATTTGTCTCTGCAATACAGATGGTAAAAACAAACAAACAAAACCCCAAAACAACAACAAAAAAAGTGACCACTTTTTGGACTATGGACATTCCTGCTTTTCCTAAGGGCGAGCTCCATTTCTAGGAAAACCTTTTCTCCTCCCTTTGGCCAGAAAACACACTGCTAATTTTAGAGAACCTTTCCTGCACTGTGTGGTGGATGTCCTGTGAAGAGTGACTTCAATAATTAAAATAACTGGGGTTATTTTTAAACCCACGGTTGGATCTCATTGAGCTCTTTATTTAGTAGGCATGTATTAGCACCTTATCGTGCTGTCTTTGGAGTAATCTTAAGCAAAGGACGACTGTTCTGTGCTCCTCATCCACTTGGTCGTGGCCAAGAGGAGCCCGTGCTTAGCACCAAATACCTGATTTAGCTCCACCCTCTGTGGGATGTGGGGCTCAAATGCCACCCCAAAAATGGAATGTTTTCCCAGGTTTGAGATGTCAGTAACTGCACATGCTCTGTGTAAGGGGATACGGAACATCCACAGCCATGTGAAAACCCCAGTCAGAGGTTTGGTAAGCATTTGTATTTATTCCCAAGACAGTGTGCTTCACTGATTATTCTGAATACGAATAATTTGAACTTAAAAACCAGGGATTGCCATTGCTTTGGGGGGACGATCCAACTACTGCTTTATGAGGATGTTGAGTCCAGTGGCTCTTTGCAGCTGAGCTATAGTAGAGCTCTGACTCCAGCAGCAGGAGAGAGAGTGATCAGTGTCCTTCCAGGCTCCCCACAACAAACACAGCACCCACTAATTCCACATTTAATTCACACACTCTGGATGAAAAACTAGCCTTATTTCCGCCCTGACTGCTTTGGTTACTAATCAATTAAGCTCAACATATGGAAACTTGACTTCAAATAAATTTTCTTTGAAATAAATGTGCAAATCATAAAGGCCTTCCCATAACACATGATCACCTTTGTCTGGTCCATACAGGATTCTGTGTTCAACAGCTCCCACAACAAACTCCGGTGGGACAGGAATGAGTGCTGGATTCCAGCTGAACTCCCTGTGCAGGGACTGGTGGCATTAATATGAATTGCAACTGAATTAATACTCAGCTGCTGCTGCCTCCCCAGCATGAGCAGCCTTTTAATTGTTGGATAATTATGTTAGACAGAGATGAAAGTGGGGCATTATTCATGGACGCTTCTTAGCAGCACAAGATCACAGAACAGTAGTAAAGCCAAACTATTTTTAAAGTATTAATGATATGTTCTCCAGAAATCATTGGGGAACTTGCTAGAACTGTTTTCCAGGTGCTTGTGATGTTCCTTCACAGCCTGGGGTTTGTTTGCACCTGCTGTTCTTCCAGGCTCAGAGCTGGCAAACAGCATAAATCTCTGCCTTCTCTGCCACTTCATGGCATCCCCTGCTTTGAGGGGAAGGTGCTTGTGTGTTCCAGGGCTTTGTGGAAAAGGCTGCCTTTAGTCAACAATTGAAAACCGTGTCTGTGCTGAGGTGGTGAGCAGGGGCTCTTTGCTGGCACAGGAGGCTGGTTTTAGTTTCCCTCTCCAGTTCCTGCACAGGGTGCATTTGTTGTGCTTCAGTTTTCTTACTCAGGTTACCTCAAGAGATCCTCAGATGGACTTTCTTTTCCCTTTCTAAATACCAGGACTATAGTAATGGGTTGATGAAAACAGATGTGGTAAAGAGGGTGTGTTTCCAGGTGCATTGATTTGGAGGGGTTGTTTCGCTTCTAATGATGGAGGCTCTCATTAATCCAAACAAGCCATGACGTTTTGGGGGAGAGATGTTGCTGTTACATAAAGTTTCAAAAATCTGAGATGTGGGTTTACGATATATGACATCGAGCTATATATCATGATGTGCAACTCGAAGAATATGAAATGTACAATGGAAAAAGGATTTTGAAGTCTTGGGGTTTTAAAAGCTGCACAGTGCTGGCCTCTGTGTTCCTCTATCAGCCTTGGTATGTGTTCAGATTTGGTGGGAGCAGAGCTGGGTGAATGAAATTGATTATTCTTTCATGCCTTCCAAGCCATCATGTGCTGTTTCTTACAGTACTTTACTGCTATATAGCTATAATTCTAAATGCAGTACAGTAATATAATAGTAGTAATTCTAAATGGGACAGTATATATGTTCTTCTTTTACTTCTCATGTTTCTGGGCCCCTCTGCCTTACGAATAGTCAAAAATTTTGCTCTTCTTCATTGTAAATGAAGAAGAGCAAAAAAAAAAGGCAAAATCTTTTTTGATCACAAAGACTGTGATCTCAGCTCGTTCAGGGTCTGGTTCCCTGCTCTGAACCTGTTTCCACATGGGATTCATGCAGCTGGAATTTCCCTGCTCTGGACGTTTCTCAGATGTTCAGGCAGGCAGGACTTGACCTTTCTCTTTCAGCTGTTGCTAATTGGGCTGGTGCAGCATCTCCTGCCCAGCCATGTGCTGACGTAAACACTTTCCACTGCAGCAACATCTGAGGGGTGATGTTGCTGTCACCCCACTGCTGCCACATCCTGCCTGTGTCCTCCAGAGCACCCTTGTGCCAGCAAATGCCACTCACGTAACACAGCAACACAGGATTGGCCCCTCCACCAATTACTTTCATTTCCCACACCTCCTTTTCCCCATCTCATATTACCTGAGCTCCTCTCAGGGCACCAGCTCACTGTTGCCTTACACTCTGGGCTCGCTGCAGGCAGCAGGACGTCCCTACCTCCAGCTCCAAGGTCAGTCTGACTGCATTTGTATTGCCTTTGTTGCCTCAAAATGTAGCATTTCAAATACGAGGGTTATTAAAGATGGATTCAAAGTGCCACAGGGTGTGGTGTTAATTTGGTTATAATTTATTGACTTGTATAACTACTTGGCTCAAGAAAGTTCTTGTCAGCCCCCACTGTGCAACTGCTTCAAATTAAGGAGTCCCAGGATTATTAAGCTTGGAAAATACCTCTAAGATTGTCAAGTCCAGTGTTAATGCTGACCCTTCAGTAACAATTTTAGTAAGGGAAAAACAGGATGTGTAACAAGTTCAGAGAAAACACCTTCAATTACATGAGTTTTTTGTGATTTTGATTGTAGCTCTCTGCTCTGCGAAGATGAGAGGTTTATACTGCAAAGTAGCATCAGATGGGCTCAGAAGGGTGAGCGGTGCCTGCACGCTGGCTGGGCTTGGCAGGAGAATTTGGGCTGCTGGGTCACACCAGGGCGGGTCTGACCAGCCAGACCTGCAGCTCAAGAAATCAAAATTCACGTTGTTGCCAAGGGCTCATTGTCTGAGCTATGAAGAGTTGCAGCTTTTACCATGTCTTCTCTATTGATATGAATCTAGTCAGAGATTCCAGTTTGGATTTTTTTTTTTCTGAATTAATAATAAAAAGATGTTTTTATAACCATTTGCTGAGCTCTGGCATTGCAAGGAGAAATAAACTGAAATGTAGTTTGTTTTTTGGTTTTTTTTGGTGGAGGTATTCCATGCTGTGACAAACACACAGTCAGAACAATGCCTGCACTTGGCATTGTTTCTGCACTTTTGGAGGCTGTATCTCAAACCCAGATGAGTCAAAAAGGTCTGAGTGATGCTCAGGGAAAGCTGTGAGAAACTGGGGAAAAAAATCACCAAAGTTGCTTTATGAGATCCGGTATTTTAATTTTCACCCTATTCTCTGAACTGTGGAGTGACACAGCAAACCAAGAGCAATGTAAACTGATTGCTGGGCATCTAAAAATGGTCTCTCACGAGTGTGGTGACTCGTGACATTTATTGCAGATGTTTCTGAGGTGCCAGAACCTTCCATGGATGGCCGGAGAAAACTTTCCACTGGCATCTGTAGGCTTTAGCTCAAGCTGAGGATGGCTTAGAGGAATTACTTCTCAAATAAAAGGCCAGCCTCCTTCTCCCTGCACCACGTGGAAGTCCTGCTCCCTGCAGTGATACCTTTGGCTAAACAGCTTAGTGGTTTAAGATGTGCATGTGCTTCATCTGTGGTGCTGAGCCTGTGTGAACTTTAGCTGTGACTCTGCCATTCCTCTGAAATGTCACTCAGTATCACATGGGGTGGCAATTAATACCACCCATGACATGGCTCAAATATTTAATCTAGTTCTATTTCTAGAAATGTCACTGTAACCCTCTGTGCCTTCCTGCCCTCCCAGCCTAAAAACACATGTGATGTCAGGTGTGAAATGTGTGAAATGTAGGGTAACCAATACCTGTGCTCAAACACATCCAGAGAAAAAGGGAGCTGATAGCTTTCTTTTTAAAACAAGGTCAGGAAAGGAAACAATTAGTGGCAAAAGCTTCTCTTTTTCTTTTTTTTTCCTTTTTTTTCCTTTCTTTTTCCTTTTTTTTTCTTTTTTCTTTTCTTTTTTCTTTTTTTTTCTTTTTTACTCTTAAAAGCAGCTGTGAAGTTGGCAAGCTCCTGGGTTTGAGCTGTGGGGACAAACAGCCCCTCCACTTTGAGTGGTACCTGCAACACTTTGGGCTGTTCTGCTGCCAGCACCAGATTTGCAGTGGTGACTTCTTTCAAACCTTGCTGGTGGTTTTTGTCTCCACTTTTTGTGCACAGTAGGTGATGCATATACTAAAGCACAGTTCTAAACCCCAACACCCTGCTGGCAGGGTGTCAGTGTCTGTCTACAGGTCGCTGAGCACGTCTTGGGGCAGAGCACAGAGATAAAGGCTGCAACTTCTTTGACCCTTTGGACACATTTTGCTGCTTCAGTGGCCATAACTCACCACAGCATAAGGGAATATTTCCTTGGAAAAGGCAACGCTCGTTTGACTCTGAATTTGTTGAGCCTTTGTGGTGCTGATGGGGTGAGAATGAGGGATGTGGAGCTGGTTTTGCACACAGGGAATGCCACTTGCTGCAGTGGCTGCTGCTTTAAATCGATGTTGCAGTAACCCTGAACCCCCGAAGACATCACCCCAGGAGGTAATTTGTCCATAATTAACCAAAACTCTTCCCTGTAGGAGGGAACCTGGTGCATGGAGGACACACAGCAACTGTTCATGGGACAGTCGCTCTGTGTCTCCCCTCTCCTGCACCACAGTAATTTTGCTTTCTCCGAGTGATATCCCAAGTACAAACCAGCTTGGAAGTGAAAGTTGAAAGGGCTTTCTGCCAGTGACCAAATGCAGTCCCAGATGTACTGAGCTGTGCTCCACGTCCTGGGCTGGGGCCAAAGGCATCTGTACTCATGGGAATGTGCAAAAGGCATCCTAATGAGTAATTATGAGGCAAGTATTCAAGGCAGGAGCAGACTGAGATCACAAGGGGGAGCTGTGCAAGGCAAGTCATCCAAACAGTTCAATAAATAAAAATAAAGATGCTATACTCAAACACCCTTAGCCTTCAAAACACAGTGTACTTGAAAAAGAAGAAAAAACCCCAAAGCATCCTTACATTTACCTGTAGAAAATACAGCTGATGCTGGAGAGGAGCTAGGACATGTATCTGACCCTCCACCAGTGAAGGGGTGCCCAACTGTGGGCACTGAAGACTCTGCCACCTGCAAAGGAGAGGGATGCAGACACTGCAGGTGCTGTGACAGCCCAGCCCTGACCTGCACTGAGACAGCTCAGCTCAGAGCACATCTCTGAATAGTCTTCACACAATGTGACCTATTGTGTGATTAAATATATATAACTATTAAATAGATAAATGAATATATAAATATTAGATATATAAATAAATAGAAATATTATAGATAAATATATAAATATTAAATATATAAGTATTAGAGATATAAATATAAATAAATATATTTAAATATATAAATATAAACCTATGTCATTAAATTGGTAATCACTCTTACTGGGCCTATCCATCACAGTTTTTAAAAATGGTCTTATTACCACAGGTTGTTACATATCATATTACCTTATGTATTATTACATATTAGATGTATTATCTGAATGACACATTATTGAAGTCTAGTGACATGAGTGCTAAGAATCGTGTTAAAATCTTTAAAAAGTAAAATCATTGACGTTTATACCTAAAATGTTTATACCTAAAAAAAGTTGTTGTGTCCAATCCCATAGAAATTAGCCCTCATTTGGACAAACAGAGAGCCAAAGATGAGTTCAGGTTTAAATTCATCTAATTCTGTCTAAAACAAAGCCCAGATTCTCATGTAGCTCCTTGTGGACTTAGAGAACTTGAAATATCTGGAAGGTTGGTGCAATCAATGAACCACTTACCCCAGCTAAAATTTAAGTCAAGAACTACAAATTGTAATTGTGAGCCCTTTGAGAATGTTTCATTGGTACCTTCAGAACCTCACAGCAGAGGACAAAACTTTGTGGCTTATGGGGAAGCTGCTCCCACACTGGCCCTGGCACAGTACTACTGGTTTGGAAGGGCTGTTCTGGTTTGGTGAGGATGCTGAGGATAAAACACAGTGGAAAGAGTCAAGGGCAGAGGCAAAACATGATTAGTGTATATGAAACATTGATTAAAAAGCCTGATGTAGAGACATGAATTATTAAGTGGCTGCACGTGGTACAAATAATGAGTTGAAATTTCTGCGCAAACTGTTAAAAGTAATAACAAAGGCCAGAGATTCAAAGTGAACAGACATGCAGCAGAGAAGTAAGAGTTTTATTTGTTTTGTTTTGTTTTTTTCACCTGGGGTTGATTAATCCTCAGAACTCCTTCATCTTTTCCAGCCCATACTGTCTCCAGATGATCCTGAACACAGGACAGGTGATTTCCTAAGGCAGGTGCTCTCCTTCCAGCACACCTCCTCAAGAACTTCCAGTTGCATACAGCTTGAGGTGGATATATTGTGCCTGCTGCCTGTAAATATTAAGGAAATCTCTAGATTCCCTCATGGTTGTGTTGTCTGGGACACTGGTGCTCAGCTTCACTGGCAATCAAAGTGAAAAATCAAGAACTGAGATTCTTCAAAATACATATTTTCAGGGGAAAAAACCCTTCTAAAGTGTATCTGAACAGGGGGAGGTTTCTGAGTTCCTGTAAAAGGTGTCTGAGTGTTTTTATTTACCTTATATGGTGTACAATAATGATTAGAGACAGTTCAATTAATATGATGCTAATTGGATTTGGTGAACATTCCCTTGAAGGGGAAGCATTTTCAGATAATTATTATTACATCCTGAAAGATTTTTACCAGAATGTAAAATTGAAAGGTTAGGGACACTTGAGAAATTGCAGTATCTATTGAGTTTATGGCTTGTAACAAGTGCAATCTGAAGAAATACCATGCTGGTGAGGTGTTGGAGGAAACCTGCATTCCCACTCTGTGCTCCTCCCTCTGTTTTAGTGCCTTTCCAGGTTGTTAACACTGAAACCCAAAAACATTCTTCTGATCTTGAGAGAATATTCTTTCCCCTTCCCAGATGCACTATGGCAGCACTACAGACACCCACAAGAAAATGGGGTTTCTGTCATTAGCACAAGGGAAGACACTCAGGGAGCTCCTACAAAAGAAAAACGTGCACTATAATTTTTCAGGCTGTGCAGTGGTTAAACCTCCCTGGTGAAAGTGAAATCCTTGCAGTGGAGGCCTAGAGATGGTCTGTGGTGAAACCTGAGTCACAGCAGGGTATTTCTGTAAAGTGCTCCTAGAAGAAAACCACACTCCTTTAATCAGAGGTGCTGACAGTGCAAACCTGTTGCAAGAGCAGGATGGCAATTTCTGTGTTGGAAAAAACAGCAGAGTCTGTTGCTGATTTGAGGTCAGATTTGACAAAGGATTTTGATGAGGATTTTCTCTTACTTTGAAACCATTGCATTCAGACACTTTTAAAATACTTGTTTTGAAGCAATAAATTACTTGGAAATCATGATATTTTTGAAGAGGCAAAAAAAATGGGAAAAAAACCCAAATGGTTTCCTGTCAATTAACGTTTCTTATTCATTCTATACCCTCATTATGTAAAACCTCTGCTGAACTTGACTCCCTGTACAAGGCACAACAGTGTGTGCTGCAGAACTATATACACATATTCAGGACTAGAGCCCACCCTTGTGGCAAGAGGTGTTTATTGAATTAGGACTTACACCACATTGATAAAAAGGATTACAGTCACCTTTCCACAGCATTCCAGATGACATTTTTCTTTCATAAAGAATTCTTACTCTCCTGGACCTTTGCATTTGACAGTCACAGATGATGGCAATGCCACACTCCAGCTGGAAGGTTCAACCTTCAGTTGCAAGAAGGGATGTGTAGTCAGGCACATTTTTTGTTTTAAAAAGAAGGGGATAAAACCTGTCTTGCTCTGATTTATTTGGTTTTTTTTAGGTAGACAACCTGCACTGTCTGTGGCATCTCCAGTGTTGGAGGTTTTCAAGAGCTGCCAGAGAAGTGTCTGTCAGGTAAAGTAGAACCTCCCTCAGGGAAAGGGAAACCTCTTTTTGATCCAGCAATACCAGACTGTCCTGGGGGACAAGGCATGCAGCCACAGCAGAAGATAACATTGCCAACAAGAAAAATGCTTGTGATATGGGACATTATTAAAACTGACAATAAAGCTGAGAGGGTCTCCAGCCAAAGACAGGCATAAATCGGGGGGAGAAGGAGGGTCTCGTTCTCATTCTGGGGCAGATATGTCCCTTAAAGTGATATAGGATTCAGAAGCTCCCAAAAACCCCAAGGTGGTGGAGGTCCTGATAGAGTGCCTGGGGTGGGTAAAGTCATAATACAATCATCTGCAATGGGATTTTGATGTGGCTTCTGTGGTTTTCAGGACAGGAGTTTGACTGGCAGCCAATTCCCTGCAGTAAAGATGCATTGGTGGAACAGAGCTACAAACACACAGAGCTGCTGTGAAAATACACGTGATGTGTCTAATACACTTGGGTATAACAACAATACTTCTGTGCAGATTAGTCATAAGGAAATGTTTCCAGAGTGTAGGACAGGGGTGCTATACGGTGGAAAGGCGCAAGAACCATCTGCAAATGCACAGAAAAGAAATCATCATAAATATCTCCAGCAGAAACCACTTATTTGACTTTTATTTACAGCCAAACATTCTCCCACTGCATTTTGCGAGGCAGAAATCCTCTTTACAGTCATGGGAGCCTGTCCTGCAGCTCATCTAAATGAATTCATAGATTTGGGGAAATGCTTTCAGTGAGAAATTACTGACATTTCTGTCAATCACTCAGCAGCTTTCTCTGGAAGTTAGGTTGATTAACTGTATATTGTGTTTCAAAGGGATGGAGAGAGAATGAAAAAGTTCAGGTATAAAATTGCTTAAACACAACAGAAGACATGAAACAAATTACTCCAAGCCTGGAATGCATCCATGTTTCTCATCTCACATATGTGACTGATGTAGAAAGGAGATACTGCTTTCCAGTAGGACAACCTGCAAGAAGAGAAATTCTTTTTACCTACTGAGAAGATAAAGATGCAACATTGCATTTGTCTTTAGCCAGGGTGGGGCAAGGTGAGAAAGTAAAAAGGTTTGGGTCTAACTAACCCAGACCTACAAGAAAATTACTGGAAATTAGAACAGGTTTTTTTATTGAAAATAAAACCAAATGCTTTGAGTTGTTTAGTAAAACATCCAAAAACTGTTGAAGAGATTGCATAAATGATCACATTTTTTAAAACTTTTGGAAAAACAAATGAAACATCATATCCTGGGAAAAAGGTCATGTTTGCTTGTTAATCTTCCATGCTCACTTCCCAAGGGCAATTTACCAGTTTTAAGAATAAGCTTCTGTCAATTACACAAATTGTAATTTAGAATTATGGAATTATGGACTTTGTGTCCTTTACTTAGACAGGAGTTACATCCTCCTAAGAAACTCACAACCACCAGTGATACTTAAATTCTGACTCCTGGAGGAAAGCATGTGCATTGTCTTCTGCAACTTAGAACATGCAAAAACACATTCTTTGCTAGACTTGGAGACCTCCTGTACTCCAGACATAATCCCAGTAGAATTAACTAGGGAGAACACAAGTAAATATATGTGAATACCAGATACATGTAAACCTATGATGAAAACAGATCTCTTTTCTTGCTGAGCTGCTGTGTGAGGTAGAGGTTCACTTGTTGATGGCTGCGCTGGTTTAAACCGACAGGAGGAATGAATCCAACTCAGAATGGGATTGCAAGTCAGAATAACAGTTTAATAAAAGATCACAAAATACATTGAGACAGAAGGAAAAATCTCATTTGTGCCACAAAAAACAGCTGTGCAGCCCAGCCCAGGGGGGCACGAGCAGGATGGAGCTCACCAACCCCTGTGCTGAGCACCACGTGGGGCCCTGAGTGAAAAGAAGAAACCTGCTGGTGACAATGATGGTGGCAGTCTGGGGGCAGTCCCAGTCCAGTCAAGGCTCTGCTCCTCCTCTGGATCTGACCAGAGATCCCAGTCACCAAACCCCAACTTCTCTCCACTTGGGCTCAGATGGGAACGCCCAGTCCCTCCCCCAGGGTGGGGAGTTTCCCAAGGGGGGATTTACTCTGGGAGGTCAATCCTGGCATATTTTGGCATCCCTGCTGGCCCCTGAGCAGACATGACCCCTCAGGTGGGGGTGAAGACAGGAACACTTCCTTATCCCCCAGGAGTTCCCAAACCCCTCCCTGTGCCCTGAGGGGTGGGGTGTGCCCTGGGCAGCTGCTGCCAATGGGCCATGGGGAGCAGGTCATGAGACAATGACACAGAGGGTTTAGAATCCACACCCACAGTGACAAACTGGTCCTGGCTACTATAACCAGGACACTGGCACCGAGCAGGGTCTGGTGGGCTGACCTGGGGCTGCCTTGTCTTGCAGAGAGGAATGGCTGGCACCTTCTGCCGTCTCCTGGCCGGCCGTGCCTCCACCGCGCTCTTTGCGGCCGCGGGCACAGGGGTGCTGACCACGGGCTACCTCCTCAACCAGCAGAATGTGAAGGCTGCTGTGCATGAGAAAAGGAAGCTCTTCCCTCCAAGGTGAGGATGTGGGGATGGGCGGGGAGCTGAGCACAGTGCCCTGGTCACGGGGGCAGGAGGAACACCTCACCCTTGGGAGGAAGGTTATGCCCATGGAAGCAGCGCAGTCCTCGTATGGTCTGTCCATGGGCTGAGAAACAGCAGCCTTTTCCACTGTCTCCAATTTTAGGTAGTACCAGCAGTGGCCTTCAAGACCAGCTTAACAGCTTTATTTTCCCCAGTTTAGTGCACCATGCAGCTTTCTGCAGAGACAATGCCACTAAACCAAACCCTGAAGACGAGCAGCCCAGCTGGCAGGTCAGACACACTGATGTCCATGAAGCTCCAAACTACAGAGCACTTCACCTAAACTGAGTTCCCTTCCTCCTTGAACAAATCACTGCCTTTATCTCTGAATAAGAGTGTTTCAGCAGAGCTTTAATGGGGCTTGGTACACTTCCAGAGCTCATTGGGATTCACTTTCCTGATGGCAGAAGAAAGTTTGCACCGTGGGGCACTTCCAGCGGCCAGGAGCTTCCGTCCTTCCTAAAACTCAAAGCAACACACACTCCAGACACAGCTGTAACAGCTTTAACCCCCACCACATGCTGTGAGTGCTGTCTGCCCTTGATGCCAAAAAGCATAGAATAAATGGACTACCTAGAGACAATTTGGTCTTTAAGCAGCAAAGGTATTTATTGCAGTGCTGGGAAGAGAGGCAGCTCACACTGCACAAACTTGCTTCAAAGTTTCAGTGAGAATCAAGGTAATTTATCCTGTTGACATTCAAGATTACATGATCTTAACATACATATTCATACAGTTTCAGCATCTGATTATCATATTCATAGGAGGTGGAGTTCAGGTGGGGCTTGGGGCAGAGCCTTCCAGAATCTTCCCTTGACACAGTTTTTACGTGGTCATTCCAGCCTTCAGCCTCACCCTGGGGATGGTCTTCTCATCTTTCTCACGCTGAACTTTTCCTCTTTCTTTGTTAGTTCACTCACTTGCTGGGTTGTGCAAAACTCCTTGGCTCATGGCCCCCCTCAAATGCCTACCTAGTCTATATTAATGACCACTAGGTCCTACGGTATAGCACTCCCAGCCTTTATCCAAGATTTTTTGGTCCAGCAAACAGAACAGAACAAGCTGCCCAGCAGAACAGCCAGCCTGCTACTCTCTAACGAGACAGTTAGCTCTTTTTAGGCCTTGCTTTTGCTTCACCCTGTGTCAGAGCAGCAGGGTGACTGCCCAGAGGTGCAGGGTAATGTCTCCAGCCTCCTCTCCCTGCAGCGCTGACTACCCCGACCTGCGCAAGCACAACAACTGCATGGCTGAGTGTCTCACCCCCGGCATCTACTCCCGGCTCCGAGACAAGATGACCCCTGGTGGGTACACCCTGGACCAGTGCATCCAAACCGGGGTGGACAACCCCGGACACCCCTTCATCAAGACGGTGGGAATGGTGGCAGGGGATGAGGAGTCCTACGAGGTAAGAGGCTTCCACAGCACTGCCATGTTTGGGTCAGTCTTCGTGGTGTCCTTCCCCATTAGATGAAGAGACATTTCCAGTAGGATGGGGCACATAATGTGCATAAAAATGGTGTTTTCCCTGCTTTTCCATGTTAGAAAAAGTGTTAATGTGAGACATTGCTGCAGGTGCCCTCTCTGCCACAACTGAAGTTAACAAAACATACCCACTTCGCAGCATCTGCTACCTGCCTCCAGAAGCTGCCCTCCCTCCTACAGCCAAACTTAGTTTATGGCAAAGCTATTCAACTCTGAGACACACAAAATGAATGTAATGTGGAAATCACATTGTGGACCAGCAGAGGCACAAGCAAAACAGAAACGTCCTCTAGGACGTGCCAGACATAATGTTATTAAGCCCCAGCTTTTGAACCATGAGGAAAACTGAAAACAAACAGCATTAGGGTGGGCAGTTTATTTAACTCTGCAATGACTAGAAGAAAACAGAAGAAAATGCCTATTTTTATCGACCTCAGAGGTCTGCTTCCTTCAGTCTGCTGTGGTGGTACCTGTTGTTATACAGTCTCTTAACAGTATCCCAAGGACTGGGCAGCTGAGGGTGGACTGGGACACCTGCCACTCTGGACTATCCCCTCCTGGGGTTTGGTTTACCTGTCCAGATGTGCCACTGCTCCTCATCTGAAGGCGAGGTGGTGATTGCTGCTGGCACACTGAGCTGAGTAGCTCTGGCCAGGACTGGTATCCCATGGCAAGGAGAACACAGGGTATTCTTGCATGACCTAAAACCAAGAGCCAAGGGGTGGGGAGGGTGGGGGGAGCTCTGGGGGTGTGTTCTGGCTGGTAATACATCCAAAAACCTAATCCAGCTCCTGTCTGTGGAAACTACAGACAGGGATGGCTCTGTCTGGAGCTGCTGCACCTGAGCATTTCTGTGGTGCTGCAGACTCATCCTGCACTCTCTTGGCTCTGTAGGTGTTTGCTGAGATTTTTGACCCTGTCATTAAATCAAGGCACAATGGCTACGATCCACGGACAATGAAGCATCACACTGACCTGGATGCATCCAAGGTAGGGTTGAAATAAAATACTGAGACAATAAAGGCTCTGAGCTGCTTATTACAGTGATGATTTTTCAATGCAAGACTACCTTTCTCTTTCCTGCTCTAAGTCTGAAGACACCAGCTCTGTGTTTAAGGAAAATGGGATGCCACTCACAGCCCTGCCAGCTGAACCCATTGATTGAAGCAGAGTCTCAGACCCAGCTGAACTAAGCATTTGGGACACAGTCTCAGTGGGCACTGTGGGTCTGTTCATGAGCTTACAGATCACAGAATCATTGTGGAATGGTTTGGGTTGGAAGGGACATCAAAGCCCACCCAGTGCCACTCCCTGCCACGGGCAGGGACACATTCCACTGGCCCAAGTTGCTCCAAGCCCCATCCAACCTGGCCTGGGACACTTCCAGGGATGGATGGGGCATCCACAGCTCCTCTGTCCTTCCAGGGTACCTGTCCTTGCTTCCACCCTCTGTAGACTTCCTTTTTATGTCTGAGCTAGTCCAGGAGCTCCTTGCTCATCCACACAGGCCTCCTCATGTTTTTTCCTGACTTCCTCTTTGTTGGAATGCATCACTTCTGAGCTTAGAGGAGTTGATCCTTGAATACTACCCAGCTTACTTGGGGCCCTCTTCCCTCCAAGGATTTAGTCCGTGGTGGTCTAACAAGCAGATCCCTGGAGAGGCCAAAATCTGTTCTCCTGAAGTCCAGGGTAGTGGACTCCAGCTGATTATTGATATAAATAATATAAACCCTCTCTGATTCAGCCCTGCCCTCCTTACCAAGGAGCCTGCATCCTTCCATTCCAACACTCCAGTCACAGGACTCATCCTGTTGCATCCCATCATGCTGGTAAGATCAGAGACCTGCAGGCATGTGGACACCCCTGAGTCCTCCTGTTTGTTCTCCATGCCACAGCATGTTTCCACAGAGACACTTAAGCTGAGTTCCCCACGAAGTCAACTCACTGGCTGGCTTGGATGCAATTCCTTGGGCTGGAATTCCTTGGATACCAATGTGTCTAAAGGTTGGAATGAAAGGAGGAGTTTAATCCACTATGCCCACGTACACGTGGTCAAACCTCACCTGCTGCTTAACATTTCCTCCATAGTTCAACTGCAGTGTGGTTTAGTCTCACTTTGGTCTTCCTCTTCCAAAGGCTCTTTGGTCCCCTGCCTTTGCCCATCCAAAAGCCATGCAGATTCCTTCATATTTTGGGACCACAAGGATCAGCTGGTTACTCCACCATGCTCATCCAGCCAAAGAAACACATTGCTCCTAAAAACATCTCCTGGGTGCTTGAAACCCTCGACAGGCTCGGGGTGCCCTGAGTATTAGTGACCTGGCGGGGAGACGCCCCTCTTCTTGCACGACTGGCTCTGAATTCCTGAACAGTGAGCCAGAAGAGGTGTGCGTGTGTGTGTGAGCTAACAGAGCATCCCCCCGCAGATCACCCACGGCCAGTTCGACGAGCGGTACGTGCTGTCCTCGCGGGTGCGCACCGGGCGCAGCATCCGCGGGCTGAGCCTGCCGCCTGCCTGCACCCGCGCCGAGCGCAGGGAGGTGGAGAACGTCGTGGTCACTGCGCTCTCGGGGCTCCGAGGAGACCTCTCGGGCAAGTACTACAGCCTCACCACCATGACCGAGCGGGAGCAGCAGCAGCTCATCGACGTGAGTACCGCCCGATGCTGTCGCAGCTACCGCAGCATCCCCACCCTGTGGGTACCACTGGGTGCCCCTGCAGAGCCGGGCACACACACGGCCCCATCCCTCGTCCCTCACCCACATCCAAATGCCAAAAAGCACAAAATCAATTAACTGTGTACAGACAATTTGGTCTTTAAGTAGCAAGGTATTTATTCACAGTGCTGGGAAGTGAGGCAGTTCACACTGCACAAACTTGCTTCTAAGTTTTCAGTAAAGATCAAGGTAATTTATCCAGTTGACATTCAAGATTACATCATCTTAACATACATACTCATACAGTTTTATCATTTAATTATCATATTCATAGGAGGTGGGGTTCAGGCGGGGCTTGGGGGCAGAGCTTTCCAGAACCTTCCCTTGGCACAGTTTTTAGGTGGTTGTTCCGGCCTTCAGCTTCATCCTGGGGGTCATCTTCTCATCTTTCTCACGCCGAGCCTTCAACTTTCCCTCGTTAGCTAACTCACTTACTGAGCTGTTCCAACTCCTTGGCTCACGGCCTTCTCAGATGCCAACCTTATCTGTATTTATGACCACCAGGTCCTAGGGTATAGTACTCCCGACTTCTATTCAAGGTTTTTGGTCTAGCAAACAACAGAACAGACTGCTCACCGAATTCCACAGTCAGCCTATAACTCTCTAACAAGAGTGTTAACTCTTTTTGGGCTTTACTTTTGCTTCACGTCAGCATCCGCGGAACAGGAGCAGACCCTCTGGGGTCTGTGGTTTTGTTTAGTGCATCACTGTGCAGGGCTGGAACACAAGCTTATGTCCCAGAGAGCAAGATCTGTGTCAAACCACACACTCTTGGCTGCTGCCACCTCTTTGGGCTAAACCACGGTGAACTGAGGGCCTTTTCTGGCTATTTCCTTGAGCAAAAACTGATGTTTTCTATATTAATAATCATCCTTTCTAAAGGCATCACACTGAGATAGGCATTACATAGTATCTGCATTTTAGACCGTCAGGGTGAGGGACTGTGGCTGATATTTCTTTACGCTAAAACAACACTAATTCTAATTTTCAAAAATTTGGCTGTAATTCCATTATTCAAAATGACACTAATTCTAATTTCCCCAAAATGGCTGTAGCCAACTACTCCCAGGTGAGCTTTTCCCAGTCCTGTTGTTGTGTTTAAGAATTTGACAGATCAAGCTCATAATGAGAGTTTTCATTGTCACACCAATTGAAACACGAGTATGTTCATCATGGGTTTTGTCACACGTGACATGTGAAACAAAGCTTGAACGTGCATTTTAAATATCCAAAGGAATGCCTGTACCTTTTTAGCTATGGCACATTAATCCCTAAGATCAACCAAAAGGGAACTGATGATGTAACATAACTATTTATAGCCCTGGAACCAGGTGTCACAGTCTAGATTAACCAGGAGTTACAAATTTAGGTAAGGTCAGTAACTTTTTTAATTGAATGCCCTTGGTAATGTGTTCATTGACAAGATGTTGACGACTTATTGCAGGTTTTCTTTCCTTGCTTTTTTTGGCAGGACAGGGCTCCTCAGAAGGCAGAGGTTGAAATAGGAGTGTGGAGAATGTACTTGGTTTATGATTTAAGGCTAAATCTTGTGGGAAGGGGAATAGGCTTTACTGATTTAGCATTTTACCTTGTTTTGTTTGGGTTTATGCTCATGCAAATTTATAGAAATCAGGGTATTGAGTGTTGCAAGCTCAGATTCATCCCATAACTCAGACCATTCCTTACCCTCTCCAGTGCTTTAGGAACTTGAACCCCTGTGGGATCAGGCTTTGTGCCAGGCTTTCATAAGCACCATTTGATCTCAGTAAGATCAAATTGATCTCAGTGATGTCAAATCAGTGCTACATGACTGGCACTCAGCCCAGAAGGCATTTGCTAGTTTGCAGATCTGGGCCATATGCACATAAGGGAAACTAATAGCTCTTTTCTTGTAAAAAGGGGAATCTTTCTTTCAAGAAAAGGCATCAAGTGGAGCCATCTGAGGAAAGGCATTTTGTGTCCCTGTGATGAGCAAAGAGAACTCTATACCTTTTCTTTCTCCATGGTTGGAGTTCTGGCTGCACCATGTCCATCACAGGATATTCAAAGGTGAAAACCTAAAATTCTCCATTAAGGGAAAAAAGAAGTAAAGCATATCAATGTGTCTACCATGTCATATGTGTTCTGGATAGTTTGCCTCACTGTTGTTAGTTAAACTCTAGATTTAAAAAGAAAGAACAAAAGCAACAACACTCCTAGCAAAAAACCCACACACCACATTTGATATGGCAGCGTTCAAGGAATTAGGAACTAGTACTTTTTCAGCACATGCATGAAAATCAAATACTTATTTGGTTTGGAGAAAATCAAAACAAAACAAAAAAACCCAACAATTACTTTAAAAAAAGTCTAAACCCTTTGGAATGTGGCAGGTTGGTGGTACAGCAACTACTACATTTACTCAATCAGAAATAGCCTCTCTGTTAAGAAACAGAATGAGTCTCTTATTCCAAAAGGTCAAGATTAGCACTGGTCTAATTCCTACCTTGACTTCATGCTCAGAATAAATACCTAAATTCCCATGCTGGAGAAGCATCTTTTCAGAACTAGCTTTTTTTTTTTGCGTTTTTTTTGTTGTTGTTTTGGTTTTGGTTTTTTGGGGGGGTTGTTTGTTTGTTTGTTTGTTTTTGGAGGTTTTTTTCAGTCTTTAAGAACTTATTTCCTTCTCTTAGACCAAAATATGTGTGCATGCAGAGAACCTCTCTGGCTCTGGCAGCCAGGAACCTTCAGAGCACCCTTTGAAGCATCTATGTGGCGTTAGGGCCCACCTTCATCCCTCCCTTCATTTCGAAAACATCTTTGGCAAATCACGGTCACTTTTCCCTTTTCACAAGCTGTACCCTCTGATTCACTTGTGCTTTGACTGCCTTCACATAAAATGTACTGGGCAGTGCTACACTGCTGCCTCGATTAAACCTGAACTTTGTCTTGTTTTCTCTCCTTCTCTCTCTTCCCCTCTGCCTTTGGCCCCGTTTCGGTGCCCAGGATCATTTTCTCTTTGACAAGCCAGTGTCCCCTTTGCTAACATGTGCTGGGATGGCGCGTGACTGGCCAGATGCCAGAGGAATCTGGTAGGTTGGGTGACCTGCAGGAGCTCGTGTGTGCTTTAAAGATTGTGTTACAAACCCCCTTGCTTGTCCTAACCTTGCAGCCACGCTGCCCCCTTACTCACTGCATGTCCACTTTGCTTCAGAAAAGAAAAAGTTTCAATTCTCAGGGCTGAAAGCATCTCTAACACTCCAAATACTCTGGATGAAAAGGAGATAGGGAAGTTGAATGTCCTCTTTTGTTCTAGGTGTGTTTCTGCTATCACAGCAAACTTGGTGCCTTTTTTTGCCCAAATAGCATGTTTTCTGTGGAGCAAAGGGATAGCAGCTCTGAGATGAGTGCACACACCGCCTGGCAGAGGATGGGGGAGGCTGTGCAGTGCACACCACCTGCATCCATCCTGCCCAACTTCTAAGCATTACCAGCAGCTTCAGTGCTGAACAATTAGGCTGAAAAGATTCTGAGGAATCACCTAGCTGTAAAACCTGATCACCCATGAAACACAATGACCAGCTGGAAAACTGTGACTATTTTTATTTCAACAAGATTCCTGTTAAATTCACCATAAGGCAGGTTGTCTGGCCCAGTCTAAAACAGAGGAAAATTATGAAGCTTGAAGCATCCATTGTCTCCAAAAACAAACAGAGGTACCAGCAATATCCAAGGATCTCCTGAGTAAAACAGACATGGGTTTTGGCTTCTATTGCATGTGAAAGATCAGGCAAACTGAGGGAAAAAAAATCAGAGTGATTGGAATGTATTTCTGTAAGCCATATTTTGAAAATCTGCCTTCTCTTGCAAGAAATTGTAGTCAAAAAGAGTACAGGCTCTGGAAATAATTTTGCTTTTAATGATTGTGATCCTGTCCTTGTGATGGGCTGCAGGACTACTCTCTCCGACATCACCAGCAGCAATGGCACAGTTCAGATGCATGTTCCTAAAAGCAATGGGGACACTTGGTTAATTAAAGCTGGAACTGAGTCAGGCCAAGCTCAGACTGTGGGTAAAACCTTCCCCTGAGCATTGGTACGTGACTGGGGCGAGGTGACCTGACCTGGGTGACCACAGTGCCAGGGCACAGGATGTTCACACCTGCTCAGTGGTGCACTGGCACACTCTGAGTGCAGAAAGGGAAAGGAGATGCAGTGGAAGACCAGGTGAAAGTCAGGCTCCCAGTGATCTTGAACTTTCACTTTCATGTGTCTCAGGCCTGGTGATATTTCATTGCTGGCACAGATGAGTCTGATCCCATCAATCACCCTTGATGTGCTGCAGAAAGGCCACAGCAGGAGACAGGGAAAGTGGAGAACAAGCCAGGAAACGTGACCTCGGGTATGATACACCACCTAACAAAGCTGGCCAGGACAGTCTGAGGCAGGAGAGGGTTTTCAGGCATTGTTACCACCCAGCACTGTCTGGGAGCAGCATCTGCAGTCCTGGGACACAGCACTTGACTGGCACAGCCATCCAGTGCTGCCACGTGACACAGAGGGGTCTGATTTAGGGGAGAACATGAGTAAGGAGGGATGTATGGCTTGGCCCCCAGCAGTATGTAAGTGTTTGGGGTTTTTTTCAAGAACAACAAACCTCATCCCTGGTGACAGGAGATGCAGAGCTTGCCTTCTCCCTTGGCTGCACCCCCGAGCTGTGCTTGTGCTCAGGGACAGCACACTTTGCCTTGTTCAGCACTGCAGCAGCATGATGTGATCAGGAAACTGCTTCACACTGTGCCCAAGAGACCTGTGTGATGCCACTGGCATGGGGGATCTGATGGTGAAATCAGCTAAAATCTCTCACCACACAGAGCAAGATTATTTCTCCACACTTAACATCTCTGCTGCACTGAACGGCTGTGATAAAACCAAGGGTACTGAGATCAGTTTTTCAGAGCTGGCCATTTTTAAGACACTCCTTTTTTTTTTCTTTTTTTTTTTTTTGCCTGTCTCTGAACCAGGCATAACAATGAGAAGACGTTTCTCATCTGGATTAATGAAGAGGACCACACCAGGGTGATCTCCATGGAGAAGGGTGGCAACATGAAGCGGGTGTTTGAGAGATTCTGCCGTGGTTTAAAAGAGGTAGTATCTCAGTGAGTTTATTATTCCTGTTTGTTTGTCGAGGTCAGGACTGCTTACTCAGTGGCTCACACTGAGCTGGCATTTCAGGGAGCAGCAAAATGAAGAAACACCAGTCCACAGAGCAACCCACACTAATGCAGTTACAGCAGGAAACATGGGCAAATTGGTGATGGAGTTGTAGGGAAAAACAAGTAAATATCTCCTTTTTTGGACATTTTGGGACTGTGGGAATTCATAAATCAGGCATTTTGCTTGGATTGCTTGATTTGCTTGACTGAAGAATTATTTGGTCCAGGCTCATGGTTCTCATTCCTGATGCTGAGAGCCAACAGGAGGCTGCTGACCTTGTGCACAGGACTCAAGGCTTGTGGCCCACGACCACTTTTGGGGAAATATGGGGCTGTGTGATTAAAATACTTAGAACTGATAGGCAAGGACCCTAGATTTTATTCTGGTCTAGCTACTCACAGTGATAAAAATTGTTTCGTGAGATGGTGTGTGATTTAAAACAGTTTTGTCCAGACAGTCCAGGTGTGACTCATGTTGTCTCTGGGCCCAGTGCAGTCCTGTGTACTGCACAGAAAGAGCTGACCCAACAGAGAAAGAAGACTTGACTATGACCCACGGGCAATATTATGGAACTTGGAAAGGGTTTGAGTTCAAAGGGACATTAGTGACAAACTAGTTCCAAGGCTCTGCCATGGACTAATTAGATGTGCATCTCTTCTTCACCACTTTGCAGCTCCCAGGCAGAAAAAACAAGGCCAGGTAGGGACAGCAGGGACTACAGACTCCTCATTGTGGAAGAAGAGGATGCTCAGAGCATCCACAGGGAAGGTGGAGTATGGAGTGGACTTAGAGAGACAGGAAAACAAAGTCACTTGATGGATGCTCCTTTGCCATCAGGGATGTAACTGAGACCTGGCCAGTTCCCAGGACACATCTGAAGCATTCTGCTGCATTTGCAGGAGTCTTGTGAGCATGAGCTGGTTTATGTATTCAGTTCTCCTCAGGAGGAGAAGACAACTGAACAGAAATTTTATTTGAATTGCACAAGTAAGCCTGGGAGGAGCAGAGAGTGAACCAGAGAGCACCAGCCTATTCAAAGGTCAATAGATCCTTGTGATTTTCTTGCAGATAATTTTTGTGCTCTCCTGTCTAATCTGGTCAGAGACCTACTAATGAAAAGCATTATATAGAAGCTGTGTTGTCTCCTCACAAAGGAAATGTGGCTGTTAATACTGGGCATTAGAGGCCAAGGGTCCTCCCTCAGGAGTGAAGGCATCACCTTGAAAATTACACAAAACTCAGGTTCAGCTCCTTGTTTGCTTCAAAGTGTTTGAGTCTTTTGGCATCTTGTCTTGCAAACTTGCTCCAAAATTACCAAATTAGAAATGGCAAAAGCCAGAATTCTTGAATGAAGGTATGGCTTCGTGGGCTAAGTCTTTACAAGAACACCAGGACAGGGAGCTTTGTGATGAAGTGACAAAGAGTCTGCAAAGTAGTGGTCATGAAAAAACTAGAGAAATCCTTCTGGTTCCTGGTGAGTGCAGACATTTGTGTCACACCTAAAGCAGACTGCACCCAGTGTGAGTTCCTGCCCCTCCACTGGTGCTAGTGGAGTTCATCCCCAGCACAACCACACAGTGAGAAGGATCTCAGCCACCAGCAGACACACTAACACGAGGCAATTCCATGTTGCCCTTTCTGTTCTCCTTTTGTCTGGCCACCACAGGTGGAAAGGCTAATCAAGGAACGCGGCTGGGAGTTCATGTGGAACGAGCGCCTTGGGTATGTCCTGACCTGTCCTTCCAACCTGGGCACTGGTCTGCGAGCTGGAGTCCATGTGAAGCTGCCCAGGCTGAGCAAGGTATGCAAGCCATTCCAAAACCCAGAGGCAACTCAGCTCTCCTGCTTTGTGGAGGAGCACATGAAAAATGACAGCTCGAGGCGACTGCGCGTTAGCAGGATGGGTGTGTAATGCACCACTAACTGAGCACGCTTTAATTCTGCAAATTGTTGTCTTTTTCATGGGAATGAATGCACTCAGCAGGAAGAATGTACTCAACCCTCCAGGATGGGCTGTGATCCAAGGGCTGGGGAAGCTCCAGCACTGCCCATCCTCTGGCAATGCTGTTCACCCAGGGATCAGGGCATGGCAAGAGCTCGGCAGCAGGGCACACAGTGACAGGCAGTGGGCTCAGACCTGTTTCTTGTGACAGGACCCCAGGTTTCCCAAAATCCTGGAGAACCTGCGGCTGCAGAAGCGTGGCACTGGAGGAGTGGACACGGCAGCCGTGGCTGATGTGTATGACATCTCCAACCTGGACCGCCTCGGGCGCTCAGAGGTAACCTGGACCATTTTTGTGGGGTTTTCCCCTTTTTTTAGCTCTTGCTTTTTATCTCAGATCTGTGCTGACACAAGTCAGTTTCCCTCCAGCTGAGTTTGCTCTGCTGATCCCAGTGGACCCATGGCAGTTTTTGCTCCTGGTGATTCTGGCCTGGTGGAAATGCTTATTGAAAGAAAAACTATTCATGTGCATGAAGGGAGTTGATGAACACTCTTGTTATGGCAGTGAAAAAAACCAACTGTAAGTTGCTCAGATGTGACTTGCACCTTGTATTTAGGACATCTGTGTGGGTGTGGAGGTGCTGGAAAGAAGCAGGGATGGAGCCTTAACCCACCCAGAGAATCAGGAACTAAAACAAACTTAGTTTAGGGCATTGTGTTCCTTTTACTATTGAGCCATGCACTTCCTTCATGGTTACAAGGCAGGACAAGGCTTTAACCCCTCAGTAACTGAGGAGTGGGTGCCCTCTTCACATGTTCTGTGTGGTTCTGAGCTGAGGGCAGAGGAGAGGTAGGCTCAGATGAGAGCTAGGGTTAAACCAGGGCAAAGAGTTAATTGCCAGCCCTGAGCCCTCTCTGTTGCGCTGAAGACCACGAGGAGATGCGTTGTCTCAAGACATTTGCTTCAAAGCCATTTGAGTCAGACTGAGCATTTGTGGTGCCAGAGCTTGGAAACAGCCCTGCAGGCTGGTGCTGTGCTGCCCTCCTGGGGCGCTCGGGTCCCCCACCTCATTCCAGCTTCATGTTCCAGCATTTTATAAAGCAGAACAGCTCCTAAGAGCAACCCTAATGAGGATGGGGCAGCTGCAGCCTCCCCCCACCCTCACCGAGGGGCTGTGCCCCCAGGGTATGGATGCACTTCAGTCCTGGTGTTGCAGCCCAACACCCAGCCTGGTTCTGGGTGGGATATCATAACAGAAATTAAACTTTTTAAATTTTGAAGTTTGATATAGGCATCTATGTTCCTTTGGATCTGGAGCAAAAGAAATAACAGTGAACAAAATAAATATGGGAGAAATACTATTAAGCTGTGTTTTCTTGCCAAAACAGTCTGTGACAAGGACATACCTGAATTAATACCTGAAACATCATCATGTGTGCTTTATATTAAAATAACATCAATAATACAAAAGGATTACATGGCATTACTGAGTCCTACTGACTGACAGCTTAAGCCTACAAATTTTTGCTTATATGAAGATTTCCACTGAAGTCAATGATGCCTCCTACAGCAAGGATCCAAAGGATTAAGCCAACAGATAAAATACAATCCCTACCCTGAAGATTCTGAAATCTAAATAAGACAAGACATACTCAAGGGGATAGAAATGTTTTATTATATTTTTTCAGTACATAATAAAATAAATTCCATTATGTAGTAAATGCATTTGAAGAACAGGATTATGTTCCCAAAGGTGCAAGATACAATGGTTTGTATTTTTGCTATGTTTCAGTTAGTGGTCAATGCAAACTTAGTATGAAATTCGTTTTCTCCTGGAGGCTGCAAATTCAGACCTCTGATTTCCCCAAACAGCTAGTCTGTAAAAGACAATAAAATAAAGGGCTAAGCCACTGAAATACTATATAGTAAAAACAAATCCCTTGAAAATCATCGACTGTCACAAATAAAGAGACAATGGGATTTCAGTCTGTGCACTCGGTTTCAACAAGCCAGTCATTAAAGGTTGCTAATGAACCATTTCATGAAGATTAAGAAATATCAGTGTTTCAGCTTCCTGGCTCATGATGCCACAGGGCCTGTGCTCCTCACATGGCACAGCCTGTGCAGGAGCTCTGATGGGGACAAGGCACCTGGCATTCTTCAGCAATTTTGGAACAGGTTACAAAGACAGCACTGCCCCTGACATACAGAATTGCAGATTGTGGTGCTGCTCTGGGACTGGAGCTCATCCCACCCCTGTCTGTAAATCAGGAATGCTAAAACAAGGAGTGCTCCATGATGCAGAGCCAGTGTGAGATCAGCATGAGTGCTCTGTTCCAGAGATGTGTGTGCTGGACCTGGCAGAGTGGGTAGGACACTCTTCCCAGTAGGGCCAGGGTCATCTCAAGGGGAAGGACATTCATGGGGAAAGGACATGGCTCTGGGTTGGTGAGCTTTCTCAGGCTGTAGTATTCCTGACATCCCTCCCATTCCAGCCACATGAAGAACACCCAGCCTGTGCCTCCAGCAGCACCCAGGGCCAGAGGGAACCAGGGCAATGAGCCTCTGCCTTCCTCTCCTTGCTCCAACATCCCTGCCAACTCATTCCCATGCTCTGTGAATGTTCCTGCAGGCACAAGGTGTCGTGGGCTTGGAGCTGGGCAGGACCCAGAAAGGGACTTGCAATGCTTCAGCAAGAGCTGCCTGGTGATGCTGAGGACAGACAGCACAGCTGGGCTGTGTCCTCATCCTCCTACAAGGACTGTGGGGAACACAGTGTGGAGCCACCCCTGCCCCACCTTTGAAACAGGGCTCTTGGCTAGTGCCTAAACATTCTGTATAAGGACTTTTTTGTTCCAATGGGAGCAGAGTTTCGTGGCATTAACTTTAAGGACCTAATTGAAAGTTTGTTTCTGGTGGTCCAAACTCAGGGCAAACAGAAGAAGGAACTTACTCTGGCTCTGCACAATCCATCCTCGTTGTGCCAGAGGGTTGTGGTCACCTCACCTACAGCTTTACCTGCTGTCATTGCTGTACAAGCCAGCTTTCTATTCCTCTATTAACAGATGACCTAAAGCTTCTATAACCACTGCTTTCTCCTTGTTTTTGTAGGTGGAGCTGGTCCAGATTGTCATCGACGGGGTCAATTACCTTGTTGACTGCGAGAAGAAACTCGAAAGAGGTCAAGACATCAAGGTGCCACCCCCTCTGCCTCAGTTTGTCAGGAAATGATGTTGCTGCTGATGGTGGCAACTGATGGCAAACGTGGCTGCCATTCTTGTGGGAAGGCACCTCTGTACATCTCTGTATAAATACATTGTGTAATAAAACACTGCCTGATACCTGAAGTCTCCTCATTGCTGCCTGCTCTGGCAGACAACGGGTCTTTGTGCAGCTTTGTGGGGCTGCACCCCTACAACCAGCTTGGCACACTCCCTCTGGAGCGCTGTCTCCCTTTCTGGCTTGGCTGGTGATAAGAAAAGTACTACTACAGTAGTGCAAAAAGCAGAAATCTCCAGTTCTGTGTTGCACTTACTCTTACGGCCATATTTATGATGTCTCCTGTAAGCACTCTATTCACTTCTGTCCTGTGGCCTTGGGCTGCAGCCCAAAAACCAGCAAGCAAATCAGTTTGGTTGATATCCTGCAACCCAGATAAACCTGTCCAGCATGGCCTGTTCCCAGGTTCCAGGTAATGGGGACCTGGCTTGGCTGTCACTCCTCAAAGTTCCTGAGGATGTGCTGACACACCTCCACGCTCATCACAATGCCATGTGTGGAGCAGCTCCGTGGAAAGGAAAAGCCTGCAGATGCTTACAGTCCCGTTGATTGCTTCTTCTTTGCATATTGAGACACACTCAGTGTTCCACAGCCACCACATCCATGGCAGCAGCTCTCAGGAAGGGCTCTCAGTGAGTCATATCTGCAGGGCTGTGGCTGGAGAGCTGGGCCATAACTGGTCACAAACTTTAAAAATCAGAATTGGGAGCTAATTGAGAGCTGGATGGTGAATCAGCAGCTCTTGATGATCAGCAGCACAGAGGGAGCTCTTGAGTGTAAAGCAGGCTGGAGCTTCCACGTGACTGCTGGTTCCTCCTCATCTCTGCTGGGCACATTCCCTTACATCTTGCTGCTGGCTTTCCAAGGGTGTTTAATAACAGTAATTCCAAGGGAAGGGAAGAGACTTCTGCTGATTTCACATAGAACACAAACTGGAAGTTTGAACTGTTGAACTGGAAAGACTTCACTGTTAGCTCTCCAAGGCTCTCAGCTCAACACAAAACCCAACCCTAGCCCAAATGTGCTGTTTTTAGCCTCCACTTGCTTTTCTCCTGCTGACTTGCAAACTGCTGATGGGCAGCAGCAGGACATCCAGCTGGCAGCCTTTTGCTAACAGCATTCCTGAGGCGTTGGTGTTGGAGCTGATGATTCTGTTTTAATGCCTTTAATAACCACCTGGATGAAGGGGTGCATCACATAGGCAAGTCAGGTCACTGCTGGTGCTCAGCAAAGGGGAGGAGCTGCACAGCTGGAGAGCAGGGCTGCAATTCAGAGGGCATTTCACCCGAGAAATGGGTTGGTGGAAATCTCAGGGAGCCTGACAGAGGCCAAGTCCTTCAGTGTGGGAAAAGAAGGTGTCCACAGCTGCTCTTTCTTGGAAAAGCCAAGCTCAAGACTCCCCTTGGAGGTGCCAAGTGACAAGAGAAGAGTGACCAGACACCTGCTGGGTCACCATGCACTCCAGTCAGGTATCAGGAAGACCTTTAGCACTGCCAGGGTGGTCAAATGTTGGAACAGACCTGGAGATACTCAGAACTCACAGAACAAGGTTCTAAGTAATCTGATCTATGTTGGCAGTGCATTGGGGCTGGGTGGGATGTGTGGGGTGTGTTGGGACAGAACCTCCAGTCTACATAAATCTGTGGCATCTGGCTGCATCAATTACTGCAAAATGCTAAATAAGCCAGAGAAATTCCCTGGTCATCCTGTGCTCTGACTAGACAGGGAACTGTAAGTCTGCACAAAATATGCACAGATACCCTTGGCAGGATTTCCTCTCTGCTCTGCCAAAACTGTGGCCTTCTCTGTGTTGTTGGCTCCCAAATGTGCCCTTCAAAATCAAAACACTCTTCCTCACATGGATTATATTGCAAAAGTCTGTTATTTGTCATCTACATTTTTCACTTCTGTGATCTTTCTCTCCATGGCCTTTACGCTGTCAGCAAAAGTAACTCAGATACCTAATATGAACAGTGTTACTTTCATTTGTCATTCCATGTCATTTAAATGTTTTAAATGAGACTTGGACAGGGACATACCCACTAACTCTACACAGGACATCTTCACTAAGCCCTTCTCCATCACTGTGGTCCTCAGGACAGTTTGCTCTTTGCCTGGACCACATTCACCTGCAAGTCAAGGCCACCCTGGGGGTGTGGGGATGTGGTGGGGTCTGTTCCCGTGAGCCTGCAAGGATAGCTTAAAGGCAGCTGCACTGTTCCCAGAGGATATGGTCAGCTGAATGGCTGCAGCAGGAAATAAAGCACCTGAAAGGCTGTCTGTCCAAACAAAGGAAGAGAATCATACAGATTTTGATTCAATAGGAAGGTATTAAAGGTTCAAAAGCTGGGTTGTTGCACTAACCCTTGACATACACTGCTGCTTCTTGCTCTCTCATATTTATTTTCCCCATGCTGGCAGCATTGCACTGATGAGACCCTTTTCTGTCAATAAAGCTCTTCCCTGATGGACACTGATTCTCTGTCTCTGCAATTTATTTGATTAAATGCTCCAAGAAGAGATACATGTTCTGCCTCAGGCTCTTCTATAACCTTGATGCAGCAACCAGGGAGCAGCAGGCATAATCCCTTAGGTCATGTTCCATGCAAGCCCAAATCCATCAAAGCCCACCTGTGCTCCATCAGGCAGTTCATGCAGGGTGAGAACTGGACAGGAATTTGCTATGACAGGAAAAGGGAAAAGCAGGCACTGCAGATGGGATATTGGGATGGAATTGCTGTCTGGGAGGGTGGGCAGCCCTGACACAGGTTGAACAGAGAAGCTGTGGCTGCCCCATCCCTGGAAGTGTCCAAGAGCAGGTTGGACGGGGTTTGGAGCAAGCTGGGATAGTGCAGGGTGTCCCTGCCCATGGCAGGGAGTGTGATGGGATGATCTTTAAGGTCCCTTCCAACCCAAAACACTCTGTGAAGCCTGTAGCTACAACAGTTGTAATTGATTTCACTTGTGACATTTCACACCTGAAATCATTTTCTGTCCTAACAAAACCTGACTAGACAGACTCTGAACGTTCATTCAATGCCTCTTGCAGTTTTTGTTCAGCTTAAGGCTTAATTAAAAGGTTGAAGACTGAAACAGTCACCTCCTTTCCCTGCAGAAACGTTTGTGGCACACACCAAAGTGCACTTTATATGGTACAGAAGCCTTACCAAGTCAAGTTTTCCAAAGGGCACAACTCCTCCTGAACAGGATATTGCTGCCCATTGAAATAACATTATTAACTCACTCAGTATAAATTACTATAGAAGATTACTGGGGCCTTAATAAGAAAATATCAGTTATATCACAATAATAAGCCTATCAGTAAAGAACAGTAATGAAAATATTTCATTCATCTACCCACTTTTCAGGTGGGGAAAAAGGTTGATATAGGTATGTCAGTTAATTTTAGCTCATTTTGTGCATAGTCTTGTCTGAAAATGCTTGTTTGTAAGTGCCTATGCCCTTTTGAAAGTGCCTACTTCCAGTTTTGTAGCTCTGCTTTCTGAAGCAGACTTCAGGCTTAAAAACTGCTGGTCATTAGGCTGGTGCTTGGCAATAGCTGCGTGAACTACTGGAATTTTTACTTTTCGTTTTCTCTGTAGGAACGAGGTGTTTGTACTTTTCTTGAATATGAGAAATTGGTAAGACTGCAAAGACTGGTACACTCCCTCTTGCTGTTTACTCTGCCCAAGGACTCTGTACCTCTGTTTGCTTCTGCCCGCAGCCTCAGCCTGTTGTTCCTTTTCTCCGTGAAATGCAACAGCTTTATTCAAAGTACAGCCAATATGACAGAAGAGGCCTTTGTATACAAATATATGAGGATAATGCATTTTTTTTCTTCATTGTTTCATATCTTCAACTCTAGAAATTAAAACTTTCTGATATAAAGATACTGGTTTAAGTGTAGTGCTGTGCAATTTAAAGTCATACACCATGTGTTTCTGGAAAATCAAAAATTAGGCTATCCTATGAGAAAACAGTGTTTCCTAATGGGCAGGCACAAAAACTAACAGGAAGGGAAATTCCTGTGACATCCTGACAGTGTACCTCTAATATTCGTACTTGTACCTCTAATATTCGTACTTGAGCCATGTTTCTCAGTCTGATTTTCATACAGAAATAACAAACAGCAGCTTTCCAGTGTAAAACAACCAAATAAAACAACTGACCACAGGCTTTAACCTCCAAAGATTTCAGTTCATCCAGGCATGTAAGGCCTTGCCTAAATATAAACCTTTAAATATGTGAGTTGATCCAGCAATAAAAGTTGACTGAGGAGCATATTTTAGCACTTGTTAAATATCCTGAAGGAATCAGAGCCATGAGCAGCACAGCCTGGTGAAAATGACATCCAGTGATGCTCAGCTGAGCAGGCTTACTGAAGGAGATGCTGTCTTGGTTGTAGCAATTAAGACCCATAAGTATTTCTGATTATATACAGCATAAGTACTCATGTAACACTGGCATGAAAGAAATAAAGCTGTGTAATCTGTTCGTATTGTGGTGAATAAATCAAAGTGAACCCTCAGAATACTGCAGACATAAAAGAATTTAAGAGGAAACAGGCTTTATTTTTATCTCCTCTCCTCCAATCAAAATTAAAGCAACCACAAAAATGTCATCCTGACACTCTGGCAGGGAACATTAAATGTCCAAACCACGCAGGCAAAAGGAGTGGACAAAGGTAACATCAGTCATGTGTGTCCACAGCCAAACGTCTGGTACATTTCTGGGGTTCCAGGATTATGAACTGTGCTGTGGACAGACAATTTGCTGTTTCTTAGGAAAATATGGGGGGGAAAAAGGCAAAAAATCTTACAATTCTTTGCATGGCTGCTGACTTGCTCATGTCTCACCAGGTGCCCAGGTACAGGTGAGTTCCCAATGTTGAACTGGAATGTCAAAACAGAACAAACCTAAACCAGTGCAAATTTAAACAGGTGTGGTCACTGTCAAATTTAAGTGATTTTTTTTTGGGGGGGGTGAGGAGGAGGAAATACTGTCTTACTGATTTGGCTGAAAGGTATTAAACACCATTTTCCTCGGCCTGTAAACTTGGTCAGGAATCTTCAGGGCAGCTGATCCTGCTGAGACACACACAGACATATATAAAATTCCAGGCTGGAAAAGAACACACAACACATTCAGTACTTCAGCAGAGCTGAGAGCAAAGCAAGTTGCAGAACAACTGGGACCTCATGCTGTGGTTGAGCTGTAACTACATCAGCAAACGAGATACTTTTAATTTTAAAATAAAATATTGGGTTTTTTCCTGGTTTAATTCCCTGTATGGTGGCTCTTAAACGGCTTCATCAATTATTTTCATCCGCACTCAATGCTAATCGTCCTTAAATCTGTGCTTGGCCTGAGTGGCAGTGATGCAGCTTAAAACATGCTTTGTGCACATCTCCCTCTAGTGGGCTGAAAACCGGGGAAAAAGGGCAAAATTCGGCAATTTTCCTAGGGAGAAACAAGTGCTAAGGATAACTACTGAAGAATATTTAAAATTTTATATATATATATTTTATAATATATATCCTTATATGATCAACTCAAGACATGTCATGGAGATCTGGTGAAATGTTAAAAACAGAAGAAAACGAACACTGACTTGAGAGGGGGGAAAAAAAGCCTTATTTGGTTTATAAACATTTATCTGCACTGCTGATTAGCACCCTCCAACACCAGCGTCCTGGAGATGTACTTCGTGAGTCCACGGGGATCACTCTGCCCTCACTCATCCCACCTGCACAGGACCTGGAGATGCTCCTGGTGCTCAGGTGAGACCCCTCTGTGGAGCTGATCCAGCCCTGGGATCCGCAACAGGACCTGGAGATGCTGGGGAATCCAGAGGAGCCCCCGGAGACGCTCCAGGGCTGGACCACTCTGCTCTGGGACAGGCTGGGAGAGCTGGGGGGGCTCACCTGGAGAAGGGAAGGCTCTGGGGAGATCTCAGAGCCCCTTCCAGAGCCTAAAGGAGAGCTGGAGAGGGACTGGGGACAAGAGATGGAGGGACAGAACACAGGGAATGGCTTCCCAGTGCCAGAGGGCAGGGATGGAGGGGATACTGGGAAGGAACTGGTGTCTGGGAGGGTGGGCAGGGCCTGGCACAGAGAAGCTGTGGCTGCCCCATCCCTGGAAGTGTCCAAGGGAAGGTTGGAGGGGGCTTGGAGCGACCGGGGCTGGTGGAAGGTGTCGAACTGCCCGAACCCGCCGCGTCCCCCTCGGTCCCCATCCCTCTCGCCCGGGGTTCGC
>VXAU01001033.1:183163-218826 GCA_013399695.1 Formicarius rufipectus | reverse complement strand
CCTATCGCCCAGCACCCCCATTCCCCCACCTCCATCTCCTCTCCATCCCGCTCATCTCCATCTCCACACTTCATCCGCATACCCCCCAACTCCATTCCCCCAGCTCCATCCCCATCCCGTTTCCATCCCCATCCCCATCCCGTCCCCATGACCCGCTGGGCTCGCCGCAGCGCCGCTCCTGGGGCTCGGGCTCTGGACGCGACGCCCTGGGAGCAGATGGGGGCTCGGGGGCAGCAGGAGCGGAGGGAGGAGGAGGAGGAAGAGGGGAGGAGGAAGAGGAGGAAGAAGAAGGAGGATGTAAACGAGGATGTGAACGGGTTTGCGGCGCACCGGCAGCAGGAGGAGGAGGAGGAGGAGGCACTGAGGAAGGACCGACGACGGGAGAGCAGGAGGTTGCGGAGGCAGGAGAGGAGGAGGAACGCGATGGTGAGCACGTCTGAGTGCCACGGGGCTGTCCCGGTCACCTGGGGGCTGTCCCGGTCACCTCGGGGCTGTCCCGGTCACCTCGGGGCTGTCCTGGTCATTGTAGGGTAGCACCCCAGTCAGGGACAGTGTCACCCAGTCAAGGTCACTGTCACATGGTTGGGGTCATTGTCACCTGGTGGGGGTCACTGTCACAGGGTCAGGGTTGTTGTCACCCTGTCGGGGTCACTGTCACCCTGTCAGGGTCACTGTCACCCTGTCGGGGTCACTGTCACCCTGTCAGAGTCAGTGTCAGCCAGTGGGGGACAGTGTCATATGGTCAGGATCACTGTCACCCAGTCAAGGTCACTGTCACACGATGGGGGTCATTGTCACCTGGTGGGGGTCACTGTCACAGGGTCAGGGTCACTGTCACCTGGTTGGAGTCACTATCACCTGGTCATGGTCACTGTCACCCAGTTGGGGTCACTGTCATCTGGTCTGGGACACTGTCACCCCATCGGGGACACTGTCACACAGTCAGGGTCACTGTCACCTGGTCAGGGACACTGTCACCCTGTCAGGGTCACTGCAGCTACACTGCAGTCCTCCCGAACTTCTGCCCATTCCTAACTCGCTCCTGTGTGTTCGGGAGGGAGTTCTGACTCCCCTTGTGTTCAGGTGGAGCTCAGTGCCTTCAGGCACACATTTTAGTCAGTGAGAGGTGATCACTTTGGGGGTGAGTGTCTCAGTCCAGCACTTGAGATCCCCTTGGGATGGGGACAGGGTCAGTCCAAGGAGGGGGATTTCACCACCACTGCTCCTGATTCAGCAGCAGGACGTGGTTCTTTATCTGCTGTTGTTTCAGCTGCTGTGGGGCGTATCAGCCAAGAAGTACCATCGAGCTCCCTCCTGTGCACGGGCTCTGACAGACCCATGGGGTCTGCCCTCAGCTCCACCCTCCTTTGGGTTGTGTTGTGTTGTGTGGGGGGGGTCCCTGACGGGAGTACAGCTATATTTTCCCCTGTAATTTCCATAGTATTACCCATTTGCCCCAGTCCCACAGCCTTGTTAAGCTCAGGAGGACCCTGTGGGGAGGCGCAGATCCCTCTGTCTGTGCCGGGGGGCTCAGTGAGGAGCTCAGCCCTCCCCTGACAGAGGGGACACATCCATCATGCCTTAAAAGAGGCCAGTTCAAGGATGGCGGGGAATGTGGATGAATTTGAGCAAGTTTTTAGGGCGATTAAGACCTCCAATCCATTGGGATTTTACCCCAGACCAAGTGCTCAATCCTAACAAACTGACACATCATTTAATGGAGGAGTGTTTAGCTCATGTTGATCTGAATCAGTAACTCTTTTTTTTGTGCTGTGGTCTGGTTAGTGCTTTTAGTTTTAGTTCTTATCTTGTTAGTAATAAAGTTAAGTATTCAGCTACTCTGAGTTTGTTTTGCCCTTGTCTCTCAGCTGTTTTTTTGCCTTTTCTCCTTTTTCCTTTCCCTCTGGCAAAGGGGTGGGGCTGGAGTTTGGGTGGACAGCGGGTGAAAACCACCACAGCGTGTCAGGTGAGGCTTCAGGGGAATAAAGTGAAGTCCCTGGAAATGTCCAAGGCCAGGTTGGATGGGGTTTGGAGCAACCTGGTGGAGTGGAAGGTGTCCCTGCCCATAGCAGGGGGTGGGATGAAATGGGCTTTAAGGTCTCTTCCAATCCAAGCCATTCCATGATCCAGAGCACTCAGTTGTCAGTGAGTGAGTGCCCTAAAGAGTGTGATAAAAGGGGAGAAGTTCCCATGGTGATGTGGTTGGGTAGCACAGAGCACTCACAGTTGTTCTGTGGCAGAGAACAAAGTCTCCTTTCCTGGATGTTTTTCCCTGAGGAGAAAATCCCTTGGTGTGTCTGCCTTTTGTGAGGCTGGCATTTACAGGTTGCCATTCACAGGTCACTGAATTTCTCTCTTCCACAGGTGTGTTTCCACTGCAGAGAACCCGGGCACGGCGTGGCTGACTGTCCTGCAGTCCTGGAAAGCCAAGACATGGGAACAGGGATCTGCTACCGCTGTGGATCCACAGAACATGACATCGGCACGTGCAGAGCCAAAGTGGATCCAGCTGCTGGTGGGTCTCCAAAATCCCTGGTGGTTTGAGCTGGTGTGACTGCAGAAACAGCAGCTTTGTGTGTCAGTAATTTGACTGTTGCCGTGTGAGAAACCCGACAGGGTTACAGTGTTACAGGGTTACAGGGTTACAGGTTACAGGGTTACAGGTTACAGTGTTACCCACATAAAGTGGGTAAGATGTTGTCACTGCGCTGTGTTCTGTGACCTCACCAAAGTTCTGGTGGGTCATTAACCCCGTGGGATTTTGCAGGGCCATTTCCATATGCAAAATGTTTCATCTGTGGTGAGATGGGGCACCTGTCAAGGTCATGTCCGGATAATCCCAAGGGACTGTATGCTGAAGGTGAGTGTGCTGATTTACTAAATTCAGTAAAATCTGGTTTCTGGGTTGTTCTTACCTGGTATAGAACAAAATAACATTGTGAGTGAACAGAGTCTTGGCTAAAAGGAATTTCTGTGTCTTTTTTTGTGGCAGCAGAGTAATTCTGGGGAATTCATTGTCAGTTAATTATGTGGGGATTTCTGTTTTAGTTGTAAGATTGGTGTTAAACAAGGAGATGAGGTGCGAAGTGTGAGAATTTGTCAGTATTGAGAGATACAAAAGGAAAATTGTAGTCATGAATGTAGTCTGTGTTTACATGTACATGCATGTATATGTAAATGCACAATTTTTACCACAATTACATGGTAAAAACACAATGTCACACAGGATTTTGGGAGAGGGCAAATCATGGGCTCTCACTAGGAAGATGATCTGTTCAGGCTGAGTGACTTAATGAGAAGTGAGATCTAGGTTTGAAGGTTTCACGCAGATTCCACTCTGCTTGACTCCTCCATTGGCACCAACAACCAGTGACCTGCCTCCCAGTGCTTCCCAGTACAAATGTGGGGTCTGGCAAACTCCAGAGGGTGGTTGTGCACCACAGTGAACATGGGAGAAAAATCACTCTGCTTTCGTATGTTTGGATTTGGAGCAGGATTTGAATTTCATATCTCAGCACCTGCAGTTGCATTCCCTGCCTCTCAGGGGCTCCTGTCAGTTCCAGAAGCTCCTCTGAGGATGAATTTTGCCACAATTTGTCTGGTTTCTCAAAAAGAGCTTCCAGCACATGAGGAATTCTCATTAAGTGGTGGCTGGGATCTGTGGTGAGTGGCACAGTGGAGCAGTGTGATCACAAACAGTTCCAGCCCTCAGACACAGAGAGAGGTGTTCTGCTGGGTCCTTTGCTTGTTCTTTCAGATGAGTAACACCCTTCTCTGTGAGCAGGTGGGGGCTGCAGGCTCTGTGGCTCCGTGGAGCACTTCAGGAAGGACTGCCCAGAGAAGCAGAACACAGGTGAGCAGTGGGGTGGAGTCTGAGGCCAGCAGTGTCCAGTGACTGCTGTGCCTGACTTTGATCAGGAAAAAGGGTTTGGGACGAAAGCTTGGAAACAGCAAAGGTGACCTTTTTGGGGAATGAGTGCTGCTGTTCAGGGGGGTGTGGAGCTAGGCAGTAAACTGCAGTGCAGAGCTAAGGGAGTTCTTTTTTAGCAGAAAGTTCATCATCTGTACTTCTGAAGGTATTGAGATAATCTGTGGGGTTTTTGGCCAGTGTTTGTGCTGTTGCTCACAGCTTGGCAGCTGCACAACCAAGCTGGCTGCTGATTTTTGGTGATTTCAGTGTGAGGTGGTGGAATTGAACACAGTGTCAGGTGCAGGAGGGTGGTGTGTGCAGGCAGGTGTGTCAGAGGACACAGGAGACAGGAGGTGTGTCCAGCTGGATCCACAACTAATGAGCTGCTTTCTTACATGCCCTTCAGTTTTCCATGTGTGTAGAAAAATTACATTAAAAAACCACTGTGCCAAGGGAGGCAAAAGCATCAACCAAGGGTTTGAAGAATGATCCTGTTACCACCTGAAGTGGTGACACATCTATGCAGTTCTCTGTTTTTATGTCACTTAGAGCTTCTGGGTCAGTAATAAGCCACTTTGGTGAGATTTATGTAAGAAATATTTATGGAGGCACTAGAGGCATTTTCTGTATCTAATCTTACATGTATGGTATTGTTAGGTCTGTCAGCAAATGTGGCATTCCAAGTGCATGCTGCTTACCCAGAGTAGAGAGGGTGAGATTGTGTTTGGACTGGTAGGACAGAAGATTCTGACACAAAAAGCCTCTAAAATTTCCTGAAACTCATCATCAGGTAGTTGGGCAGTGTTTTCCTGTCTTTTTTTGGTAAGTTTTACATCCCCTGTGAAGACTGACAAGGGCTGCTTAATTTCCTGAGGAGCATCTTATGCTTTTTCAAAACTAGAGCTGCTGGTTAAAAACAGCTAAATTAATTGCAGCTGTGACACTGTTGGTGAGAACTGTGATGTTCTTTGAAATCAGTTTGCATCATGCAGAGTCCTTATAGACTGCAGGAAGATTTATAGCTGGTGAAGAAGTTCAGGCACTACAGCCTCCGATTTCCTCGGGTGGATTTACCAGGCCTGCTTTAATGTGAACTTGGATTTATGTGTGTGTTGTTCTTGGATTTGTTGCCGTCGTGGGCCAAGCCTTGCCCCAGGGTGAGAGTGTGGGGCTGGCAGAGCTGACCCTTCCCCTCCCTGTCCATGCCCTGCAGACCAGGTGACCGTCGGGCGCTGGGTCGCCGGGATGAGCGCGGACCACGAGGAGATCACTGACACACCAAAGCTGCAGAAACCAAAAGCCAAAGTACCCAAAGTTGTGACTTTTTGAAGGCCTCTTGGCTCTTCCTCACTGCTGCTTCACTGCAGAAGGGAGACTACAGAGAGCTGGTTCCGGAAAATGAAGCAGACTCTGCTGAATTGTTCATCTCCCTTCGTTGTTGCCTCCCAGGCTCCCCTGGTGCCCTGAAAAGCTGGGAACAACATAAATACAGCAAGTGGGTATCTCAGCAGAGGGATTCTGGGTTTTTTTTAAAGGTTCTGGTTGGGTTCTGACTTGGTTTTGCCTTCTGTTAGCAATAACTATGTATTCCTCATGCCAGCTTGGGCAGGGTTGTGGTGAAGTTACAGGTAAACCCTACAGCCTGTTGAGCTTGGGGTGCAATTCCTGCCACTGTGGTTGTAATTAAGAATCATTAACTTGATGGTTAGTGCTCATTTGTTCACTAACAGAAACAGAGTCATGCCCTCCCTCTGGTACCTGTGGTGAAACACACCTGAAAAGAGTTGGAGAACAAGTGAGAAGTTTGCATAGTTTCTTCTTTTCAAGGAAAATGCTCAAAAATCTTGAGTGTTTTATCCCTTGGCAAGTTGGAAGTGTGTGCTGCACTTCCTGCTTAGTGGCAGACTTACTATTTTTAAATGGAGACTGCAGCCTTAGGAAAACTGATGCATATTAAAAAGAAAGTGAGGAAACCAACTCAAAACACAGTTCCTGCAGCAGCTCCTGCCATTGGAGAAGTGCACTCTGAGCTCCTCTCATGTGCTTTTCTTGCAGCAAAAAAACAAATATGGGGAGATAAATTGTGGGGATATATTTTACACTTGTTAATTATTTTTAATAAAAATGCTGCTAAAGAACACAGTGGTTACAGCTCTTATTTTAGGTTTCCTGTTTCTGCTGTGGAGATGGGGTGTATGTTCAGTTTGTATTCATCAGAGCACACATTTAAATGAAGAAGCAGAGTGGGTGTGAATTAAATCAAGGATTAATTACACAGTTTTAATTAACTATTGGATTAAAGCTCCAAGCAGTGTCACTTTGATGTGGACATTTTGCAACAGACATCCCAGTGTTTCCCTTTCTATTCTATGAATTAAACATACTGTTTAAGAAGCATCTTTTAAGATAATTCCCTTCTCTTTGCCTTTGTAACAAGTTCTTTTATCCGTGGGAACTTAAAGCCATGGACTTGGACTGTCCCGGTGCTCCCAGTACATCCCAGAGAGGACTGGGTGTAGGCAGTGGGGCTGTGAGCTGGGTCAATCTTCAGCTCACTCAGAGCAATCCTCAGTACCTGTGGGGCAAAACTACACTTTGAATGCAGCCACTGATGATTTCACAGAGGTGGGTGTAGCCAAAGCTGTTTGAAGAGCAGCTGCAAGAGGTGCTGCCTGTAAGGATGTAAATAAACGTGCAGTGCTTTGTGCAGGCAGCATCCAGGCTCTGTCCCCAGTGCCTGTGTTCACTGCCAACATTAGGTGTCTCTCTTCACCAAAAACTGGGATCTCAGAGGCTTCCCTGCCCACGCAGGGCTTGTCTGCCCTCAGCTGCAGCCGACAGGAGGTGGGAGCTGAGCTCCTGGTCCTGGAGGGCCCTGAGCTTCCCAGGACCAGCTGAGCCAGGAGTGACATGCCTCAGTGGCTCCCCTGCTTGGGGGGCTGCCCCTGCTCCCCAGAATGAGGTGCTGCACTTCACCCATGTCATGAAAATGCTGATCCACAACCAGAATCTGGGTCTGTGGTTTGCTCCTCCAGAGCCAGACAGCAGGACCTGCCTCCCTGCCTTTATTCCTAGTGGAAAGAACACCTGTGTGTGGCACAGGGCAGCAGGCCCTGGCAGGCAGAGCTGGTTTCACTAGGGCTTTGCACTTTTCACTAGGGCTGGTGCACCCCCAGGGCTTCCCTTGGTGTCTCTGCTGCTCCTCTCCCCAAAAGGCAGAGTGTGCTACATCCCCTGGACCCCAGAACAAAGCTCTGGTTTGGCTGCACGTTAAACTGAAGGTATGTGTAAGTGGGAGCTGTGCCAGCTGTGACTCTGCAGTGGGATCAAGTGGTCCTGCTGCAGCTCAAAGTGTGACCTCCCCTCTCAGAGCCCTGTCCATGCCAGGAAAGAACTGCTGATGAGCACACTCACTGCTCTGAACAGGGCTCTGCTGAGCAAAGTAAGGGCAGAAAATAAAGCACACACCCCACAATAAAACCTCAGAAATCATGCCCCTTTTCATCTGTGAGTGAGGGGATCCAAGCGTTGCTGTTCTGCATTTACTCCACAGCCTGGCACAGGGGCTGCCAGCAGTCCCTATCACCACTACAAAGCAGCCTTTCTGCACCCCAGAGATACTGTAAAGAGAGTTGTGGTGAATTTGTAACCTCAGAAATAATAATTTACTGGAAGTCACACATAAACAGGCAAGTGTTAGAAGTGCAGATATCAGCAAAGACTAATTTACATGGGTTGTGATCAGTTTATAAATAATAGAGATGCAAGGACCTGGATGGCCAGGTCAGAGCACTGGGGAAGCTACTTTGTAGCACTGGTTTGTGTGAATTGCAAGGAGTGGTATTTACAGATCTAGAACTGCCTGGATGGCTTTTCATTCAGTGTAACATGAAAACAGGGAAATAGTCTCAGGAACTACAGCTCCACTGAGCCAAGTTGCCTCCATTTATATAAAATTCATTAATGCAATCAAAAGCAGAATCTGTCCCTTAATCTTTTTTAAATTAAAACTTGAATTTAGAGCTTAAGGCCTAAGCTTAATTTGATAGAAGACGCTTGTACTAGGTATTCTCAGGCTCGAGCCCAATATTGGCTACACGATCCAGGGTAAGTAACCTGCAGAAAAATGATCAACAGCACACTTGCAGAAATTTAAACCAGAATTGCTGGATAATCTTCAGATGTCCCTTCAGAAATCTGTTTTTAACTTCAGCACTTGCAGCCTTTCATCTCCAAGAACTTTATACATTCCAAAGCAGTGTCTTCAATGGACTTTGATGAGCCGGCGAGATTTGCAGCTAAGTAAGGCATCACTCCTGATGTCACTTGATTGAAGTAACACACCTGTTTGAACAAAAGTCAGGGAGACAAAAAAGCCCGTGGATTGCAAGAGTTACCCATTTTTTGCAGAGCCTAGATGAGCACCCAAGTTTTTATGGATGTGAATAGAAACACGCAGTACTTCTGAAACTGAAGGCAATAATTAGCAAAAGGCCTTGTTTTTTACAGCACTTCAGTGATCTCAGTGTCCTCACAGCTCTCAGATCCTCAAGCATCTGCAGGTAAATGTAGTGCAGCAAGAAACATTATGTATGACCTGTTAAATATGTGTGCTTTGTAAGCAAAGCTGTTGCCTGAAAATAAATAACTGCAACCCCTGGGAGCTGCTGAATATTTTCAGAAATGTACTTTTTTAAATGGAAATATTTTAGCCTTCCTATGGAAAAGAAAAAAAAAAGAAAAGAACACTGTCACTGGTCCAGAGATGGGATTCAGACTGTGTGATTCCTGGCATGTGAAAGTTAAAGTTAGGAATTTAATCTGAACCAATTCCTTGCAATGGTCAGTGGAGAGGGATGGACTTCTCCAGAGACCAGGTTAATGCACACCTGCTAGAAGTGTGTTTTAGGAGTGGTTGTATGACTCTGGAGGTGCACAGCAACCTCCAGTGCTCAGTTTAGCTCTCACTCCTGACAGATTGGCCAAAGGTGGGCAGGTTTCATGGAACCAGACTGAACTCTGAGGGAGCTGACCCACTTTTTGGTTGTATGTTGGTGTAGCCTTTGCAGACTCTCGGTGACATGCACAGGGGGTGCCCCAAAAAAGGAGGCAGAGCAGAAGCCCCAGAGCTACTCACAGTGCAGGAGCTGCTGCTCTTCCTGTGGATCTGGAAGCCGGCACAGAGGATTTCACTCCTCGAGAACTGCGGGGATGGAGGCACTGCCCGGAGCGTCACCGACCTCACAGCCACTGTGTAGGGCTCACTGCAGGGCAAGGGCAAGCATCTGACTCCCCTTCTTGTTCAAAACCATACGTGAAGTGTCTGCACATGCACAGCTGTGCCAAAGGGGTCACCTCCACATGGAGGCAAAGCAGCTGCCTGTGTTAAACCATGCTTTTTGGGAGGGTGGGCTCCCCTGGGCTCCAGCACAGACCCCAGCCAAGGACACCCCTGTGGAAAGCCAAAGGACAGCCACCCACATGCAAAACCTCCTTGGAATTCATCCTGCTCTCCACAACCCATGTTTTCAGAGCCAGGGAACAGCCCTTACTCAGAAGCCCCAGCAAAGGTATTGAAATTCATTCGATCCCCTTATGGGGATGGGGTCGGGGGGAGGCACAGTACAGAACTCTGCCTTCTCCTGTTCACTTGAGCAGTTACTGAATACCAGAAATTGAGAATAAAGAAGGATAAGTTACACCAAATGCTCCCATTTATCCGTGTTTCATTACACCGAGGTAAAGGAAATCTAATAAAAATAAAATTAAAAAAACAAAACCAAAAACAATACCCAAAACCAAAAACAAACAAAAAAACCCCCCAAAACAAAACCAAACCACAAAAAAAACACACACAAAAAAAGAAACACACACAAAAAAAAAAACAAAAAACCAAAACAAAACAAACAAACAAAACAAAAAAACAAAACAAAACAAAAAAAAAAAGCCCACAACTGACCAAATGACTTGGTAAAATTTATAGATACAATAAATGTGTGAGGTTTCAAGTACTTGCTTGAATAAGAAGATATCCAGAATTACTTTGGATGGGATTACAAAGTCACTTCTAACAAATAACAAGACAAACCCCCAGTTTGGAGCCTCTCAGCTGCCTGACAGGCCCTCTGGGACGTGATATTTTTCCCAATTTGCCTGTTCAGAATTCTGGCCTATTTTCCCTCAAGCCAGACCACTCCCAAAGAGTCCCTGCCAAGGAAGCAATACTGGACTATGCTGCAAACTCACAGTAGTCTGGATTTATTTCCCTGCACCTTCATGTCACAAAACAAATCTGGCTGTTGAAGCAGCAGCAAGGCCTAAAATAGTTAACTGAATTAGTAAAGGTACCTTGCTCTGTTAGAAAATTGCTGGATGCTTGTTCTGCCTGATACCCAGTGAATAACTTGTCCCGTTCTAGTTACTGGACCAAAACCAGAAGACTGCTAGGAGTGCTGTATGATAAACCCAGGGGCCATAAATCAGGGCAACATGGACATCTGAATAAGGTAGAAAGACCTCGAGCCAAGGAGTTTTGCCAACTTGACTGGCTGGGTCATTGAACAAAGAAAGTGGAGAGGTCACGGTGAGAAAGAGGAGAGAACGACCCGTGAAGAGGCTGAAGGCCGGAAAGGCCACCTAAAAACTGTGCCAAGGGAAGATCCTGGAAGGCTCCGCCCCAGTCTCCACCCTAACTCCACCTCCTATGAATATGATAATTAGACATCACACCTTCATGAATATGTATGTTAAGATGATGTAATCTTGCATGTCAACTGGATAAATTGCCACGTTTCTTGCTGGAACTTTGAAGCAGTTCGTGCAGTGGAACTGCCTCGCTGCCCAGCACTGCAATAAATACCTTTGCTGCTTAAAGATCAAGTTGGCTCTGGGCGGTTCATTTATTTCATGCTTTTTGGCATCCCTGTACAAACTCAGGCATCAACATGCTACTCCAACCTCTCGAAAAACAAACTCTTTGTTGCCCAGGGACAGGAGAAGGCCAGCAGAGATGTGGCCCCAGTGCCCACTCACCGTGGCTTGCAGGGCTGCCTCCCCGACACGAGAATCACAAAGTCTTTGGGTCTGTGGCCCCTCCGGGGGGGAGACGTCACATAATATATTTTCTCCTCTTCACTCACAGCCTGAAGGACCTCACAAGTCCTGCAAATACATTTGGCACACTTGCAGGCTCGGATGTATGCAGCAGCATCTCTGTGAAAACCACGATGCAAACCTGTTCCATCCTAATGTGCAACCCTTGATTTTCACATTCAGGCAGCAAAGCAGAGGGAGGAGCACAGAGTGGGAATGCAGGTTTCCTCCAACACCTCACCAGCATGGTATTTCTTCAGATGGCACTTGTTACAAGCCATAAACTCAATAGATACTGCAATTTCTCAAGTATCCCTAACCTTTCAATTTTACATTCTGGTAAAAATCTTTCAGGATGGAATAATAATTATCTGAAAATGCTTCTCCTTCAAGGGAATATTCACCAAATCCAATTAGCATCATATTAATTGAACTGTCTCTAATCATTATTGTACACCATATAAGGTAAATAAAAACACTCAGACACCTTTTACAGGAATTCAGAAACCTCCTCCTGTTCAGATACACTTTAGAAGGGTTTTTTCCCCTGAAAATATGTATTTTGAAGAATCTCAGTTCTTGATTTTTCACTTTGATTGCCAGTGAAGCTGAGCATCAGTGTCCAAAACAACACAACTATGAGGGAATCTAGAGATTTCCTTACTATTTACAGGCAGCAGGCACAATATATCCACCTCAAGCTGTATGCAACTGGAAGTTCTTAATTGTAACTTTTTTCGTTTTTACTTTTGTCTATTTTTGTCACTTTTAACATATATACATCTAACCATGGAATTATGTTCATTTTAGGTAAGGATAACCTCTATTCCATCCCTCTTTTGACAGTCCAGGGCATCTATAATTTGGAATCAGAGTAAGCAGAAACCAAATAATGTTTTTAAGGTAAAAATCCCAAACCCACACTTTGACTAAGGAATCTTTGATGTCAGCTTCTTACAACAGTTTCTTCTTAACTGCGTAGAAAAGTGCCAACATCTCAAGACGTATTTGTACCAGAAAAGGTTAGTTGTCAGTGGATTCAAAGCCTTGACGAAAGGCAAGTTCTTACTGGAAATGTTTGTCCCATTCTTGGCGTAACGTGAAGTCAGACAGAAGGGAGAAAGCCAGAGGGGATGGGATCTTCACCTGCATCTCAACCTTGAAAGACAACACATCACCCTCCTCAAGAGTCCATATTTTTATCTGAAAAACAAACAAACAAAAAACCAAACAAAAACCCAGAACAAACAAACAAAAACAAACCAAAAGAGTGAGCATGTATTAAATCCAAAGAATGATTGCAAGGAATATTATAAGATTTATAAATGTTACACATTTAGGACTTCTGCAGACTTTCTCAGGGGTACCTGTGAAATTCCTGGTGCCTTTGCTCACACAAATCAAACACACCTTGGCCTATGCCCCCTTCCCTAAAGCAACTTAGCATTTCTAATTCCAAAATACCCATTATTTTTTCCTTTTCTGTGAAGCAGAGCACCCACAGTCAATGTTATACTGAAAAACTATTTCAACATGCTGATTTGCCTCTCTTGTTCCACACTTGTACTACCTTGTCTTGATTATTTTGGGTCTGTTTCTAGTCCTACGCCTAAATCATAACAGTGAGAATTCAAAAGGAACAAGGTGTACATAACAATGCACACACAAAAGAAGGGTTTGGCACATGCCATAAACCTGTATAGTGGAACCAGATGGATACAAGAGAGTGCTTAGAATAAGTGGACTTAATACACAAATTGGTGTGATAAATTGCTTCTCAAATCGTAGAGAGTTTTAACAGATTTTCATTTCTCAGTGATGCAAAATGTATCAGCTTCCTCACTGCTGTTGATTTATTTGCCTGGAACAACCTACAGATGGAACTGGAAGAATTGTCATCACTGGAATTTCTTGTGATTTGTATCTGCTCTCACTCAAGTCACTTTTTGACCAGATGCAAACATCTCCAAGCAATGTTCCATGTCCTGTGGTGTGCAGGACCTCAGACTAAATACAACAGCCTTTTTTTGCCCCAAAACACCTCTGGATCAACATGATCTTAAAGTGATCTGCCAGGCACTAAACACGTTACAGAAACACAGCCTTAGCAGGTATCTGATGTCTCTCAGTGGTTTGGGAAACACAAACTGCAACTGGGTTAACACCAAGTATTCCCAGCCAGACTATCCTGCTCGTGGTTTTCTTAGCAGCATCTTCCTCCATTACAACTGGCTTACACAAGTTTCCTTGCTCACCTTGACTTTATAACACTGAGACGTAAACAGAGAGATACTTTGCCTACAGACTTTTGTAACCTTTTAATAGAAAAAGGGAAAAAAGAAAAATATGTGGAAGGAAAAACGTGAATAAAAAAGAAGTATCTAGTGTCCTTTTGAGAAGACACATGGAAAAAAAATGGTATATAAATTGCTTTCTGACTGGCAGTGTCCACTTGGACCTATCAGAAGACGATGCCCTGCTCCTTAGAAACATCTGCAGAGTGGTGAAGGCAGGGTATTGCAAACAAACATTGTTTTTCCTCGCCCAGCCCTTGTAGTGGAGCTGAAGTGCAGTTACTCCACAATGATGCACTTACATCATCCAGTGTCCTGGTTATCTCCCATCCTGGTTTTGCTGCCAGCTGTGCCAGTGCAGCTACATTACTGTAACTCAAATATGCCTGAAATGTAAGACACAGGTCTGAAAACAAAGGAGTAAAAGCACATTGCACTAAATGCTGCAGAAATGAGATTCTTTTTTATTCCTGTTTCCCTCAACAGCAAACAAATGTTTACTTTCTGTGTAAGTGAACACAAAGCCACGTAGTTTCTGCATTAAACACTTCCAGTGGGTATATTATGTGCTCACATGGCTGCTGGCAAAGCAATCTTAATTAAAAAACAACAAAATACTGCTTTCAGCTTCTCCAGTTATAAAGCAGTGCAGAAAAACTGTGACCATTAGGGAGATGATACAGGCAACCTCTCAGACCACTAAGTTAATGGTCTTGTCCGTATTCCTCCTTGGTAATTGGAGTCTACCAGAAAATTAACCTCTTCTTTGCTATCAAGCTGTGGTCCATCTTGGCAATCACTTTGCACAGCAGGCTCAGAGCAGAGAAAGTGCAAATATATCCATTATTTATGCTTGGCTACAGTGGATGGAGTTCTCATTTAACCACCATATAAAGAGAATACAGCCTTAAAGTCTTTAATGACAGGTTCTAATTTCATAGTAGATAAATCTTAGGTAAGCCATTTTTATCATTGTGTGCGTGTTTACAGTCATTTTCTGTTTTCCAGGAAAAGAAAAGTGCTTCTTCAAACAACGGAGATGCCTCTGTTAACAGCAAATCACCTTCTGCATTATAATTCTCAACTACTAATTTTCCCATGTAATGGAATTAGATGAATGAAAATTTCTGTGAGCCACTGAGGTCTTAAATGCAATTAAAAGTCAGCCACAAAACCTGGACATTGAAAAGTTGTCTGCAAGTCCACTCAAATTCAAATTCATCAGTATTGACAGCATGACACAGGCACAGTCTGTGGCCTAACATGTGCAAACCAGAAATACAAGTTACTTGATGCAGAGAACCTGGGGATGAACACATGACTTCATTGCTCTTTCCCACAAAAACAGAATTTGTGCTATTCCACTGTTTATCTCTCTGTTGGCAGTTGTCCCCCCACTTTCAGCATTCACTAAAAGGTTTCTCTACAGTAATTTTTATTTTTTGTTTTAGAAATTCAGTGGCTGGATAGAGGGCAAAACCCCCAAATTAATTCCTCTACAGAAGAATTCAGCTTTTCTAACAGAGATATAAATCTGCAGGAGACTTCACAGCTCACCTGCTTAAGAGACCACTTGTTAGATGTATCTGTCTTAAAGACATTCTTTTATCTTTTCTGTTAAACTTACTCTTAATCTGTAGTAAAGCATCTACTCTCTCTCTTCTTTCTTTCTTTTTTTTTTTTTCAGAAATAAAATTCCACCATTTCCCACAATTATCCATCCCTCATGACTATCATAACACAGTACAGAAAATCCACCTGGGGAATTGATACAGGCTGTACAAACACTTTACACACTCCAAAAAGTATTAAAAAAACACCTTTTTATGCATCTATAGATTACCTGGTTTCTTCTATCCCAAGGCTCAGAAGCTTTATCTCCTTTAGCAGACAGCATGCATTTTCTAAAACACAAAAAGAGAAATAATAGCATAAATTGATTTTTTTACACTTACTTATGTGTATGCTATTGCTTTCTATAGGCTTAAGTGTCTTCCAAATACAGGCATTTTATCAACTTTGGGATGCAAAGAACGAGAAACAAAATAACCTGTGTAGGGAAAACTAGTTTTGAGACAAGTAACCTCTAATAATTCCTGTGCAACTGAAACAAAATTATTTGGAAATTTAAACAGTGTAACAGGGATATATATTTTAAGGAGACTTTGATTACTTAACAAATAATCAGGTTCTTTATAGGATACTTTATAAAATCAAGTTTTTGAAATCAAGTCCTCCTTGTAACCCAACTATACCTGGTGAGTCGAATCCTCCTTCGGGCAATAGCTCCGTGGTACCTCCTGATACCATCCTGCACCAAAAGGAAACCAGACAGTAACACATCTGATCATTTTAACACAAAGTCTAAAAAAAGACAACTAAAAATTATGTATTACAGATGAACAAATACCAGAGAAGTAGTACAGGCAAATAAAAAAATGTACTCTGTATCTTACCTCTCCCAGATTAACCTGACTCAGTTGTTTACTTTTGCCTTTACTCTCTTAAATTTGAAAAAGCAGTGAAAAAAAGTTGCCTCCTCCTAGTGCTTTTTGATCCTAAACCAGTGGCAGCTGGGCAGTGAACCACACACAGCCTACTCTTTCTGAATGTGTCACCCACCAAATAAACTATTAATCCTGTTCATCATCATCTGGTGTCCAAAGAACGAAAGAAGCATGGAAAAAATTTATTCTTTTAAAGTCAGGTTTTGCCCTTAGAACATGCTGCAATGTGCAGTAGTGAACGTTACAGCCTCAGATACTGCATAGGACACCTTGATTTATTTGTCTAGTTGTTATCCTGTAAAAGAAAAGATCCCTTAATGTGAAATAACCATTTCATTTCTGCCCGTGCTGGCTCTCTCAAATTGCTGTAACTGGAGCAGGTAGGTCAATGACAGGTGACATCACAGCAAATAATTCAATGAAGTATTCAAAGTCCTTCATGAACCACTTTCAGGGAAACACGTGCTGAGACCTCCATATCAAAGGAACTGGAAAGCTCACCCACACCATGGGATCTGATTCCTACACTCTTTAGTGCAATTTCTCATCTTTTGAAGGCTTTAGAAAAATGACTATTCACTGAATACTGTGGAGTTTCATCTGCAGTCAGTGGAAATTGCACAAAACATACAGACAGGTGGGTAACTCTCCAAAAGGCAGATCCTTCTTCCCTGTCCACCAACAACCCACAGAATTTCTACTGATGACCACCCTGCACTGCACCTCTCAGTTAGGGAAGGCTGAAGCTAACGAGGACAAATCTCTGACTCAAAGGCAAACATTGCATTGAGAGGTTTCCTCTTCTGCAAGGAGAAGGTTTCCAGTGCCCTGCTCAGTCCTTGCTCCTGCACCCGTGGCACACACGGGGTGCTGGGCTGGACCACAGCACCTCAGATGTGCCTCCCGAGGGTGAGAGCTCACCTTCGTGGTGGGTCTGACTCGGGGGAAGGGGATTGGTTCTCCTTGGTCGTTCACAGCACTGAAAATGAGGAATGCACTACTAATGTGCCGTGGCTGGTCCTTGATCCACTCCTCACAGCTGTAAGCCTCAACACGGACACCAACCTCCACGCTGAAAGAAGAGTTTAAATGAGTTATGGAACTGCTGCAGAAGAAGCCCTGAGACAGGTTAGAGACAACCAGTCAGGTGCAGTCAGGTGTGCAGGAAGCGTGACTGCAATACCTTCTGTGGCCAAACAAGGAAATTACTCAGTCAGGACAGGAATGTTTCAGAAGTAAAATAAAAGGTGGCAGTGGCTAAGTTGGATTAAAAAAAGGAAGCAAAAAACAGAACCCAGGTCTGCCCACAGACACCAAGGTGGGAAGATCCCAGCAGCAAGCTGGAATATTCTGAAGGATCAGGAGCTCAGGGACCAATTCAACCCTTGAAAATCCCTGAGTTCTGGGGGAATCTTCAGTGTCTGAGATTGCAGGGGTGAGATTTGGTTTCAAATTATTCTGTGAAATTATATTTAAAATGTAAGTTGAAGAATAAATTTTTTTTAAACCTTCCATTGAGAAAACCAAAACCAAGAACATACAGACAAATAGTTTTAGATATAGAAACATTCCTCAAAGTTCCAGCTCAAAAAGTAGTTCATTCGAGAATCCAAATCCTCCTGAAACCTGAAACCCAGAGTTGAGGATGATGCTGTAGAAGCCAAGGAAGACAAGCAGACAAGGAGCTTCACCTGTTGTGGAAGGTGTTGTTCACAACGGCATTGAAGACGAGGCGGTCGCCCACAAAGGAGGGTCCCCAGAATTTGAACATGTTGACTGATTTCAGGATGGGATGTGAACGACAAAGGCGACTGAGAAAGAAAGAAAGAGAGGGAGCAGAGCACACAGTCATGCTAAAGAACCTCCTTGGTTTGAGGTCAAAGCGACTGGAACAACAAGGTTTACATGACCCAGAAGGTCCCTGCATTGCACTCACTCACCCCACAACCCACTGGAGTAGAGTGACCATGTTCAGCTCCATGAGCACATAATTTGAGATTCAAACATCATAATGCCACTTATGTCAAGATGTTTCCCTTTCAACACACTCAATAAACACCAGTTAATTCCCACTGCTTGATACTACCCCCTTTCAGAGCCAGGCCATGAATCCCTTACCTCTAGAGTAACCACTTACTTCACAGAGTTTCATTAATTTCTGTATGGCTGCATGGGGAGCATGTAAAAATGCCAGATCATAAAGCCTTGGAACAATTAAAGGAAACCTGAGCAGAAAGGTTGAGTACCAGAAACTGCATTCAAACAAAGCAATGCCAGTGTATCCATTCCTTTCAATATGTGTACCTTTTTATGCTTGCTTGCCAGCATGCTTTCTGCTGGCATGATAAGAAACAAGAATAAAAAACTACTCATATAGTTGCCAAATGCAGTTTGTGTAAATGGGATCTAGTTTGCAAGCTCTCTGGAGTGGGCAAAAATCAGGTTTCTTCATCAGTTCTAAATGTACTCAAAGCCCTTCACTTTCTACTGGGATCTCTGTGCATCACAAACAGAGAACAATATACAATAATGCCATTTATTTTTAGACTCTGAAAAAACATGCTGTTCTCAGTGAGAAGTCCATGTGCACATCTGAGAATAGATTCTCATTGTGCAGTTTTTAAATCTGAAAACACAGTTGTGTAGCACTCCTAGCTTTTAACTTAACTGCACTTTGAAAACTAATGTACCGGTATTGTTAAATGCACACCATTATCTGTAGCTCATTAATTGACTGGTACATCTATTTAATAGTCTAATACATTCAAATGACTTTGTAATGAAATTAAAAATAACTTGTTCTTCTGATATAAAACGGTGAATGTTGGTTTTATTTGCAATGTTCACTATAAAAATACAAACACAATATTATTGAAAATAAGAGAGGAACAAAACAGAAATCTGGCCTAAATATTCAGTTTTTCATGCAAAAGTATGCCCTGAATGCTTTTACTGCAAGTATGAGAAATAAGAAAGGACATTAGTTCCAACTACTATTACTAATATTCAAATGGTTTTATGGCAATCTGCAGGATTTTCATGTATTTTCCACCCAAAAAAAGAGGTGTTGGGAAGCGGGGAGAAGGAAGGTGACTAACCTTTCAAATATCCTTAGAAATTTATTTGTCAATGGTTTTTCCTTCTCCTCCATTCCTCCATCAGAGTTTGTGGCCATGGCAACTCTGACCTGGCACCTGGAAAGGTCAGGTCCGGCTCTGAGAGGCCTCATAAAGTTCATAGTGAGGCTGGTTATCTCTAAAGCAAAAACCTACAGAATCTCTGTTTTCAACCAGATGCTGACACTAGCTATTATTCCTGAAATTTTCACCATGACAAACCATGTTTAACATTCATTAGCTCAAAGAAAATTTGTTTTGCACTCAGTTTGCTGATATTTTCCTTCCCTTTTTAAAAATGTGAATGTGACTCTCCCTAGGTAAAGTCTATCAGATGAAAACAGGTAAATATTTTGGGTTATAGTATCGCAAAAAATCTGCAACAATCCCTTCAAGCCAGTGGAACTGCACACTGGGGTAAGGTCAGTGCACTGATGCTACTAAAACAAGCTGTTTATCCAACCACTACAGGAAATCTGTTGTTACTGGTACAACTACTGGCGACAAATCAAACCCACATGAATAATGAATGGCAAAGCCACTTAATTATTAAAGTTAAAAAGTGAAAACATATCTAACACCCCTGCAGTGAATTAGGTCACTTGGTAAGCAAGGAGAATTCAAACTGAAACTTGAGTGGTGCTTACAAAGAAGCTTTGTACAGTGTCCAAGAACAGGAGGGGAGAAAAACAACACTGTCACTCCAGGAGAGGAGGAATTAAATGATTTTATGACTTAGGCCACACTGACTCGTAGTGTCACAAAAAGTACTTTGTACTTTTTACCTGGTGATGTCAGAGCTCTTTAAACTGCTAAAAAGGTTGCAACCCATAGGATATGGGACTCATGGAGACTGCTGAAGGGCGTGCATCCATTCTGGGTGCACACCCACAAAACAGAGCCTGCTCATTTTCATCTTTTTCCTCTGACTCACTTTCTTCTGGCATGTGGATCAGCAGACTAACTTCTAGAGGGCTGTTCATTTTTGGGTATCACTTGACACAGTGTTGGCTTTATCCTGATTTAACAACCAACTTTGCTTATAAAACATTGTACCAACCACAAGCAGGGCATTTTTCTGTTCCCATGCCCAGTGCTGACTTTGTGAGGATAACACAGCCTCTTTGGCCTTAGGGTCTGCATGTGAAACAGAGCAATACCTGGCTCTGACAGCAACATGAGGAGGAAGAAAAGTACCAAAGGTCTGGGTCTGCTTTCCATATGAAATAAATCCCTGTGCAACTCTCGATATCAAAAGCACATCCACAATAACCATATCCAGAGACTGATGTAGGAAGTACCTTGCTGAAATACTGGCCACTGTCTCCATCCAAGCCATGATCTGGCCACCAAAAGTGTTTCCATGATGGTTTGCATGAGGAGGCAGCACAAGCTCAATACTCTGCACGTGAGTATGATCAGTTGAAACTGCACCTTCCTCTTCAAAAGTATCTGAAATGTGGTAGTAATGTATTAATGAATTCTTTCAGATGAAAACATACCCAGTTACTGAAGTGTGTTCTTGCTCCAGACTTTGTGAAAATAAGAAAAACAGAAACACAGAGAAGAATCAGAGCCCTGCTCATCACTTATTCAAATGTCCTTCAAAGACTTTGGCACTGTGTGTGATGGGCAGCTGTGCAAATGTGTCCAGCTGAGGTTAGAGGATGACATGATTGTGTCGTAACTGGTTACAAATCCTGTGATTACCTGAGACAATACAGAAGAGAGAAATAAGGATCTGAATCAGTGATCATGTTCCATTATTTGAGCAGTCTAACTTTTATTATTTGAAAGTCTTAACTTTCAAATGTTTAACCAATCATCCTCACTCCAATCTTTGCTTTTCTCAGTGATATTTTGCAGGAAGAGATGTGGGCACGAGATTATGTCAGTCATTTAAAAAGTGCATATCTGTGCTAGAGCTGCTTGACCTGAATTGTACTTCTGACTTTCACCATTATTAACTAACTTTATGGTTATATAAATGGGCAAAAACATGTGACCTAACTTGTACTTTGGACCTACTTGACTTGTTGCCAAAGATCCATTTGGCAGACAAGCATCACTTTCAGGGTATGATCTGTACCTGTTTTGCTACCTAGCAGCCTTTACATGCAGTGTTCTCTCATGCCTTTCCCCTGTTTTTCTTGTAAGAAAGTGGATTAGCGGTACAGTAATACACTTGAAGGAAGTTTCCAGGAAAGGCAGTGGAGACAAGAACCATCAGTCTCTGATTTGTTTGCCAGGTTATTCACCTGTACCCTCTGAGACAAGTACCATGAAGAAAAATCACTTCTTTGCTTGGAGCAAACAAAACTCTTCAGTTCAACAAAGCCTTACTAAATTGCTAAGACTAGAACCTATGTTTACAACAGGTTTCATCTCAGTAAAACCACATAATGCCTGTTATTTATACATGAAGTGACATTTTCCAAATACCAGCATATTTTCTTAACTGCTGAGAATAATTTCTTTTGCAGAGGAACACAACTTCTGAGCACAACTCTCTTCAAGAACAGAAAGCATTGTCAGGAATAAAGATTAACCTGTTTCTTGGCTCAGCTTTTCTAATTTGATCATTAGGTATTTGAAATAATGGTTTTCACCTGTTTGGACCCCCATGTTATGCAATTTCTTCTGCTTGTTGGGAATGATCTCAGAGCATAAAAATAGTTCTTAGTGCTTTCTTCAAATCCATGAGCATAAATCTGAGTGAATTCTACCCTATCTGCACTACAACGAGAGCCACAGGACTGTGTTACTGTCCTGCAGAGCTGTGTGTGAGCTGTCGAACCTTGCACATGGGTGAAGACCCGCATTTCACACCTATTTAGTGCGTACATGGCCTTCAATCATGCATTTTAAATATGGAATTCCTGACAGACAATGAAATGCCACTCTAATAGAGTAACTGTCTTACACACTCTCACAACCCCTCTGCTTTTTTACTCCTTCCTGCTGCCCACAAGTCTTTTGTTCCATTCTCTTATGCTGAGGGGAGCAATCACCTTCCTTATTACTCTCCTGCATTAGGTTGTGCAAGACCTGGAAATATCCCAGTCGGATTCTTCTCCTCTCATTAGCCAGGCTGTGCTCCAGGTGGTCTTCTGCAGACAGAGGCTGTACAGGTTCTAACTCAGCCTGTGCAAATGAAAACACAACAGTTCTTAATTTCACAATGATAACAAAGTGCACTTTGAACTTAGACTGGCATCAGCATTTCCTATAAGCTTTTGTTATCAAATGTCCAAGATGACACATTTATTAACACAAACAAGCACAGAGTTTAAAGTTTGAGAGGCTCTGCGTCATCCTTTCAGAATCACTCATTAAAACTCAATGACAAAGTGCTTTTAGCTTTTAAATACAAACATCCATGAGAGCACACAGAGTTTAAGACAGTCCTCATTTAAGGGGAAAAAAAGAAAGAAAAAAAAAGAAAGGAAAAAAAAAGAAAGGAAAAAAAAAAGAAAGGAAAAAAAAAAGAAAGGAAAAAAAAAAAGGAAAAAAAAAGAAAGGAAAAAAAAAGAAAGGAAAAAAAGAAAGGAAAAAAACGAAAGGAAAAAAAAAGAAAGGAAAAAAAAGAAAGGAAAAAAAAGAAAGGAAAAAAAAGAAAGGAAAAAAAAAGAAAGGAAAAAAAAAGAAAGGAAAAAAAAGAAAGGAAAAAAAAGAAAGGAAAAAAAAGAAAGGAAAAAAAAGAAAGGAANAAAAAAAAAGAAAGAAAAAAGAAAAAAAAGAAAGAAAAAAGAAAAAAAAGAAAGAAAAAAGAAAGAAAAAAGGAAAGAAAGAAAAAATGAAAGTAAATAAATAAATCTAAAATCAAACCAAACAAACAAAAACCACCAAAAAACCCCAACTTAATATGAAGGTTTGAGTATTGAATTTTTGTATTAGAAAAATAATCCAGTTGCACTGATCTGTGGTGTAAGTGCAAAATGACAAACTGAATCCAAACCTGTGCTGGCTTAAGAAAATTACTGTATTTGGATAATTACAGCAAAGGTGTCAATGAGCAGTCACTTGTGTGATTTGTATATGAAGTCTGGCCCCAGAAGTAAGTTCAGCAAAGTTCGGAAACACAGACAAATTCAACATGTTGTGTCTTACAGTGGTGCTGCCACTCTTTCTCAGCCTTTACTCTTCCCTCAAACCCTCTTGCCATTTCCTTTCTGGTTCTCCTCAAGAGCTTCCCAGCTTTTTCCAGATGGCCTAGCTAAAAGATTAAGGTGGGGAGTGCTCAGTGTTTCTCTCTCCACAACTTTGGCAACAGCAGATTTGAAAAGAAGTTCTTTAATTTCTCCAAGACTTTGTGATGGAATTTGAACTGAGCTCTCAAGCTCCCTCTGGGACATTCCTTCCTTGATCCTAATCTTAGTTAATCATCACCAATTTAATCCTCAATTAAGATCCCCAGAAATTTGGCAAAAGGTAAACAGTTTGATGCCATGGGTATGATAATAAATCAATAATAAATAATTCTTACTGTATTTCAGGAAAGCAATTTGGCCATTACCCTTTCAGAAACAAGTTGGGCTTTAGTTTTGGTACAATTGTTTCAGTCTGTTTCATCTGTGAACAGTAATATCTCATCACAGAGGAGAAAGCAGAAGTGACTGGATGTATTAATGGCTCATGGGATGACTCTGCCAGTCTCCAGTGGATGTTAAAAAGATAAATGCATTGTCATAACATGTTCAACGACCAAAGGCAGATACATGATTCTATTCAGATTCAGAAAAACAGAGTTCTACATACAAAGGGAGTTTTTCAGAGAATCTGAGGAATATTTGGCCTTTCTCATAAGAAAACTTTAAAAGGACTGTGCCTGTCTGGTACAGTGGTGTGAAGGCCAGCAGTGCTGTGACTGAATTCTAAATACCTCCAGGGGGCCAAACACTGGGGAGAAGAAACAGTGGCATGAAAACTAATTAACATGAACAGCAAAGAATTAATTTAGATGGGAAGCTAGCTTAAAAATAATGCCTTCTATCTGAGCAGTGATGGCTGAACAATCTCCTTAGAAAAGGAAGCGAAGGGTAGAGAAACCCCACACCCTCTCCCTTGCAGGGTTCAGGGTTTATTTAGATCAGCTTCTGAAAAGGAGAGGGACTGTGGAGACTCACAAGAGCCTCTCTTCCAGTGTTTGCCTCTGTCAATACTGCAGCCCTTGCTCCAGTTCTGTGAAGAGCAAATGTGCAAAAGAAAGTGGGAAAAATAGTAATAATAACAGTGATAACAGACTAACACTTTCAGAGCAGAGAATTCAAAACAAAACAAAATGAAACAACCCTGTCTGTATAAAGTCTGGACTTCACACTCTTTTCCTGTTACTGATCAGAATAAACAGGTGTGAACATTTTGGCTGTGTTTCACAATCAGAAAGCTGAGTTGTTTCACGGCAACTCAGTCACTTCAGAAGGAAAAGGAAAGAATACCTTTCCACCACCAGCTGGTTTGGCGATGTATGTTGCATATGCCACACTCACTGTTTTTTCTACATCAGTCAAAACATCTTGTACTGTGACCTTGATGCCAACCTACAAGGAAGGGAAAAAAAAAGATCTTTACATAATTGTCAGTTCAGTTGAGACAAAATAGTGCAGTTTTTATCCAATTAATAATGTCCAGTCTCTTACACTTAAAAGGGAAAAGGTAAAACACTGCTCAGCTCTCACTGATCCGTCTCTGAATACAGAAGAACGTCACAACATTCACAGAGCTCTGAAAGGCTTTTTAGTACAAGCACTGCATCAGGCCTGACATGCATCAAGGTTTCTCATTATTTCTAATTTTTAGAGACTTTTGGAACACATCCTCTGTGAGATGCATCACTCTCATTAATATTAATGGCAATTGGAGTAGGGCACAGTGTAGAAAAACCACACCTACAGTTCTGATTTTAATTCTGATTTTCCATTCTTATTTTCAATTTTCTGATTTTCAAGTCTGATTTCAGGTCACTTGGCAATGCATTGCATGCTTGTTACAATATGGAGAGTGAGAATATGTTTATACCTATTTTTGTATCTGAACTTTCAAAAATACTTACAATTCCAGTGGCTCTTATCTAAAGGCTGCTCAGAGGCCAACAGCTCTGGACTGTTCCAACTTATCCCATCCTGTCCATCACACCTGCCAAAGGCTCTAATTTTCAGGGTCCAGTTTCTATCTTGACACAAATTATTCTACAGGAAAGATTCCATTATAATACTTCAAAACCAGTTTCACTAGGCAGTGTTACTGTTCAGACACCTGCACAAGTACCTGGAACAAATAAATCTGCTCCAACCTCTGTCTATTCCTTCAATATCACTGGGAATAAGAGTGGTGATCTCTCACCTCCATGCTGGTTCTGAATGCTCTGTTCACCTTGGCTTTGATGGTAATAATTTGTCCAACCCTGTTAAGAAGAATAACACCTTAGAGAATGCAAACATGCATCTTTGCAAGTGCTTGAATGTGCCTCTCTGGGTATTCCTAACACTGATGAAAACCACACTCATCGGTTGGTGTCTTCCGCACTGCACTAAAAATTCACTGGAAAAGGTCATTTTCCAGTGTTTTCAATTTAGCACTACTATTCACCAGTCAGACTTCATTCATGCTCAGTAAAATTACAGTTACTGAGAGAACTGCTAACCTTTATGCTAACATTCCTTCTCCTGCATGGCCAGGTGTGCTCCAGGTACACCAAGGAATTTGGGCTTAGATTCTGCTTTTGATCAAGAGCACATCTTGCTGTGAATTACACCAAATCTCTGATTGCATCTTGCTGCAAAAGCACACAAAGACACTCCACGTACATCTCTGGCACCCAGAGTCACGGAAACGAAATAATTGCAGGACAAAAAGTGCTCGTTGATATCCTTAAAGGATGGAGAAAGAGTTCATGTTCCAAGTCTTGGACAAGAAGAGAACTGCCCCTTCTGTTCTAGCAGCATACTTCTGATAACCACTCTTTCCCATTTACCTACATAAAATGCCTAAACAGAATTATATATTTTTCTTTTGTTTTTATAATCATATTGCATCATTTATTACAGTTTTATTTTATTTTTTATTTTATTATTTTTATTACGAATTCCATCTTTTACTCTTCTTATTATACAGTCAAATCAAATTTAAATGAGAAACTATTTTCTTTCTTTATGGAACTTCTAAAGTTCCTGTTACATGGTGATACCAGGGGTGAACCTTCTTTCCAAGCCCCTAAAACCCTAACACAAGGCAGTGCTGGGAGGGTGGAAGGAAGGCGGTTTCCCCTCAAGTTTTCCCACCGACCAGTGAAAGGACACTTTGTGCATGGTAAGTTAGAGACACAGCCAAAACAGCTGGGCATCAGGCCACTGCCTCCAGGGACTTACAACTGCTGAGGGTCAGCAGGCAAAGTGCTGCTCACGACATCCAGGGCTGATATAAAACTCAGCCCAGAGCACCTGAGCACCTACTGAGGATATGGCACATTATGAATCCGGGTCATATATTAAAAAAAAATGTCTTCCTAATTTAATAAATATGGTTTTGACAATTTAACTGCTTCTTCCCATGCAAGAACTGTGAAAGAATTGTTGCCAAACACTGGAAGTTTTGGGCGTGGGGGAGTAGGAAACCTCTTCCTTCACAGGACCAGACAGAAGCAACAAACTACACGGCTATTTTCTCTTTCTTTTCACATTCAAAGACACAAGTGGGAGCCTTTGAGTAGGCAAAAATGATCAGTGGAAAAAATTAAGACCATCTGCAAGAACATAGCCCTCGTTAACTTCAGAAGAAGGTATTCAGAAGCAGGTTTTCCATTATCCATAGCAAAGGGAGAGCACAATCATTAAGGTAATAGCTCAGAACTGCAGAGCTCATTTTCAGGAAGGAGGATGCTCAAAACAGTAACAACAGATACACATGGACAGAAGTCACAGAATGCCACACTTACACTTAAAACTGCCAGAAACAACAGAATGAACCACGATTCACACATGGAACACCAACAAAATTTAAATAAATGTCATTTATAATCACATGTAATTGGAAATCAGCATCACTGAACTGCTGCTGACTAAAAGACAAAGGAAGAGGGATTTACTTATCATGGCATAAAACTGAGTTTTGAGTTATAGAGAGTTGTGTAAATTTCTGTTTCCATGTCAGCTGGAAAGAAAGAAGCACAGAAGACTTAATCCTCACAGAACATTTAGTAACCTGAGTTAGGTAAATGAAACCTTACAAAAATCTTACAAATTTACCAGAGGGACCAGCAAGTGCTCTGCTATTTATGTAAGATGTTTGTATAATCAACTAGGACCTGGCAAAATTTAAGAAATCATACAGAAAACTCCAAACAGGATGTTAGAGATGACCTGACATTGAAAAATAACTTCTTTAACCACTTCACAGTTGGGAACAGACCTGTGCCCTACATTTCTGTGAAAGTTAAATATCGATATTACAAGTGGAAGGAGGGCTAGAGACAAATTTGGAAACCACTTTGGAAGGAAAAGTATTTCCATTATATTTTAGAAGCTCTGTTCTGCTCTCAATAAGGAACATAGGAAATTTCTCAGAAGTACTAAGTCTGAAGTATTATGCCTAAAAAAGAAACATTACCCTGATTTTGATTAGTTTTCACAGACAGGATTTTTTCCGCAAGGACAAAATAAAAAACACAGAGCAATTTCAGGCAGGGCAAACACTTCAATATTGTAAACCAGACCAAGATATTCTCTTTTGAATCCTGTATTTGAGATGATCATGTTCTCTTTTTTGTCACTGCCTCCAGGTCTCATCCAAATGGCCAAAAATGGTTGAGTGTGAGTGGATGTTGGTTTTACATTTGCTCTGCAAACAGGTTTAAATTGACACCCGTTGTACCTCTCACAGCCTGTGTTGATTTGTTCACAGCCACAACAACTGCAGTGCATTTGTCCCCTAACTAGGTCTATCCCATCTAAGCTCTCACTAATTCCCAGATTACAAGGTGTAAAAATACACAAAAAACCCCACAAAAATACAAAAAAAAGTACAAAGTAATGGTTTTAAGTTAATGTAAAGACACGATTTAGAAATAAAGGTGCTATTTCCTCTTACAGTGTCTTTTATCTGATAAGGTTAAATATGATATGTCTGATATGATATGTCTGATATGGTTAAAAATGGTTAAAACAAATGCTGTGTTATAGTCTCGGTTAACTCAGTGACCAGTGAATGCAGAACATCTCTGCTTTTCCCAAGACAGCTGAAAGAGATGGTAAGAAATAAACCAGAAGAGCACTTGCAACAATAAAAGCACTAATACAGTAAGTTTTACAGGAACATGTTCCTTATCTAACAGAGATAAGTAGGGGCCTTCAGCATTCACTTTCCCTGGAGCCAAAGATACTGGGCCATAAGTTTCTCCTCTGGCTGCCAAGTCATAGTAACAACAGGTTATTTCTGACCTGTGACATCGATCTGTTCTCTAGGTGGGTCAGGCTATCTCAGGTAGAAAGGAGCAATTTTAGGACTTAGCTCTATAACCCTGATGAGTCCATCAGTGTATCTCAGATTTTATAAAGCTGCAGTTCATCCCCACCAGGTGTGAGTCCCTGGAGTGAAGCATTACCTGGCAGCCTCCTCGAACTGTATGTCGTCCATGGATGCTGTCACACAGGACACACCAGCGTGCTTCTCAGCTTCAAAAGAGACACAGGGCACACAGTTACCACCGGGCACTCGCAGGGAGCTTTTCACCTGCAGACTCCTGCAGGACACACAGAGATCTCATTCAGCAGATTCCAGCTGTGAACCCCGAAATGCAAGCCTGCCCCTTAGAAAAAAAGAGATGCTAAGTAAGATTAAAGTTAGTATTTATCACGACTTCATGGTAAAGGGTATTCATATTTATGGGTGACATCAGATGAGATGATGATAATGGTCCTACCCAGTCTGAAAACCTCTATTTAAGATCATTCTCTGAAAATTAACATTGTGGTAAGAGAGTGATAACAAGCATGTTGCAAGACAGAAAGAGTCAGAGTGTCAACCAGCTTACAGAAACCTCAGCATTCTCCCCTCAAAACAGTGTGCCATAAATGTCAGCTGGGGTAAATTAGTGGAAGTTTTATGTCAGCTGAGGATTCTAAAATACAGGAGAAAAACCTGCTGCCTCATTAGCATAGTCACAGCAGTGGAAAGCAGGTAAGTACATGTCCTCAGTGCTCTACCAAAACTGCAGGAATTAAATAAAAACAATCACAAAACAAGATTTTAAAAAAATCTAACCCAATATTTACTGTAAAATGTGTTTACCAAAATTTGAGCTGTGTTCTTCATCTCCCTGGGATGCATTTGGTTGTGGAAAAGAATGCCTCCTTTTTGTATTAATTATAAAAGTTATTCTGCAAAAGGTAAGCATTTTCTTTACTGTTAATACTTAATAACCTGATAAGTTTTTATAGGAAGTAACTGTAGTACATTATTTATTTGACCACAGCACCCAGAGCTTCCAGTCAGAAGCCAAATCTGCACTGAAGTAGGAGCTGTACAAACACAAGGAATCTGCTCCATGAGGTTTCCTGAGTGACAGAGGCAAAGAAGAGGACTAGCAGGAAACCACCACTGCACAAGAGGCACTGAGTTCTTACCCCCAAACAGCCCCGAATTTTTAGTGAGCATTACAAGAAAAAGCTCAGGGGAAATACAGGATTTTTATCACTATCTGAGGAGTTCCCCTTGAAAATCCAAGGGGGAACCGCAGTCCCGCTCCAAAAAGCACTGTTGAGAGGCAAATTGCTGAAGGGTTGAAATCAAATGACTCCTTCAGAAATCTCAAAAGAAAAAAACAAGTGTGATTGTATGGGGAAGTTGCCACATGTTTGGTGGTTTCTGGGTTATTGTGTGGGACAAGTTCTCCAGGATCCCAACTTTTTCCACATAGGAAGAGTGGATGCCATGAAGCTGCGCCCAGGGATGGGCTCCCCAAAAATACCCTCAAGGCTCATTAGGGGCTGCTAATGAATGCACTGGGAATGGAGGTCACTGGCAGCAGCGATGGTACAGCCTCGGGCTCTCTTCGTGCTTTCCACGCGGCTTCTGCTCCACAAGTCACAGTCAGTTCCTGGAGTTAATGAGCAGAGTTTAGAAGTTTTTGAAGCTCAGTTACATCAGACATGGAGTGCTCTGCAGGCTGGTTGGATTTGTGGCTGTTTCACAGGACTAAAGGACTGGAAGGGACCTCTGGAGAACACTCTGCCAAGGCAGCGTCACTTTTCTTTGGTTTTTTTGGCCTCCATGTGCCAGTAATCTTAAAATAGCACTTTTCTCTATACTCTTACTTCTCTTTTCCCGTCCCTTTCCCCTCCTTTGCTCTCTTTTTAAAATTCTCCCCACCACCATTCTTGCTCAGCTCGGACGTTCCTCTCCAGCCCCATGAGTTGCCTCACCCTTGAGGTGCCTGGTCCCAACCAGACCCCAAATCTCGGGGGCATCAGCCAAAGTTGGTCCAGGGGCTGGAGCATCTCTCTTACGAGGACAGGCTGAGGGAGCTGTGGCTGTTCAGCCTTGAGAGGACCAGTGTGTGTGTAAATACCCAAAGACTGAGTGCTGAAAGGATGGACCAGGCTCTGCAGGCTCAACAGGACACATGAGCACTGGAACAGGCTGAGTAGAGGGTGTGGAGCACCGGGATACCCCACCAGGTCCTGCAGACAGCCCTGTGCCATGTGCCATCTCCCTTCCTGGCTGGTCCCGCCACTGAAATCCCAAACGCTTGTTCCTCCCTCCGTCCCACACCTTCCCTCCAGCCCTGTCAGGGGGGATAACCTCTGCTCACAGCGAGCCAAGGGGGCCCGTGTGTCCTGGCTCTGCACCTGCCGGGGGGACCACGGCAGGAGATGATAACCCCCTGTATCCCCCCTGTCCCAGCTGTGCCACACCTGCCAGGACCCCGGCAGGTGATGATGACCCCCTGTATCCCCCCTGTCCCAGCTGTGCCACACCTGCCAGGACCCCGGCAGGTGATGATGACCCCCTGTATCCTCCCTGTCCCGGCGGTGCCGTACCTGCCAGGCAGGCGGCCGTGTCCATCCAGCACAGCAGCGATCCGGCCCCCACTGCCCCGCGGGGCCCGGCGTGGGCTGCGAGCACCGCCCGGCACACGGACACCTCCATCGGGGATGGATCATCCCGGGGCTGTCCCCACAGTGATCGCCACCGGCACTGCCGCTCCGGGATGGGGCGGGACCGGCCCGCCCCGTCGAGGGATGGGCTGGGATGGGCTGGGATCGGCGCCCCGGGATGGGATGGGACCAACGCCCCGGGATGGGCTGGGATGATCGCTCAGGGATGGGACTGGTTCAATGCCTCGGGGTGGGACGGGATGGACTGGGATTAGCGACCCGGAATGGGATGGAATGGGATGGGATCACCGCTCTGGGATGAGATGGGATCATCACCCCAGGAGGAGCTGGGATGGGATCATGGCTCCAGACGAGGGGAAAGGGGACAGGGATGAGAGGAAAAGACAGGGATGAGGAAAAGGGGGCAGGGATGAGAGAAAGGGAACAGCGATGAGGGGAAGGAGGTGTCCAGGGCTGCAGGGAAGGTGTCCAGGATTAGGGGAAGGAAATGATGGGGGTGAGGTAAAAGGGATGCTCAGGGATGAGAGAAAGGGGCTTCCCACGGGCAGGTGAATGGGAGGATGGGGCTAAGGGGAAGGGGGTGCCCAGGATGAGGGGTTGTGTTGCTGAGGGAAATCATGGATGGCTTAGGTTGGAAAAGACTTCAAACCCATCCCATTCCACATCCTGCCATGAGCAGGGACATCTCCCACTATCCCAGGCTGCTCCAAGCCCTGTCCAACCGGACCTGGGACACTTCCAGGGATGGGGCACCCAAAGCTTCTCTGCCCAACCTGTGACAGGGCCTGTCCACACCCACAGTCAGGAATTCCTTCCCAGTGCCTCATCTACTCCCAGTTTGAAGCCATCCCCTCTTGTCCTATCACTTCATGCCCTGGTAAAAGGTCCATCTCCAGCTCTCCTGTAGACCCTTGAGGCACTGGAAGGCGCTCTAAGGTCTCCCTGCAGCCTTTGCCATCTCCAAGCTGCACAACTCCAGTCCAAGGGGTGCCAGGTGTGTATGGGGCACCACGGAGTAGATGTCCCACCATTCCTGCCCCAGGACCCCAGGGCTACCTCATGGCCTGGCACCAGCCACTGGTGGGTTTGGTGTGTGCACTGCCACCAAAATCTCTATAATAATCAGCTTCATATTTTCATTTTTATTTCCTTTTTTTTTTTCTTTTGAAGCCTTGCCCTCTCATGTTGACACCAACTTGACAGCCCAGCAGATGTGTCCAGGAAAGAGACACTCCCATCTCCAGAGGCAGGTGAGCCACTGGCAGTGCTGGCACGCGTTGTAATGCAAAGCTCTGTGACTATGGCTCCAGTCACCTATACCTGCACGTGAGAAATACAGGCTTAATTCGTGTCAAAAATACAACAAAGTATATTGTATGGCCTGCCAAATTATTCAGTGGGATTCCGAAAGCTTTGAATATTGTACATGTGGGCATTGGGAATGTGCCGGAAAGATTTAGCAACTAAAAGTAAGACATGAACTCAGTTTAACATATCAAAAGAGGTAAAAGAAGAAAGCCAAAGTTAATGACTGAGCAGCCTTTTGATACAAGATAGATGCAATGGGAACGAAGATTAAGCCGGGTACCTCAGCACAACAGGGGGACAGACCAGTCAAGATAAGGAGGGAAGTACCCCCAGGGGAAAGAGATAAAACTTGAACAATGGAGTGTCTCTAGTAAAATTTTAAGCTAAGAATATCGTAATCCTTCCTGACCCAAAATTACCAAAAGATTTGAAAGGGCAATCATTCAACCAGAAATAAAGAATCTGTATGTTTTGACTGTCTATAAGCAGAGCCTGCGAGCTCTGACGGGGTGTTACTGACAGAGGTGACTCTGCGGGGCACCCAGGGCTGCCTTTTTTCACTCTGTAATTTTCATTACCTGTACAATTAAAACCACCTTTTTGCTGAGTGACTTGGTCATTCTGGGTGGTCATTTATAACACTGCAAGAGTCATTACCAGGAGAGCTGAGAGAGCTCCCTCCTCCCCCTCACAGGGCAGGTATGGATATTGCTGTTCTTGCACACTGTGAAAACACAACCTGAGAAGAGCAGCACAATTGCTTTTGAATGGTCAGGAGGGTCAGTGCTTTACTCTTGCCATGGATACAGAGCTGTTGCTGCTGAGAACTCAACTAGTCTGGAGATGGTCAGTGCCTGGGCTTGTCCCCTGTGGTGACCAGGCTGATGGTGGGGCAGATGTGTTACTGCAGTGTAGTGGAAGGTGTAAACTGGAAATGGCTTTCAGGGAATACTGCAAGGCTTGTATGTGACACTGTGCTTCTGCATGGTTTTAATACAGCAGCAGGACTGTTTTCTGTAGCCTTTCCTTACAGCCTTTCCTTTTACCTTTTCCTCTTGATAGTTATTATTCCAATGAGACACTTCCCATGTTTCTTAAAAACACATATACACGAGTTTGTATTGTGAACACTTGTTCATTTAAACACTGTTAGAGATCTATCTCTAACCTTACCAGCCAGGGAAATTTGAATTTTAACCACGACAGAGCTGCTCAGTGCAGCAGGGATTTTCTTCCCACACAGCTCCTGCAAGATCTCTGTTTCTGTGTCACCTTTTTAGCAAGCAACAGGATGGCTGTACCATCACACCAGCAGCATTCCAGAGGATGCTGGCTGTGAAAATCAGCATGCTATTCTCTACCTTTATTTTCATTCTGTTTCTTCAGAAAGTTGGTACTGGTATCTCTTTCCTTTGGCTTCTGTGAAGGGAAGGAACAGACTGTGTTGGAAGTGGCAGTGGCACATCTCTGTCTCACTGCCTGAACAGGTAAACCTTTGTAAAAGGTTTGCAGCCAGTGTTTTCTCCTTCCTCATCTGTTCAGCCCAGATGACAAAAACTCAAGTTACCAGCTTCTCACACCACGAATCCTGGATGTCAGAAGGAAGAGTCTGCAAACAAAACTAAACATTTTCCTATTTAAAAATACCAGTAAATTGTGCTTTGCCTGTCTAGGCCAGTAGTTTCTAAATTTGTTTCAGGTTTATCTTGTCACAGTTCGGTGTTCTCTTACAATAGTGCTTATTTGTTGTTCTTCCACAGGTGGCTTTCAACTCCATTTAACACAGACCCAGCGTTAATCAGGTGTTTGGGCCAGTATAGATCTGTTCTCTGCTGTGAGATGAGGAGACTCAGAGCCTCTAGAATTGCAGACTGGTAAATAAGATCTGCATCTGCTCTCATCCAAAACCTTCTGGGGCATGTGGAGGAGCACATGCTTGGGGCTTTAGAGGAACAGAGAAGGAAACTCCTCTAGTTTCTGTTGGAGCAAGGTAAGGCTGATATTTGAAAAACAATTTCCCAAATGAGCCTCTGCTTTCCTAAGCTGCGTTTCTCCTGCCCCCCAGATAAAGGAGCAGGAAGGTGAAGGAGTGTAATGGACTGCAAAGGAGCCACTGAAGCTTTTTACACAGTCCCCACTGGAGTAATGGAGTATTTTACTGCCTTTGGTGCACTTCTGCTCAGAAAATAACCTGCAAAATCAATACTGCTCTCCTTTCACAGCTGAAAAATTAACAGAAATTAAATTACTGGCCCTGGTTCACCGAGGGGATCTGTGTTTTTCACTGGTGTCCATGTTGAAAAAGTACCTTTTGTGGCACAGCTACACCAGCACCTGTGGCAACACCACCAGGGGAAGGCAGCTGGACCTAAGGCAGCCTCTGGGCAGCATCTTTTCCTGCTAACACAAGATGAGCTCAGTACTGGATGTTAACAGACCTTCTGCAATGCCATCAGGGTGCTCCAAAATGCATCTTTTTGGTACCATTTTAAACACAGATGTCAGTTACTGCAGTGAATCCACTGCAGCACACAGCTGTGCACCTCCGTGGACTGCAGACTTCTCTGTTCTTGAAACAAATATATTACTGCCTAAATGTGTGTCTCTCAAAACCCTAGTTATTTATGACAAAAAGATGAGGTTTGGTTTTTTTGGGACACAGCTTGTGAAAATACAACTACTTCTTGTAAAATGAAACTTTATTCTAAAATGTATCCAAAATTGCAAGACACAAGCACCATTAAACAGATAAATAGACATATATTTATGTACAGAGAGCATCAAAACACAAAACAATTGTTAATATAATTTTTATACCATTTTAATGAGTATCCATCAATAAAACTTTACAATTTAAAGGAGACTTTTCAGTTGCAAAACAGTTGTAAAATCATATGTATAAATTATGTTTACTACAATTCCAATAACAGAGGCAAAGTAAAATACAAAAATAATAATCAATACTGCAAATTCAAATACAAACCCCAAAAGTAATGCTGCACAGGTACAGTATGTACACTGGATGAAGTCATGCAGCCAGGCAGTGCAACAAATTAACTGCTGAGTTTAACTTATCACAAAATGGAACCACCATGTCGGCAAACAGAAGAAAATATACTTTTGTAATAAATCATAGTGCATTTTGAAGTTAGACTTTATAAAATGATTGTTGAGTGATATACTTCTAATATTCCCCATGTGATCTGAGATCCCCCCAACTCCTTTTTTCACAAAATAAAATACAAATGACAAAAGCTAAAAACCCCACTGTAGAACAGAGTCTGATGTACTGGTACCATCTTGAATTTTTTATTTTTTTTTTT
>VXAU01001033.1:159294-183123 GCA_013399695.1 Formicarius rufipectus | reverse complement strand
ATTTTTTTTTTTTTTTTAATTCTTGGTATCAGACTTGTTTGCAAGTGTCCATGTCCACAGGGACACACGGTATTCCTTGCTACCAGAAGTAAATCTTTCACGCTCCAATGCTACCTCCATCAACTGCACCTCACACGATGCTTGGGCTGCACTGGTTTGAAGAGACACAGCTGAGCCTTGGAAAAAGAAACCTTAAATCCCTATGAAGTACAGAGAGAGTCAATGGAGGACACAGAGACCTCATTATTCCTGAAGCTCCTACCCCTAATTGCTTTAATTACATAAACAGAGATTAACATAAGAGGCTTTTATGGCTTGGGTGACATTTCTGCTGATTTGCTGGGCAAGTGAAGCCCCGCAGGGCTTTGCCTTTCACAGTGCAGAGGGCTACAGACTCTTTCGGTTGGTGAAAGAAAGCCTCAGGTAACTATATAGCAAAACACCGCCGCGGTGAAAATGTATTAAAGAAACAAAAAAACCCCAACAGAACCCCTGGAAAGCCGTGACTTCTTGAGCAGCTGCAACACTAAGACAAGGATGTCACCTTTCAGGTCTGTGTTGGTTGAACACCTACATAAAACTGGGTCAGTGTCCAAGTTGGATGAGATACAATTACACAGTCTGACACTCCTTTTTGTTTTCTTTTTTCCTTAACATCTTAAGTGATAAGCACGCTGTGTTTTCACTAGGAAATTACTGCTAAAATGCTACATTTCTTTGCTGAAAAGACATTTACAGCAGCCTGTAAACTACTTAAGAGTTGCTCCCTGCATCCTTCGTGCTTCCAAAACCCCCTTTCGAGCCACTGCTCACTTCCAAGTAAATGGGAGTTTTGAGCTGAAAAGGGATGCAGAAGAACACCTGTATTGGGTAAATAATGTAGCAATTTATACAGCAGCACTTCTGAATTTCCAACATGCAAGCACATGGAGAAGCAAAGAGACAGCATGCACTGCAGTGTCATGTCGTTGTGCTTATGTCTGCTGAGGGCACTATGGCATTTTCACCCAGAAAAACATAAATGTTAGCCCCAGAAGACTAAAATAGTCAGTATTAATGAAGCCATCAGCTACTGCTGTAGTCAAGAACACCTCGAAAGAGGGAAGAAGTTTGTCTGCTCGTAGCATACAGATACTGAAGCTGAAGAGAATTACAAAGGCACAATACAAGCCTATATTTCTTGTAAGTTATATATATATTCATGTATTTCTGCTCATACCACCTCAAGATACTGAATGGTACAATAACTGAAGGTACAAATGTTAACTGGAAGTGAAGCACTACAAACAAATGACTGCTGGAGAGGACAACAGCTCATTACCTGCTACGTTTCTACCCTTCCTGGGTGGTGAGCTTGTCCACCTTTGCTCCCTGGCTGACAACACCCGTCCAGATACTCAGCAGCACTGTGATCCAGTGTTGGATGACACAGAGAATGGCCTTATGGGGTCAGTGAGGGACTGCCACAACAATCCCTCCCACTGTTTTACCTTTGGCTCAGAATTCTCAGAGAAACCAGGAACAGCAGCTGGGAAGTCACACCCATTCTCATGCAGAGCTGAGGCTGAGATCATCCATGAAGGTAATGTTTTGGTTAACTTCAGCACTCAGAATGTGGAACAGCAGAGCAGGGATTGTACCAGCACACTGTAAAAAACAGCTCTCAATTTTTCTATTCATAGCTACACGAGGTGCATATCATTTATAGCACCGAGTGACTCACAATTTAGGAAATAAAGGGAATGGATGGATACTGCTCCTGCTAAACTCATAAAAAATGACACCTGATTTTGTGGGATGGAGTGACATGGTAACTGTGGAGGTGGCTGCTGTCCCAAGGTGGACATTTCATGAAGGTGAGAGGTGCAAGCTACAACATTAGTGTTTTTAAAGTTCAGCTGTTGCTCAGCTTGTGGCAAGAACTGGCACACCTGCTTTCAGGGCATGAAGAAACGTATCTAGGTGAACTAGAATAAGGTGGGTGTGGTGCAAGCCTGGGGTGGAACCTGCTGTCAGCAGGCTTTGCCAACCCACAGAAACGCTGCCTGCAGAGATCTGCTCTATCCCACATGGGATGTCCCCTCACTGTGAAATCACAATACATTTACAAGTCTACAAAACACAAAGCCCAAGCCCTCATGAACTGCCACTGCTACATGAACTCTCTCAATCCTCAACCAGGAGCTCCTGAATTTCTTCCTTAGAGCTCTCAGGGAAGGAGTCTTTAGCCACACCTGGAAGGCATGAGCATTAATGCCTTAGTTACATGCTCACAGCTGAATTTAAAAGCTGCAGATGCTATTGCTGGTGTTGACTGATCTAGGCAATGCCTTCTTCATGTGTTGCTTACAATAAATGGATCACTGCAGGCAACGAGGGAGCCCACATAACAAATAAAGGTGAGGACCTCTAGGCAGGTGGAAACCTCCTGAAAATGCTCCAAGAAGTTAGCTCAAGTTACACCTGTTTATAAAATATGAAGTAAAAATGAAAGAAAACAGCAATTATGGGGCAGAAATCTCATGTTTGAGATTGAACTCAGAAACTCCTCTGTAAGCCACTCGGATTCAGGTTCAAAGGAGATGCATTCATTACTCTTGCCCTTGCCAAGCTTTAGTAAACACCCTTCTGTCTGGAGGTCTGTAAGCCAATTGTACACCTTTGGAATCATCCCCCCAAGTTCCAGGACAACTGATGCCAGAACACAATCCTCCAGAGGCATCTCCTCTGACTTAAGAGACCCAGGCTGGTCCTGGGTAGCCAGCTGAGACTCTGGCAAGATGAACTCGGCCAGTGTGGGGTGGATACAAGTCTGATGTGGTGGCACAGTCTGACCATGACAAACTGCCCATCATAGCCCTGCCAGACCCCAGACATGCCCCTGTCTCTGCAGCAACCTGCCTGACAAGGGGCTGTTCACAAATAAAACAGTGAGGTTTGGCTTCATGACAATCCCCCAGCAGGACTGAGGCTGTGTAGGGTGGGGTGGGATGGGCTGGGCTGGGCTGCTGCCCTCCCCAAACCACCCCAGAGGCTGCTCTGAAAACACACACGAGGACTGGGGGGGGTTGCAGCTGCAGTGGTCACTCATCCTAACTCAACACACACACACACATGTCCACATGCTCATGGTGCTGCGGGAGCTGTGCCTCTCCACGCCCTGGCTGTGGCATGGACTGGCTCTCTGCAGAGCTGTGGGTAATGAGGACGAAGCACACACTGAGAAGAAACACAGCGGTTCTGAAACACACAACATTTGTGAGATCCCCAATATTATCAATAGTAATGCTTAAGGTCAGAGGCAGTATCAAGTTTTGCATGCACTTTCTACATTAGTATTTATATTGACAAGCTTAATTCTTGCTGGTTTGCAAAATTACTGAGGTTTCCTTTACTTCCAGAGACTGGAACGTTGAACATTAGCTTCATTTATGATGTTGAGAGTCATTCTTTGTCTAAAATACACCTATAAATACTTGGGATCATGGGATTGGGATTGCCCTGTTGTTCTCTGTAAAGGGCAGAAGTAACGGTAGAAATATTTTTTGATCTTAGAAATACAAGGAATGTATCTACAAACTGGTCTGTAAGTGTGAGGAACATTTATTGCAAGTTCTCAAAGTCTTACATGAAAGCGTGAAGGTGCAAAGTCATTAAGACTGCCTTGGTTCAAGAGATTAACCTAGTCATTTAAACTATCAATAAAAACACAGAATTTAAAATAATCCAAGTAAGAATCCCCTTCAACTTGCCAAGGTTTTCACTTTTCTCATCCCTGCCTTTCAGACTAGACAGGACATGAATTTCTGATGTCAGAAACCAGCAAAGAACACACCGACATGTTCAGGTCTTTGTTGTACATCATAAAATACTATAAAAAAAGAATCCAGAGTCCAGGAATTCAGGTTATTTTTCTCACTTAATAAACATATAGAGAGCTAAATTCCCCTTAAAGCCCCACCTCAGGTCAAGCCTGGGTGGGTGGGGAGGGGGACAGAGTGCGGGGGCAGTGCCGCACCTCCTGCGTGCCCGCAGAGACGGGGTCAGCCTTGGCACTGGGGCAGTTTTTGGGAGAAAACAAAGACACCAGCTCACACCAGTCTTTGTAAGGCAGCAGCCTTGCCCAGGTGCTGTACCTGGGCACCCCTCTGCCTGGGGATGCCTCTCAGGTGTGCAGGCACTGCAGCCGGGATGCCACAGAACCTCCAACCTGCAGCTTCCTGCGAAAATCCAACCCCCAGCTCTCATCAAGGACGTAAACTGGGTTGGATTCTCTTACATTACATTTAATATTCCTGTAAATGGCTTATAGATCTGCTGTTTGAAACAAATGCTGAGCCCACTGCGCGCGCTTAGCAGAGCTCCACCTCTCTGTGGACAGAACTTGGACTGCTGTAGGGTGTAACACACATGGCTGTACACTCAGGTGCCACCTCCTGCTTCAAAACAAGAATTTACAGAAGTAACCAAGTAGTGACAAGATTTCTTACACAAAACCTATAGAAATTTACAGGATATGCACGGATCACCAAGGTTATAATGCCAGCAGTAGACTACACAGAGTATCTTGTGCAATGTGAACAAAGTTGACAATAGTTTACCAATGCTTTAAGTAATTCACATAAATATGGTAACCCACCAGCTATTCAGTCTTCCTCCTCTTCTCACCAGAACCAGATGTGTGTACAGCAATTCAGAAAAAAAAAACCAAAAGGTTTTTTTTGTTTTTGTTTTTTTTTTTTTTTTTTTTTTTTTTTTTTTTGTTTGGGTTTTTTTTTAAGTTTTAGGCAAACATGCACAAAATAGATGAACTGCAAGGGGATACTTGCCACAAAAAAAAAGCCCTGAAAACTGGTCTCCAAGCATTTTGATTTGCACTTCTCAAACAGCCATGAAAAGGCTACAAATGTTTAGAATAGATGCTTTTCGTCCTGGAAAAATAATAAAAAAATTTACTTGATTCTTAGCTAACAGAAAGCTCCAGCTTTATTCAAGCCATGCTTCCATATTTGTAATTCCAGCCCTAGTTTAGGAACTTGTGTTCTCTTACCTTACCCATTTATGTAAATGCAAATCAAAACACGAGTTAACGAGAAAAATCAAAATAGACTCAAAATATGAAAATAAAAAATACCTGCTTTTGAATGTTATATTTAATGACAACAATTTAGCAGCACTGCCTCTATGTTGTTGGATGTGCTCTGTGCTCCTGTTAAGACATGTCTTCAGTAAATTTCTACTTCAATAAATAAATTCTCTATCTGGGATTTTATTTTCCTTCAATCTGCATTGCAAGATGAATTCCAAGAAAAGATCAGCTTTTATTTCTAGCTATTTTAAGTGACTGGGAGCCTGTGGGATGCCAACCGTCCTGACCTGGGGCAGCAAGAGCTCTCAGGATGCTGCACTGCCACTCCTTATCTGTTGTTATGCCCAAAGTCTCCACAATGAGATAAACTCTCTACAACGAGGCTCTAGTTACAGATGTGAACAACTTTCTGCATGTTTATTGGGTAAAAAGCTCTCATCGTTGTGCAAAGATCTGGCACAGTACATTTAATGGGAAAATCCAAACAAGAGAGCATGAAACATGAAGATTAAACAAAAGAAGCCTGAAATATCCAGTTCACACAGTCAACACTTTGACTCCTCAAGGATTGGAGCAGTCCACAGCAAGACTTTTTCCCATCAAAAGCAATTACTGATGATTTCAGTGTCTCTGTAAGAGCCCAAACTCCTAAACTGTACAATCTATTTCCCAGCTCACCCAGGGCACTGAGAAAACACACCACCTTCCAAAATCCCCATGTTTGGGGCTGTCTCCCAACAACCACCACTGCTAGAACTGCCAGGATTTTCTCTCTGCAAATTTAAGCTTCTTGTCCCAGCCCTGTGCAGCCTCAGAGGGTCCCCAGAGCCCCCTGGCAGAGCCGTGCAGGGGCTCAGGACCCTTCCCTGGGGACAGACCCCATCCCCAACCACTGCTCTGGAAGCCCCTGCTGGACCCCCTCCCCACCTCACAGGAGGGGCACGTCCACAAACCACACCAAACCACACCACGACCCATGAATGGGGTGTGCACAGAGCCATGAAAACCACACGCCTGGGGATGCGCTTCTGGGGATGGGGAAGGAGCTTTCAACAAGGAGTCCAGGTGTGATTTATAACAGTTCAGCCAGAAAAATCTCTTTTTCATCTGATTTCCCCCAAACCCACTTCTTTCAGCACATATTTACAATGCTGTATTAAAAAAAGAAAAAATAAAGTCATTACATTTTTCTCTCAATTTCTTCTGCACACGAAAAATTAAATAGTGGCTAGAAAGCAACCATTTCAAATTATAACTGAAATCTGCATTTTTATTAAATGTGAAAACATGTACCCAAGAAAACCTTTGTACATTTTTATGGCAAGTTTTCCCATCACATGAGAGGCTTTCTTACACATTTAAAGCTTAAATGAACAGCGACCAAACAGAAGTTTGGACTAAAACTGCAAAGCTGTTGGCTGTGTTGGGGAAACTGTGGCTGCACAACTGAAAACAAGGTGGAAGGACAAATTCACAAAAATACTTAAATGTAATAGGGAACAAAGCTCCAATTAAATAAGAAACAGAAGAAAGCCAAATTTGCTTCACATGTCAGTACTACCGACACATGAACATGCTCCTGCACTGGTGACATCTTTAAAATAATGTCTCTTTAGGAAAGACTTAATTTGAGCTCTAGACTGTCCCTGCTCAAGCATGGTTTTAGGATATTACAGCCCTACCTTCCTAATTCTAGGAATACTCCTGTGTTCTTAAACCTGTTTAAAATTAACACACACACTTAATTGCAAGCAAAGGCGAACTGTTGGCAAGACAAGAGTTTTAATGTGCTGAGATGATCCATTTTTACTCTAAATTTGGTACTGTAACTTGTCTCAAATATGTAGACAATATGCAGGCATGCACTCAAAGCAGTATTTTAAATAATTTCTCTCATTTTTCAGATTGAAACATAATTTCTGTAATTTCAACAGACCCTCTGTGTTCTGCTCTATGTACTCAGTTTATACATCTGCCAAATAATGTCACACCTCAGGTAAGTTATGCATTTGATCCAGACCAGGGTGAAGTCCTACCCAAAAAATGACCTTCTGTGAGTGGTTTCACCCAACCTGGAGCAGGTCTGGCATGAGCAGCAGCTTACAGGACTTCTAATAGTAACTGGAAAGTATTTTGCTGCACACAGTAACCAACTCCAAACCAGCTGTCCCTGAATTTTTAGAGTTGTTTTGGATCATTAGATCCTTAGTGTGAGATGTCAGTGTTAAAGTAGTTTTGGGGGTTTCTTTGAAAAATGTGCTTCGTCAGGATTCCCATCCTTAATGCCCAAGCAAACCCAAGTGTGTCTGAGACAGGAGCTAAAGTTACATCCACACTGACAGTGATTTAAATAAAAATAAATTTACCTGTACTTCTTACATCATTAAGCTGTATTTTACATTCTTGAAATGCGAATGTGTAGGGTCAAATATTGAACAATGCAGTCCATATTTAGCCACCATAACAACAGATCAGAGCTGACCAGGAAGAGAAGACACTCACGAATTATTAACTGATACAAGAACTAGAAATTGGTGCAACAGTATCAGCTGGAAAGTAATTTTGACAGGTAAGGGCAAACAAAAAAATACTAAAAAGCTCAACACTGAATACCAGTATCCAGTAGTCCCTCACTAAATTACTCATCTAATTCCAAATCATCTGTACATGCAGTATTTAATTTGCCAGGCACAGAACAGGCTCAAATTCATAAGGGTTTTAGGCAGTTGGAGAAGCTGTCCTTGTGATGCATCCCTGAAGAAGCAAGGTTCCATCCACTCCTTCCCAGCTGGACTGACTCAAAATCAATGATCAGCCAATGAGTTTCTCATTGCATTGCCATTGGAAGGGCAAGGAACAGCTGGACGTCCTGGGACACGGGACATTTAATCCTGCATTAAGGGGAACAGGTTGAAAGTTTGGAAGCCTCTGACTATGTCTCTATGTGATCTGTAAAAATGACACTTTGGGGTTTTTTGGGGTGGAGCGGCAGGTCTTCCTCACAGTCAGGCAACTGAGACAATACCTCAGTGCATACATGCAAATATCCAGGTGTTTTGTTAACCCACGCCAGGCCAGATGCTCTGCCTCTGGTTCAGAAGCTCCTTTCTTTGCCCCAGGCCCTGTTCCTGTCTACGCTAGACTTAGGTGTGGTAATAAAATCTGGGTGATGTGGAGATAAATCTGGGTATGAATACTGCTTTTCAGAGGTTTATGCAGCTTGTAAAACACTGGTTTCACTAAGTTCACGAGTGAATCCCAGTTTCAGCTGATTGCTACAAGGCCAGAATATTTGCCAGAGTTCTCACAGTGTGAGAGATCCCTTACTCCAAATTTCTGCTACTCTAAGATTTAATCACTTCTGTTTTTAAAAAGACTAACTTTAACCTTGCCTGAAAGACCTATTTGTAGAATTATCATCTATTTATTTCTAAATTAAAGAGAAAATCTATTTAAAAATCTAGAGCAGAAAAAACTATCCTGCACCACTTAAAGTAAAATCCCTCCTAGAGCTGGACAAGTTCTGACATTATCACTCATGCTGTTGCATAAGGACAGATATAAACAGTAGTCACACTGCTCCTGCTATCTGGAGCCTAAGAAATGCAAGTAGGAGCAAAAACTCAGTGCTTGGGAATAATCTTTCTTTCCACACTGATACTCTAGATATGATAAAAATCCTACAACTATTTGCAAAGAAAAGAAAGAAAGATGGACAAGCAAAAAAGCCCTGTGCATATTAAAAACAACAAAACCAAAGGTAATTTGCAGATAAGACTGTTTGCTAATGGTTCAGCTGCAAAGCCTGGTATCTGCAGAAGTCTAGTTTAGCTTGGGTACAGCCTTGAACAAAGCAATAGTGAAATCAGCTGCTGTCTGTGGGGCTACATGGGTATGAGCACTGTGGGACACACTGAGTACATCACACGCCTGGAAGGATGGTTTGCTCTTGTATAACATATTTTGATCGCAATATCCAATACATGTTGGCAACTCCATTTAAGGGACTTCCTTGCACAGCCCTGGAGGTTCTCAGGTGGCAGAGACACCACCCCACTGCAGTGGGGCAGGGCAGGGTCCTCCCTGGGGGCTGCCAGGGCACGCAGGATCAGCCCTGCAGCACACCTGTGTCTCAGGACACACCAGGGGGGACACTGACCACAGCAGAGGGTCTGAGGAAATCCACACCTGACCCTGTGTTTGCAAAGCAAGCCAACAGTGGGGCTTCCAGCACCCCTGGAGACACCAAGGAAGTGTTATCCAAAGGGAAGCAAGTGAATGTGGCTGTCATAATCACTGGGAATGCAGCCTACAAAACCATATAATGACCATCTAGTTGATGCTTACAACTAATGAAAGTAGTTCTCATGACTAAAAAGTAATGCTACCAGAATCTTTGATATTGTAACATCATTTTAGCCTCTGCGAGTTTCATCTTTGAACAGCCTAACAGGACAGTGAAGTTTCAAATCTTTTTTATTTCCATGTATTATATAAACATTTAATGCATGGAAATAAAAATGAGTTAGGAGATTATAGTACTCCTTACACGGTCCATTACATGCAGCTACCATCACAACACGCCCACCCCAGAGGCTCCTTTATCACAGGTTCATGAAGAAACACCCCCTTGCACGTGGATGTACCACATCCAGAACCGCTCCTCCTCTCTAACTGGCTCTCCTCTGTGCCAGCCCAAGGAGGAGAACTTGCCTTTTGCCCATGGCACAAATTTCTGCTGAGTCACTTTGTGCCTGCACTGCTGACCCTCAGCCTTTTCATCACTACAACACCTCTGTTTTCCTGGGGGAGCTGTGAACCACTAGGAACTAAATAAATGTACCCTAAGCTTGGTGTCACAGCTCTGCCTGGAGAGACATGGGATGGCTTCCAGAAGCATTTCCTTTAGGATGTTTCCTCCCTTCTGTTCCCAGGCTTCTCATCTAACAGGCTGTCCCACTCATAAAATGGCCCAGACCTTTATTCCACTGCTGTTCATGGCAAAAGGTAAGACCCTCACAAGGCTAGTAGTCATAAAAAGTGTACTGCAACACTTTGGCTCCAAAAAGGCTGCTGGACTGGGAAGTTTGGAGTGAATTAATTCTGGCAGACATGGTAGAAAACACACCACCCCCCAAGCAGCAGCAGGGTGACCTGATTTTCTGAATGGGCTGGTGAAATACTGGTTATAATTAGGACCATGGACTCATTATTTGTTAGAGAATTACAGGAAATAGGAAACATAACTGTAAGTTGTTAGAAAGGGTTTTGGTGTTAAGGACTCTACTGCATTTCCACTAACTACCACCCCTACAGAAGACCATGCTAAGTAGAAAACTCATTTCCAAGGGCAGCAGAAGCCCTGTCACTTTATTGCTAGATTCTATAGCAATTGGAGCTCACTTACAGTAACCTTATAGTACTCTATATAAACTGAGAAGCTTGTATCAAATTCAGGCTTCCATTTAAAATAGATATTGCAGATATTAGGCTTCAATTAAAGAAGAAAAATAACCTTCAGTGCTTTTTTTTTTTTAAAGGCAAAGTATTAAAAAAAATCCCCAAACTAGGTGAAAGTTATTAAATTTCTTCAAAAAATTAAGATGAGCTTTCTTCTATTTCTTGAGACAGTACAATTTGTAATTCACAGGGTAGCTGGTATCAAACACAAGTTAATGAAAGCTCTTATAAGCAATTTTATTCCTATCCATAATGGTAGACATTAACAAAATCAAAAGAATTTATCATTTGAGTTCAACTTAAAAAATAACTTATAAAGCAGTGATATATGCAATGTAAAACAGTTCAGGATGGGAGAGGGAAAGCAAATTTTAACAATTAAAATGTAAACGTGAAAAAAAAAAAAAAGATGGAATAGAAGTCCCTACTTCTCACTTCTACTTAAGATGTCATGTGATACTATTTTACAATGTCCTGCGGGTGTCTGGATGTGTGTGTGTGTTTCTGTGTCTCACACACACACACGACATCGACCCACTCATGTCACACACAGACAGTCTTGCAGTTCCACCTCGGGCAGGTCTGTCACAGCACTTTTTACAGTTGTCTCAAGCATGTTTGGGACCCACTTTCTTGACAAAACGGGGGAGATGGTAGGAGAAGAAAAGCAAACCAGGTGGGTCTGATTGTGTCTGAGATCCTTTAGATAAACTGTACACTGGGACGAGTAATTTTCTTCTGCAGTGGCTCTCTGGAAAGGGCCACCTCTCTGTGGTCTTCGTGGGGACACTGGTGAGCAGTCACACACTCATTGTCATGCTGGGGGAGTACTGGAAAAACAGGAACACACGTTTTAGAACCTCTGTGCCCCCACCCCACCTAACTAAAACCACATCTGGACCACAGCAATGGGTCCAGATGTCAACACACCCCTGGAGCTTCCTCCTGAGTCTGCGCTGTGGTGTTTGCTATGGCTGTGGTTCAACTTGTGGTGTTGCACCTTCTGCTGTGCTTCTCTCATGCACAAATACAGCTGTTGATGATGAAGGCAACTCCCTTGGAGGCTGCTGTGGTGTCAGCTGGGGGATGCGGCAAACCACCACCCCACTGCTGCCTTCCTCATCCCTCCTGCCCAGCGCTGGGTCCCAGGGGATGCAGCTGGGCAGGGCCAGTTCCAGGTGCACTGCCTCCACCCGTGGACAGCTGAGCCACAGAAACACACTGGGCAGCCTTTTATTACTTTGTGGGAAGAAAGGAGCAAAGATATGTACGACTATGATTAAAGCAGGCTTTTGGTCTGCGTTATTCTGTGCGATCAATTTTAGGAGCCAAGCAGCATCAGGGGCTGGGGTCATTCCATGCTGACTTGGGGACATCAGTGGTCACTCTCCTTGATATGAACCAAAAACTCAGTCACCACAAAGTCACACTCTTACAGGGACACAAATTGAACTGCAGCCCTCATACAAGCTACAGCTGCCTTCAGGTTAGCAGTATTTCATTAAAAAAATCAACAGGACACTGCAATGGCTAGAAAAAGTGCACATCCGTACACCTGATTTGTTTTAAAAGTGAAAACTGCAGACTGCAAAAGCACTTAATTTGGCCTAAAATCTGCTAAGGAGAGGAAAAAAAAAATGCTTAAGTGTAAGAAGTGTCAGTGTTTTGAAAACTGACAGAAGAAACAGAAAGACAAACTTGCCTTTATAAAACCAGACATGCCATAAATACCTTGGTAAGGCTTGAGTTCCAAGCTGGCCATTTCCAAGTGTCCAAGCATCTAGAAAAAGCATTTTGGACGTGTCTTCCCTGCCATGTGAACTACACAGAATGGACTCCAGCTCAAAGCCTTGAAGCAAAACATCTGCTCAAGTAATTTCCCATATCTGAGCTGAAGTACTTTGGACAAGGAATCCAATGATGGTCTCAAGGTGTTTGGGATTTTTAACATTTTATTAGCCAAGCACCTTTCCCCAACCAAAACGCCTGGTGAACTGAACAGCTAATCTGCCTGAGAAAGGGCTTCATAATAATCCTATTCTGAGTAGCCAAGTGGCAAAATACGAACCAGAAAGTGGGTAGTTCCCAAGGACAATGGTGTTGGGGAGGAACTGGCACCTGGAGGCAGACTAGAATATACCTGGTATGTGTTACACAAGCCTTGTAGGCACACACCTCAATAAAACCTTGAGAAAACTGGGTCCCTGGTCCTTCCAGGCAGGAAAACAATATCCAGGAGCACTAGAATCCAGTAGGTGTCTGAGAACACAGGTTTCCACCAGGGTGCAACTGATGTCCTCTTCTTCCCACGACCCGGTTTCAGTGACCTGGGTTGCCTGCCTTCCCCTCTGCCAGACTGAGAGTCTGGGGCTGCCACCACCAGGGACCACGTTTCGTGGAGCTGCTGTGGTTCTGGCAGGTACTGAACACTGGTATTTTGGGCTTCTCTAACACCCCACACAACCCCAACATATGCCCATCAACAGTCAACACACAGAACTCGCCCCAAAACCTCTCAAAATTTGCTTCCCAAGAAATTTCCCATGAATTCGGCTGTGTTGTGATCTCAGAGAAGCTGTTCACTTACAGGAATTCCTGAGCTGCAGGTCACCACCTGATAGTTAATGAAGCACTACCCATCACAAAGAAGCAAAGCACAACCTGCCCCAGAATGAACACCAGAGGGAACCTTTGCCTTTCACAGCTCTAAATGCACGTGGCACCTCTGCAACATGGGATCTACTGGTGCTTTAATCACATACCTCAGTGTAAACCCTGCTCTTTCATGACAACTGACCTCTGAATCCAGAGAAAGGGTTTCTGTAGTAAATCTACACCTCCCACCTCTTCCAGTTTCATCTCCCCTTTGCACATCACTTTTTATTCAAATCAATACCATAATTTTAGAAGCTATTAGAACAGCTTCATGCTATTAATATAGCTACATGATGCACACTACAAAACTTGGAAAAAATGTCTTTTTTTTAAAAAACAAAAAGTTAGAGATAAAAGTTTACAAAGAGTAACAAAATACTCACGCTCTCACTCTGGAAAGGGTTTAGGAAGTTTCCGCCCATCTCACTGTCATCTCTGGGAGTGCCAGGCTGGTTGCTCATGCTCATATTACTGGGAGAGTTCTGTTAAATAAGAATTTAAACCACAGATTAAGTGCTGGAGGTTTCAGTTCACTCCTCAGCCTCACAATGGGACATGTTTCACAGTACTGTGGTGCACTCAGGTCCACTGTGCAACGCTCTGGGGTTTTCAAGGATGAAAACTCAGCCCCTGCAGTGCTCAGCATGAGTCACTCACTAATTTTAGCCTGTAAAGTCAAGTTTTCTTCCCTGAAGCAAGGGTTGTTTACCTGTAACTCTTGTTTTCAGGTCATAGCCAGCATCTGCTTCTGCTGAAGTCAGGAAAACCTACCAAAGGCTGGACCAGGTGTGTAAGGAAGTTCTGTCACCACATTAAATCCTGTGGTTGAATGCAGCCACGTCTGCGAGTGTGTGCCTGGACACATGTGAGTTATGGAACACGCACTTAAAGGCAGACACAGGGCAGATCTGGTCTGCACAGACCCTTCCTGGGGTCTCTCCTCACTGTGCTCACAGTTCAATGAAACAGCAGCAACCTAAAACCTTCTGAAAGTGAATTCTTTTTTCCTTAAAGAAGTGTACAACTATCTCTGCAACGTTCAAAAAGAGAATGGGTGACATAAAGAAATTGTCCCAGAAATTATTCTGAGTCAATACCTCACACGTAATCATGGTGCACACTGCAGTTAGTCAGGTGGCTTTGCAAAGCTGTTTTGCAGTCCCCTACCATGCCTGGAGCACAGACAATTCCCTTTTCATCCCCGTTAAAACTCATGTTTAAAGGACTCAGATGGAAAAAGATGTCAGGGAAAGGGAGGAGTGAAGCCACGAACTTCATGATCAAGTGTTCACATGCACCACAGTTCTTCCCTTGTCTTTTTTTTAATCCAGAAAAAGTGAATGTAATATACATGCAAAATTAATTACAAATATGACAATTGAAAGCCTAATAGTTTATTAACATCAGACAATTAAGTTTCCTATTTGAGGAAGTCGGTATACAGTAAATCTTTAGGGACTCAGATCAAAGGTGAAGCCTCTTGCTTTAGCTGAACCACAGGTCTGCACCTTAGGCAGGAATTAACTCAGGGAAGCCCTGCTGCCTGTGTGATGCAGGAGGGCACACCACACCACCATACCAGTCCCTCTGGCCTTACAATCCAAGAGTATAAAGTTTAAAACCCACTAAGGCCTTGTCACATTTATTTTAATGATGCTCCCACACTTCTGCTCGTTCCTGGGGGATTTACCCCTCCTTCATCTCGCTCTGTGTGGCACTGAGCTTTGAAATTCTGCCACTGCCACACCGTGACAGCCCCAAAGGGTCAAATTCCTGACAAAACCCCTCTCACAGTGACTCCCCAGACTGCTTGAAAGGCCACTGGGGTTTAGCACTGCAGCACTAACTGGGCTATTCCAAACCAGGTGTGTCTTTGATGCCTGCACAAACTCCATGGGCGTTGCAATAAACATTAGTTTTTAATGTTTATTTAAAATGCATAATTTCAGTTCATTTACTCCCCCCTCAATCTACTTCACAAAAACTTTGTGTTCTGCCATTCAGCCAGTTAAATCAAAATCTTCTGCGGGAAACTCCTGAACTCTGTAAGGTGCACTGGTTCTGACTGAGTTAATTGTCTACAGACAGCCCTGCTACACCTGAAATTAGCAGCATTTTTCTTTCAGTTATCTGAAAAAGACACGGAGCAAATGACATTTCCATGAGTTATTCATTAAGGTTACCATGTTATGAGATTTCCAGGTCAATGTTTGGACCCAAGCTTTCAGAGCTCCTGATACTTAATACCTGTGAGTTCAATGCTGCCTTAAAAATGATACCATGGAAATGGAAATACTTGGGCTTTTTTTTCCTCCCCTAAAAAATGCTGCCGTTTGCAATAAAATACCCAAGAAAGAACATGGGCATTGATTTAAAAAGTGCTGTGTGGTGGTTATCCCACTATAGGATTGCACTGAGGCCACCACTGCACAGTCCAGCAGGTCTATGTGGTCATTTCCATCCCTCATTTCCCTTTTTGCAGAGCCCGAAAATGTTATGAAATGTAGGAATACAGAATCCTCTTTATTTATGCCATTTACCAATAGCAAACAAGCTAATTAATTCCCAAGTTAAAGATGATCATGTATGTAGCAGTCTTATTTTTAAAGTAGTTTCAATCACAACATGATTTTTGTAGATGTGAAACCCCTGCAGGTTGAACTCTTAACTATTTCCAACTATTTAATGGTTGTGATACCAAAACAGTGCTTTTCCTGAAACCCCTTCTAAATCTAGCTGTTGGGAACTTCATCTAATGACCTAATTAACATTACCCCTCAGAGGTGACAAAAGCAATCCTGCTACAACCTAAGGACTGTCCAAAACTTACATTTAACTTCAGCTGATGGTTAGAACTGTTTTAATTTACCTTAATAGTACTGAAGACAACAAGATGATAAATCAGATTATGGACTGGATACAATTATATATACACTATAATAAAGATGCATAACAAAGAGCTTTGTAACAGAGACAAAGGAAAAATGTTTAGAGTGGAACATTCTAAGCATTTCAAATATTTGATCAGATACTCACTTTGGAAATACTGTCCATGTCTCCTGAGCCTTAAATTAAAAGAGACAATTAATCAGTTTTAAACTGAAGTTGATCCAATACTTTCTTTTCATAGAAAATATACAGTGTAACAGAATATTTTAAACCATAACCAACTTAGTAATAAGTTTACAGTCAGAAAAAAATAATTAATTCAATCAGTGAATTTGGGACTACATCGTGTTTCTGCATTACACGTACTCGTACTGATGACAGCATCTCTTAGAAGAAACCAGGTGATCCTGAGAACCAAACTGACAGAAACCAAATGAAATTAAACATGATGGGCATGAGACTATTGCAAATAAATTTCTTCACATGCTGCAGCTCTCATCCAGGTGAAGCCAAGACTAAAGAAAACACAACTTTAGGATGGATGTATCAAGAAAAGTTGATTTCAGCAGCAAAACACACCTATTTTCAAGCAAGAAAAATTCTGGAAGAGTACTGAATGCAAAACTGGAAGAGTATCCCAGGAAAACACTGAACTATCTCCCTATTTGATACAACCAGGCAAATTAAGGCTGAGAAGGAGTATGATTTCTCTCTATAAAATATCTTAAACACAGATGCTATCAAGACTTATTTTCTCAGGGTACAGAGAATAAATTTTGGTGGAAATCAGGAAAATATTTCTTCCTAAACATCAGAGCTGTGAACAGATAACCAACAGAGGGGTTTTGGTCAAAAAAGCTGGAGAGCTTCAAGAAAATAACTAAGCATGTGGTAGGTACATGTAAAACCATTACACAGCTGTTTCAATTTAATTATTTTAGCTAAGAAATAATTCTCAGGCTGTATAAAGTGACAAAGAAAATTGTGGCTGCCTTTTACACAGGTTTTCATTGATCTGAATGCAATGTGCATCAATATTAATTAAAGAAGAATTCGTTTTAGTACTGAAATAGGCAAAGAAAGGCTGTAAAATCAAAAAGCATCCTTATGCAAAGTAATCTAAAATTCAGACATTCTATTAGCAGACAGGTGGCTACTGCTGAATTTTAATTGTTCAGAAAAAGCCTAGTGCTAAGTGAGGTTTGATGGCTTATTTTTTCATCTTGTCTTCAGACCTCTCCTTTTGTCTCACTGATGTACAAAAGCACCTTTTCCCATTTTCAGATCTTTACACACAGACTTACATAGGACTCCACAACCAGCCACAGAAAATGGCCCTGTCACACAAAATTCTGGCAATATTTGGTGTCATTACCTAATGATCCATTCATGTGATGGGAATCCATTCCACCCAGCCCGCTCATGGGCCCGTCTGACCCTGGTCCCAGTGGGAACTGCAAAAGCAGCAGACATTAAAAACTGTACAAATGGTTTTTAGACATCCTAACACAAAGAAAATATTCCTCAAGAGAAAAAGAAACAGACACCAGTAAAGGAGAAATTCACAGTCCCAGCTCTGAATGAGAAGGGACTCTCATGTTCCATTCAGACCTTTAAGAGAAGGTCTTTCATATGAAGACTGAAAAACATCATTGCTTTTGGTCACTCATGATTTTTGGAGACTATAATTTTTGAAGGCCAGTCTAGAACTTAGGAGTAACTTGTTATTTACTTCAACTGTTTGTGCACAACTTTCCAACCTGCTGGTGCTGACCCAGCTCTACTCTCACTGAAGTTACAGGAAACTTCATGGCTCTCTTAAATTATTCATTTCAGTCACTGTTCATTAACACCAGTTCATTAACAGCTTTCAAATGCTGATGCTCCACATTACCTCTGAGACTTGAACTGTTCTGTCCAATTTCAGATATTAACCTTAAATTTAGCTCTTCACAAAATTAAAGACATCAGCACTATGGCAGAAACAATCTACCACTTACTGCATAATGATTTACCACTATATATATATTTATTGTTAAATTCCACTGGTGTTTTTTTCCCAAAGGCCCACACCTGAAGGGCCACCCATAAAAATGGAAAACTTAGCAGTAATGACACCTGATGGAAATGTAGTGCTTGCATAAAGAAAAGGTTGCATAACTCAAAGAAACAGATGGCTAAATTCATATTTACATTAGGTCTGTTGGGTCCAGGAGGTACAGCGTTCATTAAAGTGTACATATTGTCTCCAGAGTTGGTTGAATCTGTAATAAGAGATTATTTTAAGCACTAATATATACTTTTCAATACAACTACTCACCTAATACATTTCCTGTCACTTCTGTGCCTGAATCCCTGATACCCAGTGGCAATATAACGGAAGATTTTATTCCCTTTCTACCCATCGCTGCCACACAACAGAGCTATGAAAAGAAATAATTGCCATGGTCCCTCAGTGACTACATCTGGGCTCTAGTTTTATGCATGACTGTTAAAAGGTTTATAAATCACCAAGTATCTGTAACTATTTAATTCCATAACTCTGTTTCCTGGAGTCCTAAATTACTCCACTCATCTTCAATATTCTGTATAAAACAGGAGCTTGTTTCTTATCAATGCTTCCTGCAATTTGTTTTCCATCTGTAATAAAAGATAAACAGCTTTTCCTTACTCAGACTGTGAATTAGCAAAAGTCTTGGACTCTCATCCCTGTCAGTCTGTTTGATTTTGGGTATACCCAGTTCTTCACTGTGACACGGAGCACAGATGCTCCCTCTTGAGGGGGGCTTTGCCTGATGCATCTTCATGGTACAGTGTGGTGCAATGCTCCAAAAAACACCCCCAAATGCTGAAAACCTTAGGAAAGTCTAAATCCATCCCTAAGGGCACAGCATGATTTAAAAAAGACATACTGGCAGCTCTGGAAAATCAGTTTTTTCTGCAGAGAGAATAATAAAGAGAGCTGAGCACCCTCCACAAGACCATTCCAAAGTATTTGAATGGACACTGGGAAGGTAAAGCAAGGCTTTTATCTATGACTTCATCTTCCCAAGATGGGCCCTTAAGCATTAACTGAAGCAAATAATTGCATTATATACAGAGCACTGTGTATCACTACAACACTCAAACACGCTGTCCAAGGAAAAGGGGAAAACAAAAAGCTTTTAGCCTAAAGTAAAATCAGTATATAAAGTAATTTTTAATATTCAGTGAGGTTGGCATAAAGTTCTTTATCCCCCAGATCCTTTTGCAGGATACAACCCTGGCTCTCCCTGTGTCCTGCTGTCAAAATACACAGGGGATGGTTGGGCCATGGGAGCTCCTCACCTTTGTCTCAGGGGAGAGAAAATACCTTGGCAAAATTCAGAGGCAGCCAATTTCTAAGTGTCTGCATGCTTTGGAAAACAGAACTTCAAAACATCTTTACCTCAGGTTGGTTTTTTTTAAAACAAACAAACAAAATCCCAAAAACAAAACAACAAAAGCAAAACAAAACAAAAACAAACAAACCAAACAAAAAACCAACCCAAAACCCAAACAAAAACTCAAAAACCAAAACAACGACAAAAAACCTACAAAAACAAAACCCAAAACAAACCCCAAACAAAACAAAAACAAAAAAGCCAAAAACAAACCAAAACCAACAACAAAACAAACAAACAAAAAACAACACCGAAACAAAAAAAGTTCCCCAAAAACCAAAACCAAAAGCCATGGAGTTGAAATATTGGTGCAGTAAGTTTCCACAGCCAGTTAGGAAACTTCCCTGCTCTCCTCTGCTGTAGAGGACAGCAACTAGAGGAAAAATACCTCATACAGAAAATATAAATTTAATAATTTACTACCAGCTGATTATTTTTTAAAAATATATAATTTGTGTTCTCCCTAAAATCCCTTTTAATTTTATGATTTCCAAGCAGATTTCAGTACCTGCAGGACTGGGCATGATGGGTGTTCCCGGTGGCCCTCCACCCCCTGGAGGACCCTGGAAAAAGAAATATCAATTAGCATGAAATCAAAGATCAAAACAAATCCCAAAACACAAAACATGGTTTTTCATATTTGGGTCTTTCTGTGGCACAGGACTAAGAACACAAACCACTCTGGCTATGAAACAGGAGTTCTAAGGTTCTTCTGGAATCTCTTTAGGAGTTTTATTCTAATCATCCTAATAATTTAGTAAGAACAGAACCACAACATTTCGCTTCCTGTGTTTCCAGAGCCACTAATACCTTTAAGTAACATGAAAAACTACCAACTTCCACTGTGGTCAAAAGGTCTTTGTCTATAAAAGTCAGTAGGTATTGACTTTCCATAACAAGCACCACAGAGACTGCTCATAATACATTATTGTCTCATTTGCCATATGACTATTTCTGTATCTTTACCCCTTTTGTTGTAATTTAAAACAGTAGATATACTGTTTCAGACAGGAGTATTTTTTCAATGGCAGCAAATATAGGGGTTTGGTTGTTCCTGTCTGCTTACAAGGAATCTATCCATACACTTTTTAATCCATGAATTCTATCCATATAAATATATCCATATTTTATTCATATCTGCATGACCATCTAGGCATCAAAGGGTCTCAATATACTTTTCATCCCTATACCTACGCACTAAACCTCACTAAATTAATTTTTTTAAGATGTCTCTATGTATTTTCCAACATCACCTAAAGAGATGCAGAAACCACTAACTGACCATTCATTAGAAAAGCTACTTGTCTTCATTTACTTTGGCCTCTCACTTTAAATTTGCATTTACTTTCACTGTTTGTTGATTTTCTTATCTTAGAAACCTTACTGGTATCAAGTAGTTTCATACTGAGACCATATTCATGTATTTATATATTTCTAGAAATACTTATATATTAATATAGATTAATCCTATTAAGTTCTCAAAGCGTGTAGCTCCAGATCACAAATCCTTTGACTATAAACAACCTGTTAAGTTCTCTCCTGGCTTCTCTCAACCCCAAATAGTTTCTCTCTATAAAGCAAAATATTCCCAAAGTATGTTTTAACACCTTGATCAATAACTGATCACTGATATTGAAAGCAAACCCACACAGCCCTTCACACAGAAAGCACCCTGAGAAGGGCTGAGCTGAAAGCACTGGTTTGGAGTTCAGCAGGTTTGGGCTGTTCCCACTAAACATGTGGCAAAAGGAGGTTGTGAGAATCATAACCTTCTCCACAGTTAACTGTGTAAGTAAAGGACAAAATAAATTGCTTTTAACTATACACTTCTCCTGTGTTATCCTGTGACACCAGTTCTACACATGTGATCAAAACAGCCCAAACAATCTGCCTTAGAAAGTCCATCAGCACACAAATAATCCCAGGTACAACTGTAAAAACAGTAAGATAATAAACACAGTTAATCCCTGGGGACAGAGACAAAAAACAGTGCTACCTGTAAGTATGTTTCTCCTGAGGAAGTTCAAACCCTTGGACACAACCCAGAAAGCTGAGGGGGTTTTTTGCCCACTGTTATTAAGAGAATGCATTTGTATGAGTTATAGAAAACATCTGCTGGAATCCAACAGCACTCGGGGCAGTTCTGACCAGCCTAGTAATGGTTCCAGTGATGCATACCCACATCTGCACCAGAGGTGGCTGAGGACACCCTGGGCACAGTCAGATGTTCAGCTCTTGGCCAGCACACGGGGGCTGCTCTCAACATCTGGACTGGCTTCCCCTGCCTAATTAAAACATGGTGTCAAACACACAAACACACCAATGTACTCACCACGTAGTTCCCAGGAGATGCTGAAGAATAAGGTATCTGAAATGTCAAGAGAAACAGAACAGTGATTTCCTCTGCAGAACACAGGAGGCCCTGCAGCTGTAGGTTTGTGCCCATTTGCTTAATCAGGATAATTAAAATACTCTGTTAAAATTATGGGGGAACGTGGCTCTGTTCAAAATACACACCTATTATGTCAAAATAAACACCTTTTCAGCAATATTTTAGTAAGTTTACTATTAAGGCAATATGCTTTGTAACATTTATAAACTTAAGCAGCACATACTTGCATTTCAGTCAACAGGACTTCAGACTCATCCAAGCATGAACTGGATTTATGTTCTTATACACACATAGTATTGATTAAAATCTTGACCATAAAAGGAAACTATCATGTATCAAGTAGTATAAAAGAAAAAGAAAAGAAAGTATCATGTATCAAGAAGTATCAAGAAGATACTTCTGTTTCCTAGCATTATACATACATACATTTTAAGGACAATTCTCATTTCAAATTCAAGTCTGGTCTTTGTTAAGGAGGATATCTGGAGAAATCCTGTGAATCATCTGATTTTATTCTTTACAACAGCCTTTGCAATTACTCTCTCCAAAGGAGCTTCAGCCAGTTCTGTTGCAGGAGGAGCAACTGTGCTGACAAACACAAACTTCTTGACAGAGAGCTTGTCAATCAACTCATTTTTACAAACACATCTATCACTGCACTTCACAATTAATTTCAGAGAATGAACATATTTCAGCTATCAGTCGAAAAGCAGCAATCTTAATCAGGTACATACATGCTAAATAAAACTGAGGAAGAGTTTCACTCTTCCCACCTCAGCTGTCATTAATAGAATTAAAAAATCAGAATTGAGAGCAACAGAAAGAGTTGTTAAACAGGACAAGACCCACCTTATCCAAGTGCAAGTGTCAGAAATGGGTACCTTTAAACTAAAGCTGTGTGACACCCCTGAATGACAGGGAAAGGTTGGTGTTTCCTGAGGAACTGCTGCCCATGTGGGATCCCAAGACAACATCCATGCTATGGAAGTGCTGGGCTGATGTGAACACACGTCCCTAAACACAAGATGTCAAATATATTTTTAATATTTACTTACAGAATTGGCATTGGTTGGGTTTGGCCAAGGTCTGCCACCCCCAGGACCCCTGAAACAGAAGATGGATGATGAGACACAGAACCATCCCCGTCCTCTGACCACTGTGAGAAGGGAAAACCACAGTGCCTGTCTCCAGAGGAAGGAGGTTGCTTCTCTTACACTGAGTTTATAAACCATAACTACACCAAGTTGCAATGCTACAGCAGAATTCTCATTGTTGCATTGCCATTTAATCAGCTGATGGGTTGATTAATTTATTTACTACTCGATAAATAAATTTAAGTCATAAAATAAATAAATGGTCAGCCATAAAAACAGTAATCTTGCTCACATAATTAAGCACTCTCTCTAAAGAACTGAGGATGCAGGCATTCATTACGGCTCTAGAATATTGCAATACTGTAAGGCTTCATTAGTAAAAGTTATACTATTAACATGTTATATAAAATAGAAAATTATATTATTACACTATAAAAATAGACACAGAAGTAAAAATTAAAAATACATAAATAAAATATAAATTAAAATATAACATTATGCTATACTATAGGTATTTTGGGAACACCTAATTCATGAAAGAAAAGGCCACAGAAAATACACTGCTACAACCCCTCTATGATAATACTAACAACAAATTATAATAATCAAAACAACAACAATAATAAATTTCATGTATTTAAAACAAAAGACTCTCAGACTGAAAATGTTTTCCTCACAACTCTTGCTGCTTTTTTCTCTCAGCTGAGCTCAGAAAAATAGTTTGGGAATGAGTTCCACCTCTTAACAATCCTGAGGGAACTGAACGAGAGGTAAAATCCCCATATTTACAGTCACAGCGTCTCAATAACCATAATTATTTCAGGGAGC
>VXAU01001033.1:57353-154162 GCA_013399695.1 Formicarius rufipectus | reverse complement strand
GGGGTGCAGGGTGGGGGGCAGCAGTTTGGGGGTCTCGGGGGTGCTGAGCTCACCTTGCTGCCTTGTGGGGTCCATCCCGCTGGGCAGGAGGGGCTGGCTGCCCGGGACACCTCCCAGAGCCTGCAGGCAGGGAAACACAGGGGAAACCACTGAAGGCTCACACAGTTATCTTAAAGGACATCACACAACGTGTTTTGACTGTGTTTCCTTCGACTCCGGAGTAATGTGCTTTTATGTCCCCACTTTTAATGAGACCTTTGGGTTTGCTCAGTTAGGGTTAAGGCTCATTTTCCCTACAGTTTGGCCAAGCAGAAAAACATTTTCATGAATGGATGTTTGTGGCTGATCCACTGGGTGCTATTCAGCATTTGGAAACACAATCACATTTTCAGCACAGACGTGTCCTGAACTAAATCACAGAATCACCAAGTGGTTTGGGCGGGAAGGGACCTTAAAGATGATCTCCTTCCAACCCCCTGCAATGGGCAGGGACACCTCCCACTAGATCAGGACCAAACTACCCTGTAATCTGAACCTCACAGCTGCACTGCAGCACTTCCCTGCCTCCACACACTGCCCACCCACACCAGGTCATGGCAGTGCTGCCAACAGCAGCAATTCATGGACCTGGCACGACGTGAACACAGAGCTGAAATGCACTGACATTATGTCATTATGTTGCAGCTCTGACCTGGAGATATCACAGTGTGCAGACAAAACACCACCCCTGAAACCAGACCTGCAGGTTGGCAGCACTTCCACCTGCCAGGGTCTGCAGTGCCCAGGAACACAGAGGGAGTGAAACCCAAATATCTGGATGAGGGGCTCAAATACCTCTGCTGAGGTATTATTACTGGGGAGTGCAAAGATCAGGGATGCATTTTGCACTGCATTAGAGCAGTGAAATGTTGTCAAATATTAAGTGCAGTACTAGTGGCAATGCACAGAGAAGCAGTTAATCAAGGTTAATTAAGCCACTCACTGCCCTAGTGAGAAAGCAGGTAACTTAACCTGATCTCCAACACCACCAGGCAGAGCAACACCAGAAGCTTTGCCACTTGACAAATCCAGCACAATGAAGTTTAAATTTCATCATTTCTGGTGATATTGTGCCAAAATTAAAAATGAATTTATATCTGTGTCACACAGATACAAAAAACAGCCAGAAATGAGGCTGGGGTACAGTGTGACAGTAAGAAAGGCAGATTTGGAAGCCAGAACATCATTCCATACATCCTATCAGCCTCTCCCAATATTGCAAGTGACCCAGGTGTCCTCTCATTGCTCCACTGGTATTTTCCTGTCAGCCAGTCTCTAACTTCTCATCTGCTCATGACTCTGTCTCCTCCTCTATCTGCTCTATGGAGAACTGGAAAACACAAATGCACCCTACATTTCCAAAACCATCTTCTGACAGGTGGGCCAATAAAGGTCCCTGCAGACAAACAGCAGCTCATTACTCATCCCTGTCTCACTGGCAGACACATCCTTTGATGGGGAAGAGAGAAAATTGGGAATTCCGTGCTTTTATAAAGTCCTCAGAGCATCTGTAAGAGTCACAGCACTTTATGACATCTGTTCCTTACCAACAACCTCCATATTTCCTGTGAAATATATGTATGTCCAACAGAGATGTGGAGGGATTGATGCATTTTACACAGCATTAAGCAAAGGAGTAAACCATCACTGGATAAATTCTTACCTGATTGGGTATTCTTAAAGGTGGCCTTGGACCTCCAGGGTACCGAGGGGACATGAAAGGCTATGGGGAAAAGAGAAATACTGCTAGATAATTCCACTTAGCTTGCAAATGGGTCACCCCCAGCCTAAATGCAGAGTGTTCAGGATACTGCTCCACAATGTTTAGTAGCATTAAATAAATTTAAAGACTCTCAGCCAATACATCTAACGTTATATTGCTTAAAACGTTGTTACAGCAGTTGTGAATGCAGAATATAAACAACTTCTTAATCATCACTCTTCATTAACAGTGAAGAATATAAACCATTTAGATCATATAATCAGACATCTATACTGGAGAATGGGGGAAGATGGGAACCCTGGAAGCGGAAACAAAAGTGTTCTTGGGAGAGTCCAGAGGTAAGAACAGCACAGTAATTCACAAATGCTTTCCACTCATTTTTTCACAACACAGTAAACCACAAAATTTAACCTGTAAGGGCACAGACTCCACGTTTTTCTTGCAACTATTTAGAGTTTTAGTGGTTTCACTAGCCATACTAACTAGGTGCTGCACTCCTCCCACCCCTCCATCTCCTCTCTCAACCCCAAATTTACACCCAAACCTGCATTTCCACCCCAAAAGGTTCCAGAGCCTCCTGGTCCCTCCTGATGTCCCCACAGCCCAGGAACAAGGTCAGTCCCCATCACAGGCAAAATGGAATTGCCAGCAAACACACTGACCAGCTCAGCTTATTCCACCCCCAAGTGTGACAAAAATCCAGAAAGATTTGTGGCAAATGTGAGAACTACAGGAGAAAGGCACACACATCTGACTACAGAGGTGATGAAGGGGGTGGCTCAGGCAAGAGGAGGACCCAGGGGAAAATGAAGAACTTTGACTGTGAGCAGAGGGGTAAAAGCAGTGATTTAGACTGGCAACAGCTAGTAGAGAAACTGCAGTCATTTTACCAACAATTACTCCTGGAATTTTTCCTATGATCTTGCATAAATAAATTAATGAAACCTTTCACATCCTGAGATGAGATGAAAGCTGAAACAGGATAACCTACATAAACACACACTCAAAGTAAATTCAGGAAGGTAATTTAAAGTACAGAGGGTTTACAAACTGTAGAAGAAAGACCCATAACAATTCTGAAAAGATTACTAAAAAGGCATTTGGTGTGCTGGGAAAGAGAGAGACTTCTTGGTGCACCTTTTGTTGGTGAGAATCTTTGGTAAGAAGACAGAGAAAAGAACTGTGCACGTGGCCTGGCCCTTGTAAAGTAGTAGAACTGTGAGGAAATGAGATTTCAATGATTTCCACAAAGTCATCCAAGTGCAGCCACTCCAGTGAGGACCTTGGGTTTGGATTGTCTCATCCAGCAAACGAAGCTCAACTGTGTGTACAGCTCATGAGGGCTGTAAATCACAGGTGTCTCTCCATTCAACACTGCCTTAGGGTAGAACCACACTACTAATACTATGTAATAGTGTGTGATCTGCAAAAAACCTGATCCTTCCAAGCTGACATGAAGGTTTACATACTGCAAGTATTCATTTACCTTTGTAATCCTCTTACATGCTTGTGGAAGGGTTTAAACCTTCTCCTGTTCTTTGAACAACACAACCCAGATGGAACTGCCATCAATGACTAATAAATTTCAACTAGTTCCTATGGTTTGGTTTACCCCAAAAATTCTACCATTAAAATCTTAAATACTCTCATTTTGGTCTATTACTGAACTGCTCCCTCCCCACCACCAGTTTGTCCACAAAAAGGTTCTACCAGGATGTCTCAGGATGACAAAGAAATTCTGTCCAACATTTTAATGAGAAAATGTTAAATATTAACAGCTTTTCTCTGCACTGGGATCATTTTTGGAAGTCTCCACATTATTAAGCACCAGGACTCTGGGAGACACGAACTCAAGCAGCAGAAACTTTGAGCCACATGCCTTTTCACTCCATCCTTTGTCACCAACACGAGTATCTTACATTTAGTCTCTGAACTACTTTTGCTTTAGTTTTCAAATATTTTTATGTTAGGACTTGGTGAAAGCACTGTGGTCCAGGGAGGCTTTACACTTCTCATGGCAGGAATCCCTCTCTCCCCAACTTCTTGGGAACTTTTTCTTCCCCTTCTCTTACAGCACAAGCACCCCAAAACCAAATGGGTCCAAAACTCTGGTACTGAGCCAAAAGCAGTGGCTACAGCCTTTGAACTGGTCTCTCAGCACTTGTTTCTGAAGGTAAAACTGAATTCTTTGCATCCTGAATACTTGGACATTTCTGCCTCTGACCCCAGCACTGCGCCAACTCAAATTCAGCATCCTGGTCATGGAAAGCCACTCATGGATCCTCACACTGAATTATCAGGAAGACAAACTCCTGATTTGCCTTTAGTTAAGCTGGAAAATATGCAATACTGCAGCAGTAACTTGAGACACCACGTAGGAAGAGGAAAGAGGGGCTAAAATTAACTTCTCAAGTGGAGTTCAGGAACTGGTGCACTCAGTGAAACATGGTAAGAAAAGCAAAAAACCAAAAAGAACCCTCAGACCCCAAAAACCCTCCAAACAAAGAAGGAAACAAAAAAACAATAAAAACCCAACCAGCTGACCAAACAAAAAAACTCAAACAACACAAAAAACTCAATCCAAACATCCAAACAAAAAACCCCAAACCCCTCGAAACCAACCAACCAAACCCCAAACCAAAACAAAAAAAACCCAAATGAAATGGGAAAACAGCAAAAAAAGCCCAAACCAAATACCCAAACTCAAAACAAAGAAAAAAAAAAAACCCAAAAAAAAAAAAAAAAAACCAAAAAAAAAAAAANAAAAAAAAAAAAAAAAAAAAAAAAACACCAAAAAAAAAAAAAAAAAAAAAAACAAAAACAAAAAAAAAAACAAAACCTAATAAAACAAAATAAAAGGCAGAAATGCTTAAGTCACGGATGAGATGAGACACCACCAACACCTACTGACACCAATATCTCATAATTCCTGCCTGCAGGTATGAAATTCAGGAATTTAGCACCACTAAAAGTATCTTGAAGTCTGCCATCAAGGAGCTCAGACTGAAGAAAGTACAAACTTCTCCTAAACTGGGTGAAAAAGAAGCCAGAAAGGAAAAACCTTTTGTGTAGTTGTCACAGAATACTTGTGTTTATCAACCTAAAGTGAAACACAAAAAAAAAACACACAAAAAAATCCCCCAAAAAATCCCCCACAACCAAAAAACACCAAAACCAAAACCAATTAAAAGTACACCTAAAAAGATGAAAGTATTAGAATAATAAAAAAAAAATACTGAGAAAGACTACACAAAATAAAATCAAGATGTGAAATGTTAACTTTAGTAGCTGCCCTGCTCTTATTTGCAGCATCCTGTAATTATTAAAATACTTTAAAAAAAGACAACTTCCAGAACTTGAACAAGTTGCCAAAACAAGGTGCCAAAAGCTGTAGCACTTCTTTATTATCATTTTGCTCAAGAACAATTCAACTCTGTCCAGGGACAGCAAAGGGTTATCTCACAATCTATTTTTTTCTTTGAATTTATCTTCCAAAAGCTGGAAATACAATTTACTTCCTTCAGATATGGAAGATAATTTCTGCATTGACATTTTTATCTTTTTTTTTCCCCCTCATACCATTACATTTATCAATCATATTTTGTCTCACATAAACTTGCAAAATTTAAAATAATCCACAGCCAAATAAATAATCTGGAATATTTATATATATAAATATATAAGTATTTTTTTACCCTGCATTATCAAATTTAGATCCATCTCCTCAGGTTACATGTCTCAACACACCGCAAATTAAAAACACATGGTGAGACACAGTTTTATCACTTGGTATGAAATGGTATTAATTGGTTTGAGCAACTCAGCACAAACACTAAACACTACTTATCACTAGAAGCTGAAAATGGAATCTCAGGCTTAATCTGTGCAAACTACAACAAGTAATTTTAAATTAATTGTGCAGCCACTTGAAGAGCAGGTCCTGAAGAGGGTTAAAGCTGCCAGAGACAAGGTCATATCCCATATGGGAGTTCTGAAAATGACCCAATCCCTTCATTTATTCAATTAAAGTTCTGAATTCTAACAAGTGAAACAAACCAAAAATCTTCATTCCCCTCTCTCCTGTTAAAAAATGAACTGCCAAGCTGCACATTCTGTCTGTGAAAATATAATTGATCTTTACCTTTTTTGCTTTCAAGCTGGCATCACATTATTATTGCTACTGTTATAATTGTTGTTATTATCATCATAATCATCATTATTATTATTACTATTACTACTGTTTTTTTCCCATCCAAATGGTAAAAAATAAAGACTGCTGGGTATTTTCATTTCATTTTCTTATTAGGGCAGACAACGTTTTAAGACCTCCTTAAGACACCTGTATTTTAGAAAATGCTTTAGAGGTGCTTTACATCTGCACTTTACTGTTAATTACACTACCCCTCCCATCCTGCTCTGCTCCCCAAATGGCATCCACAGTGTTAGGGGGCTTTGCTTTATACTTCACTGAAGTATTTCAGTGATGAAATTCAGGTTATACACTGCAATCTACCACTGCAAACCACACCAGCTGCTTTTAGTGCACTGCTTCACATAAATCAGTGTTCTCTGCACTGGGACAGGATTTCCCTTTATGTTGCCCTTTCCTGGTGACCAAACCTACTTCCACGAGGAGGTTCTTCTTTGTGCTTCAGAAGAAGATCCCTAAACAATTTATTCCCATTTTATGGTTTCCTAAGACAGACTGACAACCCACAAACAGCAACACGACTGATTTAATTCAGAGTACAGAGCAAAATAAACACTTTTGTCCTGAACCGAAAAGCCTTCCAGGGACATTTGTCTTTCCACATCTCAAACCCCAAGTCACAGCAACCCCAGCATTTCAAAGACATTTGATGCTTTACCCCTGGCCAAGGAATACAGGATTTCTCCACCACGTGGAAGAATATTGCAATACATACCTTGCTAGGTACAGCAAAATGGAGACAAAAAACCTTATCCAAACAAACCAAACAGAAAAGCCCCAAACAGATCCTCTGGTCCCCATTAAACTTTTCTCTGTGATGTGCTCTTAGAGCATCTTTAGGAGTTGCAATGTTTTACGTCTCTCTCACTTTGTGGGAAACATTACCTCATGCTCAAGATTTAGAACCTGGGAGAGAAAGTGGCCAAGTTCTGCATGTGATACTCACCGGAATTTTTGAAAGGAATTCAAATTTAAGAAGGGTTATTACCTTCATGCACCTTAAAACAGGTTAATAGTTTTAATTTTTATTAAATACAAATACTACAGAAAATACAGCATTTCAAACCTGCCAAGCCGAAACACCCAAGATGTATCACATTTAAAAATAAAAAACAACCCCCTTTGCATTTTCAGAATTTAGACATCATACAGACAGTCAACCCAAGCTCGAGAAAGCATTTCCTTAAATTTAGTGAACCTGGTTATGGCACAGGATTGACTTTTTGGATCAGCTTTGGCAATGGCCAGCTGAGGTTAGTTTCCCCTGCTGCTGCATCCAACAAATACCACCCTCCAGAGCCACAGGCACTGTCATCATCCCCTCTGGTTCCACCCCACGCACCTGTGGCCCCAAAAGGGCAGCTGGTGAGCAGGGCTGTGCCAGCCCCAGCTGGGAGAGCATCACCCACATCACACACAGCCCTGGCTCGTGCCACCAGTTTGGGCTCAAGAATCAAAACCAAAAAACAACCAAACTGCCAAAACCCCCAAAAAGCCCTTAAAAAAAATAAACAAAAAAAGCCAAAGCAAAATAAAACAAAACAAAAATCCCACAGTAAAACTGACACTCCTCCCCCAAACCAACAAAAAAAAAAGCCCAAAGTACTTACATTTTTATATATATGTATACAGTACATACCTTCACAATACCTTCTCACATAGTCTAACAAGTGAAAAATAATACAAAAAACTGAAATACTTTTAAATGTAGCATGATACTGGTGAGGACAAAATGCACAGATCCCAATTCTGCCACAAATTAGAGATACCAATATTATTATGCTCTTGAGCATTCCCAGTCTGAAGTGCTGGAGTGGATGAATTTAAAAACAATGGAGATTCAAAAAAACAATAAAATTCTTCTCACCAGCATTAATTATATAAACACAGGGAGAAAAAGTCCCCTTTAAATTCGTCTTTCAGAGCTTCTCAATGCCTACCAAAGCTGCTATCTTTGCTCTCAAGATGTGCGTGTAGCTTGGTGACATTTCATTCTTTTATTAACAGTGTTTTTACAGTATCCAGGAGCCTTTTCAAGCGTTGGGGACTTCACTGTGTCTGTCCTGCTCAGAATTCTGTAGCTTTTCACTCCTCCACCTGCAACTGCCCCGTTTGCTCCTCTGGGACTGAGGTTGGGGGAGAACACCTGCCAAGCCAGGTAATCCTGCAGGTCTGCCCCAGTGTGCAAGGATTTTAAGGGTTTTATTTTTTAGAAAAGCAGGTAGCGGCAGTGCTGCAAAAACGGGGAAAACATGAGGGTCAGCACTCACAGGTGAGTGATGGAGCAGGATAAGGATAAAACATGGAGAACTGCTGGAAGAACAGGGAACTTGGTGAGCATTAGGGGAAGACAAGAGTTGGAGCAGTTCAAAGGGGCTGAAAGGGAATAAAATGTTTTTAAACTGATGGAGACACAGGCTGTGGTTCTGCACATACCAGGGCGAGGGACACATGGCCCCACTGGCTCCAGCAATGTCATTCAGCAGCTGGAATCAGAATCCTCACCCTGTGCATAAACAACAACCCCTCTGTGGATAATTCACCCCAAAATGGCTTTAAAGGGGTGCCGGAGGCTCCTCCCTCCTCATCTTCCCTGCTCTGATCACAAGCTGCATTTGTGGAACCTGCAATAGCAGCCCTATTGCTCAGGAGTGTGTCATGCCATGACTTTACTGTAAATGCTGTCAGTGAAAAGGATGAACTAAACCAGGACATCACAGAGGTGTTTCACAGCCTTACACTGCACTGACAAACCCATCTCCTTCATACAGGTAAGGAGTTCACTGTTTCCAAATGCAAAGGATCTTGGTGACTAATTTTTAATTCAGTGACTTCGCTTATTATCACTGTCTGTATGTTAAACTTCACATATATTTTCTTCTCTATTTTTATACACATATTTATATCTCTAATAGTAATACCAGGGAGGAAGATAAAGGGAGAAGTCCTTTCTGCTCATGTGCCCCACTGTACAGATGCTCTCCTGAAGCATTAGGTCAGCTCTACTATGGCAAACAGGGCTAAAAATAAGACTTTAGAATATGGATTGAGCTAAAACGAGCACGAACAGCTGCCACTAGATGGCAAGACAGGCTCACGGTGCTTTGGAGGGTTGGGTTTGGTCTGCTTTGGGTTTTTTTCCCCTTTATGTAAGAGGAATATGTAACATTTGTACTTCAAACATGGTGTCGACACTTCTTTCCCATGACATTCCTGGTTTATCTGATGATCTGAAGCTGGCGAATGAGGCAAACCACTTGAAAGTCTCTTAAAAAATACAGGCACCATGGAATTAATGTTTAGTGGGTAAGCTCAACTAGAAGAAATCTTCACAGATTTGCTGGGAAAGGTAGGAGTTTAAAAGAAAAAGTATGTGAAAAGGTATAGGCAGTGGTAGAATTTAACATTTTACAAAATCACCAAATTAAACAAGTGAACTGTCAATTACAGCACAACCTGCATCCTCTGCAACTCCTCAGCAGAGTCTCTCGGGTTACTTTTACCTGTCTCAGTGCCTATAAAACCAGCCAGGTTCTTTATACAGATGAAGAGCAAAACTTGGGTCAACCTCGTAATAAACGAGCTGAAAACGACCAGGGTTTAATCAAATACACATCTAAATGTTTCTCTTAATTGCAGTGCAAGAAGGAAGCAACCAGGGTCAGGTTTTGGGCAGTGCTGGTTGTCAGGAACTTGGGGAAACAAACACCTTGCAGCATCCTGGTCTAGTGGAAGCTGTCCCTGCCGATGGACATGAGGTGGTCTTTAAGGTCCCTGCCAAATCACCCCATACCACTGTATTTTAAAATCTGCACTTAGGGGTGCTAGAACTGGAAAGTTAACTAAGACTCAACTAAAATCCTATAAATACATACTTTCCATTCTGTTTCAAAATTCAAAATACTTCAATGAACACATGGCCCGAAAATTCTCTGTGGTCTCTATTTATTTGCTTGCTAACACCAATACTGTCCACAAAGATCAAATAAACAGCTTAGTATATATGTGTGTGTGTATATATATATATATGATTATATATGTGTGTATATATAGAGAGAGTCTAACTACATAGAGCTATATTCAACAAAAATACAAGTGTAACAAATGTTTTATCTAACTTTGAAGGATCAGTGAAGGGATGGCTGGACACAGACCCCACTCCCTGAAGAGCAGCACTTTGCACCTGCAGGACTAGATGTGAAAATCTGGGAGCCTCTGAACCCCATGACCTAATCCTCTTTGATCACAAGAGGAAGAATTTAACTCACTGCAAATGAGTTTTTAAGAGCCTCGTGTAAAGCTCTGGCTGGTGACAGTCTCTGCACCCACTACCATCTAGACCCAAAGGTAATTATTTATTTCAATTGTGTTCAGTTTTTCAGGTGCCCTGTGTGAGGCTCAGACAGGGCTCTGAGGACAGGGGCAGAGACCAGCCCATGTTCATCTCTGTGGCTGGACAGAAACTGACAAATCACACTGGCCAAAGATGCCTAAAAAATGACAAAGAACATGTCCCAAATTACTTTATTTCATTAACACAGTAGCAAAATGCCTTCCTCACACCTGAGCTCCATAGGCAAAACTGTTAAACTGATTTCCAGACTTGGGCTGGAGTTGGATGAGCTTTTCAGAAATGTGTAAAACCATCTTAACCTTGTGCAATCTCATACAGTTTTATGACTTCTGCTGCCTAGGCAGCTGTTTGGGATCTCCTGCCTGGAGTTCAAGAGTGCTTCACAGCACAACCAGTGCCCTCTCTGCTCCTGCAGTCCCACACACTCACACTGCAAAGGCAGGCTCAGTTACCCCCTCACACCTATTTATTTGCAGGGTCCCACTAGTGCACACACTGGAAGAAGATGAGGACAAGAAATAGGTACCTATGAAATCTAAAGTTACATCAAAACACATACACAAGGGGAGGAAACTGAGGTACATCCAAACTCCACATAAAACTGTTTTCTCAACTCTCCAATTTTCACTTCTGACACTTCAAACAAATTTTTATTTTTTTTTTTTTTTTTTTAAACAAAAGAGTAATTTAGTTAAAAACAGCTGACCTGCCCCACCTTGCCTCCCTGTGCCTCTGCTCTGGGCTGTCAGCACTGCAGTGACCACCACCCACCCTGAACTGAAGCACAAAGGCACAGGTACAGAGACACAGGACAAACCTGTGGCTTCAGCAGACCCACCTCTCTGGACCTGGCATGAAGTGCCAGAGGCTGCTAATTAACTGCAGTGCTAGTGGGCTAAATGTGCAAGAAAACATTGTTTAAGGGAGAGCTGAGTTTTAACACATACTGTCTGAGAAACTGAAATTCTATGATATTTATCTACCTCCGTGTGCTACACTAGCATACTGTATTATTTTATGAAATTAAAACATACTTTTATTAAAAATTTATGCAATATTTTTAAAAAACAGAGGTCTTTTTTTTCATGTTAATGGTCAGCAGTGTCAGCCAAAAAGGAATCCCAGTAACGACCACTCTCAGCACAGTCCCCACCTGGACTTCCTTCTCCCCACACATGTCTGGTCACAAACCACTGCAGCAGCAATGAATTCCAGTGTGATGACACCCCTGTGAGTAGTTCATGCCCACCCAAAACTTGGTTTCAGTGCAAAACCAAGAGGAAAGAAACTGCTTGAAAACACCCAAGTTCTCCAAGCAGAGCTGGAAGGTTGTGGCTGTCGACAGCGTCAGCTCAGGCCAACCCAAACAACTCATGAGAGCAACAAAAGGCATCCTCTTATCATTCCAGCATGACCTTCCAGATACATTTTGGGTTAAAAGAAGTGCTGAAATGCTTTTGTAGTGTAAAGTCTCAGAGAACTCAATACAGACAAGAGCAGCACTCTCCCTGTGCTCTTCCCACTCCTCAAGAACAGAACTGTTTGCTCCCACCACCCCGAGGGGCTGCAGGTCTGCAGGACAGGCACATGGTGACCCAAGGCTGGAGTTTGCCAGTGCTCAGACCAGGGCAGATGAGGATGTTTTATGTGGTTTGGTGACTCTCAGGACAAGAGGAATTGCAGGAGAGCACGTAGAGATACCTGCACTGTCGAGTGAAACGTGCACAAGAAAAACAGCACCACGAAGAAGGAGGAAGTTTTTGCCATGAGTTTCTCTGTCCTGCCTGTGATTTCAACTGCAGCAGATGAAGTTTCCCCATCTTCAGACAGAGCTGTCTGCAGGTGCATGTTGTGCCAGGTGAGCTGACCCTGGTGGGACTGAGCTTCAACAGAGAGTTTCACAGCTGGTATTGACCTGACAACCCTCCCTCCAGCACCCCAGGGCTGTCTGTACTCACCAGCTTCACACACCCTACAGCTTCCAGCACCCTGGATTTCCACCAGGGACTGGATTTTGGCTCAGCTTCCCCTGCTGGGATTGCTCCCAACCACAGCAATGCACCCACTATCAGAAATGAAGTTGGATTTGTTTGTGTCTATTCTTTAAAGGAGGATTGCAGCAAAAATTATTAATCTTTTGAAAAATTGCTAATTTTCAATCCCAGTCCTTGCAAAAAGAGCAGACTGTTGTTGTGGCTTCAAGTAAGACTCCAGCCAGATACTGGCAGACAAGGAAATTTTACCCACACTTAACTTTCTGTCATCTTGTCTTCTTTACATCTTTAAAAGATCTAGAGTGGCTGGAAGTCTTTTCACGCTTCTAAAAACAAAACTCCCACATCCTCCTTCTGTAAAACCTTTAAAATAGTTACTCTCTCCTCTGCACTTCACAGACTTGTCCTACCAGTACCCCTTCCCCCTCCTAATAGTCATCACAGACAATAGCAGAAAGAAAGTTAATTCCCTTGACAGCACAACTGGAGCTGGTGACTGAAGTTAAAAAGAAAAAAAAAAAAGAAAACAGGTGAGGTATTGATACAATCTAAAAATTGTGACAAAAACTGTGTGTTAAAAAAATCTACCTAACCAGCTGTTCAAAACAGGGAAAGCAGAAATTAATTAATTAATGAGTTCTGCCAACGCCTGAGGATTTTATGACTGGCATCAGCCAGGTATTTTCCACTTCACTGGCAGGTGTCTTTTCATTCAGGTATTAAAAATCAAGCCTGAGTTTGCCAGTGTGGAGAAAAAACAAGTGAGTGCTGGTGAAGAGGTGACACAACCTCACCCCAGCCTCAGACTGCAAACAACAGGTCGGCTTTGCATCAAAAAATGCCATTTTTCCATCATCATACCCTGCACTGCGAGGGCCCAAAGCGCTCACGGGGCGCTCAGTCTCAGTGATGACAACACTTAAGAGGAGCAACACGTGGTGTAAATCCTGACTTGTTTTTGGGGGCACTGGGGTCAGGATCTTCAAGGAAGGAGATGCTCAGAGACCTGGCCTGTGGCTTTGGCACAGGGCTGAGCACAAACAACATTCTCACCTTCAGATTTCCATGCAATGTTACGTATATTGTCATAAGAAATTATTTTAATATTATGCTCAAGCATTTTCAAATCTCTGCTCATAAAACAGCACCATTTCTTGTTCTTGAAAGCAGTTGTGCTGTAGTATTTCATACACTACATCCTTGCCAGTCAGGTCCTTCCCTTCCACCTATTCACTCTTGTTTAAAAATAAACTCTCAAACATTGCACCATATAGTGAGACACAGTTCAGAACAGGACCTTTTCTACAGACTTGCAAACAGCATTACAGAGGATTTTCTATCCTGAAATTCCTGTAATTGTAATTTTTTCTGAATACCTGAAAAAACCCCGGTGGTACAGGACCTACTGGCATGCCATCTCCTGGGGGAATGTTTCCTAGCACTGGACTGGGAGCTGCTGCAGCACTCTGAAAAGAACAAAGGGAGAATAAACCTTTGTCATTGCATTGGTAGGCATTGAACTCCCCCCAAAAAACACCCAAAACCTGACCAAGGTGCAGAAAGCAATTCTCTGGATATGTCATTATGCCATTGCATCATCTGAAGATAAATTAAAATAGTTTAGTCTTCGCCTATACCTGAAAATAACAAATGAGGGGAAGGATGCCAGAGATTGCATGCGTCAAGCAGGTAGATCTTGACTAAATTTCAAATAATATTGCACCTGAGAATGTCTACATACACAAATGTGGATGTGACTTGCACACTTTTTCTCACATTACGTGAGAAACATGCCTCACACATGCACAGGGATATACATACAGCATAAACAAAGTAATTTAAGCATTTTAGTAGCAATTTCCAAGCACTTTAAGGATACTTTCACTGGACTGTAATATTCTCTCACAACAACAAGAAGCAACAAAACAGGATTCTGTTAAGCACAGCACAGAAAGGGATGCTCACAATTCTGCTGGTAATGCCCATGGTTTTACCAACCCCAAAAATAACAACCATGACAAATCAGGAGAATTTGGGTTGCGTTTTTGGAAAGGAGAAGAAAAAAGGGATTTCTGAGTAGTGAATCAGAGGGTGAAATTAGTTACCTTTGCAAATTCTTCAGCTGGAATAAGTGAGTAAAGGATATTGCTCCTGGCAGTTTACAAAGCAGGAGTTTGTCACAAAAAGAGGGGAACCAAACTGCCCCTGTTGTCACGTGTTGCAACCTCAATTACTTTTAATTCCTAGCAGCCTTCCTTCCTGCAATGTGTTTCTGCAGGGCACGAGGCTGAACCACCTGGAAAGGCTTAAGGATCTCCTGTGGCAGGGGTGGAGCCCACCAAACACACCTGGAATCCTGGCAGGGACCAGTGCCCTGCCAACACCTGCCCTGCAGGACACACGTGGCTGATGGGGATTAAACTACCACGCCACTTACTGTGTGCTCACACTCTGTGTCTGGGAGATACACACCTGGAGAGAGTCTGACCTTTTAAACCAAGCTGAGAGGAAACATTCAGTTAGTTACCACCACAGATTTCTTTTTTTTCAATGGCTTATGTTGCATTTTAGAGCCAAAATTCTGAACCAGCAGCATGTTTAGATGAATCCAAACTGAATGTTGTTTGGGGAAGCCTAGAAACATCATCAAAATATAAAACCTACAGAAAGCGCTGGCTTTCAAAATGAGTGCAAGCCTTGATTCACTAAAAAAGCCTTAATAAAGGGTGTTATTTATGCAAGAATCAGCATTAAAACACTGCATAATTCCAACTGACAAGAGAAAGCCAGTCAGGTGAGCTGGATATAGGAAATCCTTTGGAATCATGATAGCTCCTTGTGAGAGACCAACCAGACCAGCCAGTGGAGCTGAGGCAAATAAAGGTGGTTCTCCAAGAGCCATTCACATCCACTCATCACCCCCAGGCTATCTCTGTTTCCAAAGCACAGAAGGTTTTTAGGGTTTGGGGCTTTTCTAAAGCCAAACACAACCTGTTTAAGCTGAGCATTGGCAACAGCATCCAATAAACCCATGACAGGCACATCCTGAGTGTTGGATGCTGTTTCTGCATGTGCAGGTCTTCCAGGTGAAGGGTGACAACAAGTGGCATCACTGATGGAGAAAATCGATGCTATTAAAAGCCTGAGCACCTCAAGCAGTCCAGCAGAGCCTGTGCTGCAGCTGCTGACCAGGAAGGAGCAGCTCTGCAGTGATGATCAGCCTCTCCCTGCACAGCCAGGGTTGCTTTTTTTTTAACTTTGGGTTTGTTTCTTCTGCTGTTTCTGAATGTGACACAGCACTGCTGCCACAGGAGCCCAGCACTGCCAGGCATTCCCAGGCATTCCTCCATGGGTTGGGTGTGATTCCCATTAGTTTATCAGGTGACCTGAGGGGTGATCCCAGCACTCAGCTCAAACCCCCCTGTCCTGGCATTTCTGAGCAGGAGGGAGGGCAGAGGAGCCACAGGGGCACTGACATCCCTGGGACCACCTCAGTTCTCTTCTGTTCATGTGTTTCCCTGGGATTTTATTCCCTGATGGGCAGTGAAGTCCCAAAAAGAGAAATAAAGCATTTTCCATGTTTTAGGTATATCACATTTTCTGGCTTGTGCTAAATAATGAATCTTTAAAGAACTTACACCAGGTAGATCAATAAACAAACCTGCAACTGCTGCATGGAAATATTCCTATTTATTCTACCCTGATGAATTATTCAGTTCTTTTTTCACAGTCCCACAGCAAACCATGGCCTCCTTTTGCATGCCTTACAAGTTGCTCATCATTTATAACTCCATTAGTTTGACATTTTAAATATTTGCAATTTGCTTTCCCTGCTTTTCATAAAAAGATAAAATAGGAAAATTTAAATGGCATAATCTTTTTGTACAGTATCTTACATCCTTAAAAATGGAAAACTGTATTTGCTTTTGTAGCTAAAATACTGAATTTATGTCATTTACAATTATTACTTTAGATGGTGTGCTCGAACAGAAAGTTATTGTGGTCATTCCTTGTTCTACCCAAGCTACTCTTGACAAGGCAGAAGTAGATGATTATATTAAAAAATAAAACTAGCTATGGTTTAGGATGTATTTTACAACAAAGAAACCACCAAGTAAATAAAAAATAGAATTGTGTAGCTATTTCATTAGTACAGTATCTGAAGTATAAAAATCCAGAAAGAAGTCTGCAAGATTACAGGTTATTTTATGAGGCCATCACAAGAAGTGCCTCATGATGGAAGCTCACAGAACAATTTGATTTGAAACCAAAGAATGTTACAAAGAAATGGTCTGATTTATAAAAATCCTCATCTGGCTCATTCTTTAATCAGGGCATTTAATTCCAGGTGTTTTGCTTACAGTAAGATATCCTCCTTTTTATCCCAAGAAAGCAGTTTCTCATATGCTGCTAAATTTGTCAGAGTCTTGTTTTTAAGAAATCTGACTGATGAAAAATGATGAAATCTACTTGATGATGCAGGAGAAGAGCTGGACCCTACACATAAAAATTGTTATGGCCACTGTTGGCCACTCACCTCATAATCCCTCCCTCCTCCACACCAGCCCTAAATCTACAGTCATCCTACAAGAACAGAGTGTTTTCATATATTCACATAAGCAACCAAAATGCAGAGTCTCCAGACAAAAATACTCCCATGGATGATACTTGCTACAATCAGATGGAAGATATGCACTGTTCACCNAAAATAAAATAATAATTAAAATAAAACACCAGGTTACTGTTATCTTAACAAACCGCTCCTAGTCCACAGTATTTCACGCCCTCTCCAGCTCCTGCAAACAGGAAACTGACTGAACAGACATAGACCTGATTAATTTAGTTTTGTCACATTTTCCTGGGTATTTTTGATACAGTTAATGTGTCTTTTTTAGGAGAACACTTAAAAAATGCTGTTTCTCTTTTTTTTTAACTAAGCACAATGGATAGATATTCAGTATTACTTTTTCAAGCTCATTAATTTAGGAAATGATGGGAATTAAGGAATTTAAATGTAGTTGTGTTTTTTTTCCTTTCCCCACTCCCCCTCTGGAAAGACAAATGATGGATGATTACTATTTCCAATCTTATTTACCACTTGCTTAATTTCTGGTCATTGACAGCTTCGAAGTGCCAGACAAACTGCAGCCAATACCATAAAAAGATGGCAAAATTCCATTTGTAAACACTTCAACTTGTAACATTAAGTGTTTCTAAGCCATCAGCCAGTTATTTTAATAGTCCTTCACTATTTTTACCTACCACAAATGAGAGAAATAAGTACTAAGGGGGGAACTTCACTGAACAACACAAGAAACCTTCTCATTTTCTCCAGGAGAGAACATAAAGCTACTCATCACTCTGAACAAAAAAAAAAGAAAATTAAAAATAATAATTTAAATAAGCCTCTATTCCTTTCACAAAGCCTCTGAACATTCATCTGTACACAAAAGAGCCATAAAATGAGTGGCCTTGGTTGACTCAAAACGAATTGGAAGGTCATGCCCAAAAAGGTGAATTCATTACAGTAGAAGAAGCAAGTAACTGGAAGGATCTGGATCACGGGACCTGATTAAATCCTGGCACAGTTCCACTGATATGTATTTGTCTAAAGTGTGCAGTTTCTGTTGTGGAACAGGAACCATTCACGTGACAGCAGCAGCCTGAGAAGTGCAACTGTGGAAGGTCAGTCCTTGTAAACCCTCAGTTTCCTTCAAACTGCAGCTCTGTATGGTTTGATGTGGACTCAGGCACTGCTCGTCCGTCCACTCCATCTCACACATTTTTATGGGTGGTAGAGGAGAATAATAATAATGCAATCAATGCAGATGGGGAAAAAAAAACCAAACCAAAACCAAACCAAACCAAACTAAACAAAAAAACACACACATAAAAAACAAACAAAAACAAACAAAAACAAAAAAACCCCACAAAAAAAAAAAAAAAAAACAAACCAAAAAACCCAAACAAAAAGCAAAAAAAACACCAAAAAACAAAACCCAAACAAAAACATCAAAAAACAAACAAAACCAAAAACCAAACCAAACAAAAAACACACACACAATAATAGAAAAAACCAAACCAACCAAAGAAACAAAAAAAATACAACAAAACAACCCAACAAAAAAACCAAACAAACAAAAACAAAAAATCCCAACCAAACAAAAAAATCCACATTTAACCTTTTAAATAGGGGTTGCACAAGGAGACCTCTCCCTTTAAGCAAGCACAGACCTGATGATGATGATGCTCACCCAGGTCTCCATCCATCCTGCCTTCCCAAGAAATAATCCTATCCCCAAACCCACTTTGCTCCCTCTCTCCCTGCAGCAGGATCAGCACCCTGTGCCCACTTAGGAGTTTATCCTGTTTAGCTGGGACAGGGAAATTCTGTCCGAGTGCTGAAAACCTGGGCTGGAACTGAAATTATTTGTAAGGAAAGCTTTACCAATGAATAAAAGGATTCCAAATTCCTGCAAGGGACAGCATTTCAGTCCTGTCTCTCAGCTGCTGCTTCTTGGATTATTTAGGACATAATTTCCAGACAAGGATTTTCAGTAAGTTATGGTTAAAAATACAAGTTATTTTAATGGGAATCTTCTTTATTGACAGGAAGTTACCAAGATTGGCATTATGCATAGGCATCAACAGAACACTGACTTCCAAAAATGCAAAAATAATTTGGTGCACAGACCCCCCTGCAGCCCATGGGGTGACGCACAGGACAGGAGCAATGGCAGAACCAACAACTGCAAACCCCCATTCCCTGCTCCCTGGAACTGCTGGAAAGAGGGAGGAGTGGGGGGAGAAAGGCGTTTTTAGACTGATTTATTTCTTACTTTTTAGTTTTATTACTTTTAGTTGTAGTTCTTCTCTTGTCAGTAATAAATGTCAGTATTTAGCCACTCTGAGTTTGCTTTGCCATTCTCTCTCAGCTGGTTTTTTCCCTCTTCTCCTTTTCCTTCCCCCCTGGGAAAGGGGAGCCTGGAGGTTTGGGTGGACATTGGGTGAAAACCACCAGAGGTGCCCACACTGCACCCACTCCATCCACCCCTGCTGGCCCCAGAGGGTCCCCGAGGCACAAGCCCTTGGCAGAGCACAGGGATGACCCTCTGCCTTCCAAACACACTCCATTTTTTCCTTTTCCCCCTTTTTCTCCTGATCCTCTACAGAAAATTCACAGTTGGTACAATTGTGTTAATTGGGCTGCCATGACAAGACTATCTTATACCCTGACTTTCTATAGCAATTAAGTGGTTGGCACAGTGTCTTTTAATCATTTAATTAATCTAATTGTTAAACCCATTTTGTTTTCCAAAGATTTTGAGATTTCCAGGGTATTTTATTCCAGTTCTCATGCCCCGGCACTCCACACAGCAGTCAAGTGCTTTCCCATTTTAGGAATGTAGTGATTAGTAAGATGAAAGTTTGTCTGTATCTCTCTGCTCTTCCCAAGTTATGAAACAAATGAAGAAATACGCTGTGAGCTGAAAGACTGAAATTTGATTATGAAATGGAAAGTAGCCCTGCTCGGGGTTATCCTCAGGTCACCTGGGAGTGATTCAGCAATACAGGCAATATATGCACAACTTCAGGAAAAAGACCCTAAGAACACCCCCAGTAATTCCCTCACCATTCAGAATGGACTTCTGTCTCCATATGTAGCTGAATGGAAAAAGTCATAAGCACAAAACCCTAGATTTTATTTCAGAGGGACCTATGAAACCTCTTCCTCTGCTCATGAATTTTGTATTTCTGTGTCCTTGTCTGGTCCTTCATGTCATGAAATTCCCCTTTAATAACCATTTACTTAAATACCAACTACAGATACATCACTCCTTTCCAAGGCTGTGCTCTAAATGTTATTACTCTGCCCTAAAACACGAAAACATGTGACTTCACAATACTGTGATATTGACAGCACATTTCCATAGAGAGAACCTACTGAAACAGCCATCTGATGTTTTTACTTAACATCAGCTCTATTATTGATTGACTTAGTGGTACATAACACAACACAACACAAACTGTAGTCTTTAGACTCTCTAGCCTGAAATTCATTACTTGAAAACCTCTGGTATTTCATTGGAATGCAGGTGCTGAAAAATAAAAACTTAATTCCATAACGAGTATGTATTCATTTGAAGAAAAGACATGATAAATTTAAAACCCATGGAAAGCTGGCCTGTAAAGCATCTCATTTCTCTCATGTCGCCTGAACATCTATCTTTGGATAAATGTAACTTGTTGAGCAGAGAGTTAACACCTCTAAGTGCTAAAACAGAATTAGGCACTGTGCTTATGAAGACCTAACATTTTCATGCTGGTGTTTATTTGCCAAAAAGCAGTTAAATGTAGTCATCTGTGGATAACAGGAGCACAAAATGGTACCCCAGGGGGTACCAGATTTCAAGAAATTGGCATCCATCTNATCCCTCCATCCCTCCATCCATCCATCCCTCCATCCATCCACCCTCCACTGACAGCAGGGGCAGAGGAGGGCTCAGTCCTCTTAATGACCTGCCTCAGGAAGGCTTTTTGGGGTGTTCTTCTGCAAGAACACCCTAAACCCTCACCTTTCCTTGGGAATTACACTCAAGGAAACAAAACCTGTGACTGCCCACAGAAGGGTGAGGATCTGGGCAAGGAGCAAAGAGCCCTGCCAGGAAACCCCCAGGACTAAACCCTCTGGTCCCCAAGTCACACAGCAGAGCCTGTGAACCCAAGGGAGTGTCTCAGGTGGCTCCTCCTCAGAGAACAATTATTTTACTCTGCATGGTGTGAAAATCCATAGCGGTGATAAGGAGAACTTGACTCTTTCAGGGTTAACAGCCTTCTCCAGCTCTGAAACACACCTTTAAAATCTTCTTATTTTGCTTATTTTATTATCCTTCCTGCTTTTGGGGAGTGCCCACACAGACACTGGAGGGATGCTGACCATGCCCAGCTGTCCCACCTGGCTGGTCCACGGACTATCAGGTCACCCACATGGAAAACACCAGCACTGACACTGTATTTTTAAAGGCTTATGTTATACAGGGACCAAGAGACAAAACTCAGTCAATGTAAGAATGATGGCCAAACTTCTGCTTTACCATGTAACCCCTCATTGCACTTCATGATAAAAAAGACAGAAAATCAGCTAAAACCTGGAATATAATATGAAAAATTGCTTTCATAAACATTTATACATGCAGAGATTGCAGATAGACACAGACTGGGTTTAAATGTGAATCATGGGTATAAGTATCTTCACTGAAAATGCTCTTACTGCAGGGAAGGAACCTTTATAAAGTAAAGCAAGTATAAAAAACTTGATTTATATAAATAAATCAGGACATGACATCTATCCAAAACAAAGGAAGAATGTTTTCCCAAGGTCCCTGACAAAGAATGGTAGAGCAAAGCTGTCAAGGTCACCTTTGCTTCAGCACCTTGCCCAAGCTGATCTCAAAACTAGAGACAAATAATCCGTATTTCACTACCTATAAAAAAACTGGCTTCTCACTCTCAGCTAGCACAGAGAGGCTTGCAGAAAAGAAAGTACAGACAGACCCAGATAATTTTAAAAAATTGTCTGAAATGCAGGAAAGCCACTGGACACCCAAGTGCCACCTCAACACCTCCTGGTCCATGATGGCATCACAAGGAAGTTACAGCTCGGGTTAAAACAAAGCAGCTTGACCACTACGTGATGTATAGACTGGAAAAAAGGGAAAATAACTAACTTAAAGCATTCTCCCCATCCTAAATTACAACAGAGGCACTCTTCCCTCCCTCCTCTTTCCTGGCTCCAGCACATCCTTCTGATTCTCCTCTCCCTGAGAGAGAAAACCCAAGGATTCCTCAGCCAGGCTGGTTAACTGCAGAGGGCTGGGTGGTCCTGTGTGCTGTGAGGATAACGCAAGCTACAGAGTGAAGAAGGACACCAGCACCTCCCAGGACAAGGGGAGCACCCCGTGCTGAGCTGGGGAAGGTGCCCCTGATGGGAGATGACCCAGCTCTCTCTGGCTGCTGAGGGATGCACATCAGCACTTGGTGCTGACCTGACATTCTCCATCCTCCAGTCTGAAACAGGGGAGGTTTTGACTGAGACCCCTCTTTTCCAGAGACAGAGCTCCACGGACACACATCCAGGTGGTGTTTTGGCAATGGGATGAGGGAATCGTGGCATTTATTGGGCCTTCCCTGAGCGACAGCCACGGCACAGAACTTTAAACCTCACCTACCCCACCATTTCTGCTTCTTCACCTCCACTTCTAAGCCTCCCAACCCTCAACACACCTCCAGGCCTTTCACTCTCCAGGGACTCTAGCCCATCACACAAAAATAAGCACTTTTCTGCAGGCAGAGGGTCCCAAGGGAGGGATATCCAGGCTTCCCACAAAAGCTGACGAAACTTAAGTGCCAGGTAACAGTGGATAATTAACTAGTACTTCATTTGAGCTGCTTCATCTACCCTAACAGCCTCAGCATGGCAAGTGCTGATGGAAGGACATAGATTTTCGGGATGGTGAGGTTGGTTCTTCTGCAAATTACCTTAAACCTGCCCACCTGGGTGCTTGATGTCCCTCATCCCCCAACGTCCTGTGAAACGAGCAGCTAACACATTTAATCTCCCTTGAAAGTACCGCTCCCCAACAATGAATGCACCACTCCATGGAAGGGACTTTCCAGGGTCTGTTTTCTGGAAAACAGACTGTTTCCCCACTCCTTGTGATTGCTATTTGCATGGCTAGCTTGCTAATCAAAATCAAGTACAACAGAAGCTGTTACTTCATTCTAAGCACTTCATTTGCCACTTTTTTAACATGGCTGCAGTATTTAATTTCTACTCAGGCCTATTTCATCTGCTGTCTGATTAAAAATGTGCCAGCCTGAAAATCCAGGAGAAAGGTGTACAGTAGAAGGATAATCAAGGGCTTGTATTTTTCCCTGAGTGGCGCCAGTTTGCTGTTATTCCTGTATGAACTTGTAGCTGTGGCACATTTCATGCTATTGTACACACAGCAAAATTCACATTTGGCTCAATTGTTTCAGATTAGTGGAAGTTGAGCTGCAGCAGAGTGGATGAAACAACCTGTAATTTCCAGGCTGAAAGCCAGTCCAAAACACAGTAATAGTTGTGTGAAAAGGTGACAAACATCTGGGTTTAAAGGTATCAAATATTTTAACTTCTCAGGCTGAAGTAACACTGTCACTACCTTTATCAGCCACAGCATTAAGCTTACACAGCTTTCCAATTATTTTTAAAACCCTCCTTTATGCCCAGAACACTGCAGTTTTAGCATGACAGAGATATAGGCACACTTCATAAAACACTGTAAAAAACCCCAGTACTTTATTACTTCACTTGGTGCAATTGTTAAATCCTTCTCATCCTCAACAACCCTCAACTCTACTAGTGCCCATATTCCTCAATCACTCAAGTTCTGAGCATATTAGTTCTTTTTCAGGGGAAACAAGGTTTTAAAACTAAACAAACCCAGCGGTTTTGGATGGTATAATGCTAAGGCAAAATTACAAGAGGCAAGGGTGGGGCTGCTCCACGTTTTCCTATTTAAACTGTGCCATAGTTGGCACATGAAGAGAATTATGTGTTTGGCTGCAGGGAGACTGAGAGCACATCCAACCTCCCAAATCTGGGGTGCTCTGACCCAGGTCTGACCCAAAGGCTCCCTCCAGCCCCTGTGGCCTGGCAGGGGGGTATTTCGGGTGGTGTTTGGGGCAGGGGGGAAGGCAACAGGGAAGGAGAACACAAACACATCCAGTGGTGCAGTTCTGAGTCACCTCCATCCCCCACAACGAAGGAGCAAAGCTCAGGAAGTTCCAGATGCCCTGCAAAGGGCATGTTGACACTGCCCGTGGCCCCAAATTGTCTCTCAGCATCCCTTCAGTGCAGAGACAGGACAGCTCTGGGTGGGCAGAGCCTCCCCTGCTCTGCTGGGGCTGCTGCTGCAACAGGAAATAAGAATTACACTGCTCAGGAAGGAAACCAATGAGCTTCCCTGCGCCAAGCACCATCAGACACTTCCTGCACCAGGGAGCAGCACATCCCTCCAGAGGAGTGAGGAGCCAGGGCTGTGCTGCCCCTCCACTCCCATGGTCAGCTGCCCCAGTGCCCCACCTGGGACAGCCCTGCCAGAGCATCTCCCATCCCACACCAGACATTCCCATCACCTCTGAGATGGCACGCCCTGCCAGGGCATCTCCTATCCTGCCCTGGATAACCCCCCAACACACACATTCCCATCACCTCCCCTGCAAAACGTGCCCAGAGATGGAACAGCTCCTTGTAAGGAGCCTTTTCCATGTGCTCACTCTAACAATTTGCTTGACTGTTTTAAGTTTAGGGGCTGCTTCATAAAACCCCTAAATCTGGGCTTTTGTTGTTTGGTTTGTGTTGGATGTTCTTTAGTGCTGAGGGATTTCCCAATCTGGGAAATATCCAAAGCCTGGAAAATAAACAAAACACCGAATGCCAAGTTCATGGAGGCTCAGTGCCTGACCACACTGTCAGTAACATTCAGCATTATTAAGCTTTAAATATGCAACAGCTTTTCCTGAACAGAACGTAAGTATTTTTGTGTCAATCTATGGTAAATAAATTATATGAAGACTTGTGTCAGTCACCAAGTTTTCCAAGTACTTCGTTTGTATAATGTATTTTGGATTGCAGTTACTTCGTTCTTGGCATGCTATTTTTGTTTAAAAATCAAGTTCCAGTAAGTAATTAAAGGGGCAATTTGGCACAAATCCAAGCAAGTACCACCTGAAGCTGAAAAAAATACAAAAAACCTGAAGTTTTGCACCTGGCTTACAATCCTCACAGGGGCAAATCCTCCCTGTAGAGAAGCACCAGACACGTGAGATATGTGAGTTTGGAGCTCTTCAGCAGAGCTGTGGTTTCCTGACCTCCCCAGCGTGACCAGTGAAGGCCACAGCACATGCAAAACCCACTTTTTCTGCTTTGGCTTATTCTTGTCTCACTTCCTTTTCAAATTTCTTGTTTTCTTGCCTTTTTTAAGCTCCTCCCAATTCCTCGATCCACAAGTCCTTTTACCTCTTCTGATTGAGTCCAGTTGCTAAGATTTAATTAACATGACACTGGTAAAACGAACCACACTTCTGAGTTTTGACTCTTATTGGCAAAAATTAAGAGTGAACAGAACTGCAACACAGAGGCCTCAACATGAAAAATAAAGTGAATAAAAGAGTGATTTCTTGCTGCAGCTTTTCTCATTATTTGCATTCTGATACACCTTCTGTACTTAAGCATTGGCTCAGAACTACTTTACGTGCCATTCAGTTACGTTTTAATTTCAAGCAAGATCTAAAAACATAGAAAACAAAGTAATTAAGAGCTTGGCTTCCATGATGGTAATTTTGCATGTCCCCTCCCTGCTGTCACAATACACAGGTTATCTGTTGTACCTGTGCCACAGAACAGGACTGTCTCACCATCACCCCGAGGCACTCTGAGTGTCCCAGGCTGGGAAATCCTTGAAATCCTTGGCTTTCCATCCCCGCAGGGAACCAAGAGGAGCTCTGGGAACTGGTCATCATGACAGGGAGAGTGTGGAGCCTCAAGACTCAATTATAGGGTCTCATTTCTGCAAGGGAAGCCACTCGAGTGCCTGCACCATGTTTAGACACGGCAGGGATGTGCTGACTGAGCTCCTCTGCCACCCAGAGCACAGCCACACTGCGCTGGTGACACTACTGCACAACACCTGAAACAGGGAAATAAAGGCAGAAATAAAGGAAAGCCCCAAAAACACTTCCTCCCAATTTGCTCCCCCGTTTAAGAAGCACATCTCACACCTCCAGCCCAGCCCAGCAGCCTGTGCTGCAGTTCTGGATGTACCTACAGTGTTCTGAACAACAAAGCAAGGCAAACTTTAGGAGAGGACTCCCCCAGGAGCAGGGGACCAGCTGGACCAACACAGCCAGGCAGGGAAACCAGGTTCTGTCACACTGACCCTGCCTGGGCTGGAGTCCTGCGGAACCACAATCACTGCACAAAAACAATCAGTACATCCGTGAGTAAAACCCTTCATGTTTCTTACTCTCCAGAGATTAAATGTTAGTTAAATTTCAGCACATGTTAACCCCACAGAAAAGCAGAGTAACTCTCCAAGGAATTAACAGAAATAATAATCCTGCCTCCCCCCTCCAAACGTATTGCTTTTTCTTTATGTTTGCAACACTCCAAACAGCATATACTCATTTGTGCACAAATATATCTGTTTGAGCATGTTTTTTTCACACTCCTCACAAAGCCTGTCATTAATCACCTGCCAAACATCTCACAGTTCGCAGCTTCTCACAGCACAGACCCTCTGCATCTGCGGCTCCTGATACCAGCATATTGTCCTAATACCAGACTGAACTGTAAACACACAGAACGTTTACCCACAATTTTTCTTATCACTTGCAGCTCTGCAAAAACAAAATCTAACCTTCACGTGACCCCCCAAATTGCTGCCCCACTGCTCAACAACCATCTTTTTCTCCATTCAAAAAACAGTAAGCACTACATTAAATAATGTACTGAACTGTTCAATTTCTATGTTTTGGTTTGTTGGTGTTTTGGTGGGTTTTTTTTGGTGGTTTTTCTGTTTATTTGTTTTTGTTTTGGGTTTTTGTTTGTGTGGTTATTTTTTTCTTGGTTTTTTTTGGGGGGGGTTTTTTTTGGTCTTTTTGTCTTTTTTTTGTTTATTTGGGCTTTTTTTGTTTGGTTTTTGTTTGTTTTTGTTTTTTGATTGGTTGTTTTTTTGTTTGGTTTTGTTTTTGCATTTGTTTTGGGGTTTTGTTTTTGTTTTCTTTTGTTTGGGGTTTTGGGGGGGTGTTTGTTTTTTGTTTGGTTTTATTTTATGGGTTTTTTGGTTTTGNTTTTTGGGGGGGGTTTTTTTTGGTCTTTTTGTCTTTTTTTTGTTTATTTGGGCTTTTTTTGTTTGGTTTTATTTTATGGGTTTTTTGGTTTTGTTTTGTTTTTGAGGGGGGAAGGGGTTGATTGGTTTGTTTGGGTTTTGGTTTGTTTTGGTTTTTTGTTGTGCTTTGTTTGTTTGCTTGTTTGTTTGGTTTTGGTTTTGTTCTCCCCGTGATAACACTTTGCAAAAACAGAAAAAGGGGCTAAAGATCATCCCAACACAAGAAAGGCTTTGGGATTTTTAAACTCTTGGGTTCTGCATGGGACAGCCCTTTACCTGTCCTGCAGGTGAGGCTGAGCCTGCCCCAGTGCAAACACAGACTGGGCATCCCTCAGGGCAGATGAATTATGAGTATTTTAAAAGATGAGGACAGGAAGAAAACTTTATTCTCGTATTTTTTTTGTTTCCTCCCTGGGAAGAATTTACTTCCTAGTAATGAAGTAATTAAGCAGCAATTCCTCTTGCACCCTTTCATTATCGTTCATTTCACATGCCCTGTTCATGCTTTTTGTTGAGAAAATTGCTCCAGTGCTCCTAAAAGCAAAAAAAAAAATCAGAACAGCTTCAAAATCCATTTGTAATTCAGTAAGGTTTTCATTTTCTGGCCTGTTATACTGACATTATCACTTAATATCCGTATGAAGAGCAAGTTTCCTTTCACCTGGAGAACCCCAAAGCAGTGGGCACAGAATTATGTTTATCTTTACGGTATTCAACATCTTTGAAATTAAGATGTGAATATTCAAAGAATGCCTCCCACACCAAACCTAAAGATAGCACTGTTTCATTCCCATTGTATATTCTGAACTCTGGAGATGGCAGCTTCGGATTTCTGAATTTCTGAGTACACTGTTCTTACTTCAGAAGATGGAGAAGGCTGCACAGTGATTTCACCAAAGCTCAGGAAATATTTTAACCCTTTTTTTGAAGTGAGGTTCATTTTATCCCTGTACTTCTTACTGCTCTCAGGGGCAGACCCACCTGTTCTGCATCACTTCAGCTGCTTTGTAAGGCACAAACACAGGACTTATGCAGCACTAAATCAGTTGCAGAGCCACATGATGCAGCAAAAACCTTGTGAACTGAATTTCCAGAACTGAGACATTTCACAGTCTTGAAAAATTGAGTCAAATTGTGCTTAGCTACTGAAGTTAAGACTTTAAAAAATACCACTGAAACAGTAATCCTAATACTTACAGCTAATACAAGCTTTTTGCAGGGTTGTTTTGAAGCTAAATCAAATACTTTGGGACACTGGTACATTGCAGTAATGACTATTTCAGCTTCATAGCAATGGCTATGATTGCAATGGCTATTAAATAAATAAATTAATTAATAGGGCTAAGACCTCTATGATTAAAGATAAATTTAAGCCTTTCTTGACAGTATTTTGAAGACCAGTCACCCAAGCCTCCCTGGGAAGTCACCTTGTCTCACTGCCACAGCCTCGCACATCCATTACACATTTAAATAAATAACAGTTTCTTTGGGGCAGTAACAGCAACGAGGAGTATCTCCATATAACTCAGCAGTCTGTACTTGGGAAAAATAAAAACCTAGGCCAAGCAGGATATAACTTCTCTGGGGACTGAGGAGACCTTGTGTGTACACTGTCAGCTCCTTCCTCTTCCCTCTACAGCAGGAAAGCAGCACGAAGGGTGGAACTTCACTTACCCTCTCATGAAAAAATGCCAGGGATCAGAGACACGACTGAAAAAATACCTGTGTCGTGAGCAGAAATGATTTGTTTTATTCAGCAGGGAGAAAAATCAAAGCACTGTAATTACAGTGCTGCTGACACAGGAAGAGAGAGGTGGAGCAAATGCACTCACTTTGTAAATATAAATATGGACAGCTGGGGTTTTCTCCTGCTTGGTAGCAAAAGGGGAAATAAACCCTTAAGATAAAGTTATTTCTAAGAAATGGAGCAACCTGTAGGGTAAAAACCCTCCCAGAATTCCAGGGAAGGAATGCACTTATGGCCATCCACAGTGCTTACATCTGTGCCAGCTAAATCTCACTTAATGAGATTTAGGTCAATTTCATTCAAAATTAAGTTATGTTGCAAAAGGAACTTCTTGCTCTGAAATGATTTAATTTATGAGTTACAAGTCAAGCAGTTCCTGAGGTCACAGGTCCTATGGAGACACGACTGAGAGCAGAGAACATCTGACCCTCCCAGTTACTTTCACCGAGTGGGTGAAATTAGGAGTTTTGAGAGGCAGTTTTAGGAAGGTCCAAGGTGTGAACTTTGCTTCTGGTCTTAACGAAGTCCATCTGCCTGTGACAGACCAAGACAGGCCCCCAGACAGCAGCTCGTGCCTCTGCTGGTTTCCAACCAATTTCAGAGAGATTTCCTTTCACAATGGGGTTTCAGGAGGGATTTTAAAGACCGTTTTTGTTTCAAAGACATTTGCTTGGAGTCTTTGTTCGTCGAAAGGATGAAACCTCTGTGGCATGAACCTTTACACCATGAAAAGCACCTTCAGTTGGAAACCTGACACCTGTGGCAGTGCCCAGGTGTGAGCACTGTCAGCCCTTGAGGTTCTCTCTTGCAAAATCAATGAGCACATGAAGGTCTTCGCCAGCATTAAAAGATGCTACACACCCCACAGAGGCTTCTCCATGGTTTTTTATTCAAGAGAACTTGGAAGTAGCCTCATTTGAGAGGATTAAAGGATAAACTTCAAGGGTTATGATGAAAAGACAGAAAGACAAAGAAGGATTTTACCAAAACTTGGCTCTCACCACAACAGGTTTCTCTTCTGCTGGGAGAAGCAGCTGCTCAATTTCTACTCCTGCCACAGCGAAACAGTTTCTTGTGATGCCTAAATGGAATTTCCTGTATTTCAGTTCATCCATTGTGTTTTAGCTCTTCTACATTAGCAAGACCATGTATTAATCTGTGCTCAACACTGGAGTTACAATAAACACGCATCAAAATGAATTTAACACTGTGCAGTGACTCCTGTGAGTTTCCACTGCTCCACGTGTTATCACTCACAAAGATCAGTCAATTCCACACGAATGGCTGTCATCTCATGAAGAAGAGTGAAAATGTGGACAGTGCTCATAAAATAAACAGCCTATAAAGAGTTTCCTTGGGTAATGGGTACAATTCATGACAGGTTTTGAAAAGAGATGTTTTTGCACCAAAATTCAAGTAGAAATCCATCAAATAGTGGATTTGATGAGTAGAAAGCATGTCTGTTGGCCTCACAAAGACATTCCAGTGCTGGTGGTTCAGCTCAGAAGTCTGAATCCAAGCTCAAAAAAATAAAAAAGCAGCAGGGACAACTGTTTGATAAGATAATTTTGTGCTGCTTCCTAAAATTCTCTTTAGTATTTCTTTCTTGAAGGAGTTCTCTGAAACGTCACTCATCTCAAACTTTAAACACTTCCAAGGTGACCAGCTCCCCAAAAATAAATAAATATATACTAAACCACCCATTTTAAAGAAGAATCTTACTAAGCAAAGTTCCAGTTCAAGGGTATGGTGTTTAAGAGAATCCAAATGCAGAAGGAAGACACTAGCTGGTAAATAAAAATATCTTCCCTGAGTGCTGTGGGGAGATGAAGTTTAAACAAGCTTAAAAGTAAGATAAAGTTCTACTCCAATTCCCAAGAGAGGAAGGTAAAAAGAACTCCCTGGAGGTGTACAATACAAAGAAAAGTGTAAGCATGCCCAAGATATTGATCATCAATAGTGCCTTTTCTTTGTCATTAAACTTAATTCAGTGTTTAAAGACATGTTTAAGTCTTTAACTGAACAGGTATGAAGTTATGTAAAGCAAGTCCTAGAACAGAACTAGAAAACATGGCATTATTTATTACTTTTTAAATGAGCTTTTACCTATCACCCACTACCTTTATTCTTCAAAGGCTGCAGAGGTTTGTGAGAGCACATGATTCCCTGATAAGTAACAAAAATCAGAGTCTCACCTGAGGCTAAAACATTATCACATATCACTGCCAAGGTGCTGCATGGGGACAAGTTAAAAAAAAATCAATGACAGAATCTATTAAATCTAAAAAGTGGTTTGTGTTTCTTTCCATGTGAACATGCAATACTGAAACCATGTCTGAAATTCACACCATCTGTGATCAGGTTTAAAATAAAGAAAAGACACTGAAGCCATGCAACCCCTGACAGCATCTGAAGAACCTTCATAATGAGAAGGAATGCCCCCAAAAAACTGGTTTCCACACAAGGAATCTGGTAAAATGACAACCCAGAGTAATTCCTGTACAGGCGATGAACACCCCCTGCAGCTGCACAAATTATGGATCTGTAACAAAACTAAATTAGGTCAAAGTCTTCTTCTAAACTATGGCACAGCAGTCTTTCAACTCTAAAGTGATACAGAAAATCAGTATCCTCCTCTCATCACATGAGGTCACGTGTGCCATTATATTTAATTTATTTTACAGCTATATAGGAAAATACTTAATATCATCATCTTTCTATACATATATGGGAATCTCATTAACAACAATGGGAACTTCATATCCACAGCAAAAGACACATCCACTGAGTCACGAGGACTTGGGAAATCATTGTGGTACCTTATGTTTTTGCAATATCTGTGTATGCACAGGATATGACAACAATTTACAGCAGATGAGCAAAGATTAAAAAAATTAAAAGGTTAAAGATCAAAAACAAGTATGGGCCATTAGGATATTTGAAATTAAAAGCCCAGCCTCACACTGTGCTTTAAAACAACTACAGTACTCAGAGCACCTTGGTCTTGACTGTTGTGTTGAAAAGATTGATTATAGGGGCATGGAACTGGAAAAAGAAAGATTATCCACTTGTTTCCAAGCTAAATGGTGATCAGTGTAAAAGAATTACCAGTTTTTAATCAATTCCCCTTAAGACGGGGCCCTTCCAATCCCCCTACTGCAGCCAGATTAAAGCAAGGCCATCAGGAAGCAATTCTGGGTATTCCAGCATTGTTTTATTAACCAAACCCAAAGACTGACCTACCCACTGCTGAATAAAACAGCTCCTGCCCATCCTCTCTAGCCTAAAACACACAAAAGGAAACGTTGTCATGGAAACCAGTCTATCCCAAAGGTATACTGCTTTTGCTGGATCCAAATTAAACTAGGATCCATATTTCCCTTAAGAGCAGAGACAACTGGAATCCTCTGCCACTCGACACGAGCATGGACACCACTGAACACCAAAACCACACACATTTTCAAAACAAGTTACCAAGCAGTGGTAAGACATTCATTTAAATAATGAGTTTGCTAAAATGTCAAGTCACAAACCCCCCAAGCAAGAATGGAGAAGAACGGCAAATCACAGAAGGAAACACCAAGGAACTGAAAATCACAAAATCTCAAAGGAATTTAGAAGAATCTGAGTGTTGATGTAGGTCTTTGGCCAACCACCACTTACAAAGGTATACATCATTCTGATTCATTTCTTGACCTCAATGCTTATGTTTGGTGCAGAATACTATGTTTCATGTACCAATTCAAAATCTTTATATGAAAAAAAAAAGGCTAGTGTCCAGTATACTTGCTTTGCCAAATCATGACTTAAGACTCATTCAAAATTCTTCTCAGATCATCCAAATATTTTTAAAAAAATTAAGCTTTTTCTTTGCGCTTTCCAAAGCACTGTGCAAACCTGTGCTACCTGAGGTGATGGATACCTCAGCCCAGAGCAACAGGATCACCCCCCTGCAAGGGCAGGCTCAGTGGGAGTGTAGTGCCTGTCAAATGAAATCAAAACAGTTTTGCCCAAATTCTGCTGGACCTTCCTGGGGGGACAAGTTTCAAATCCTTCTGACTTGCTGGCTGACACGAAGATGCTCAAAGAGCACACCTGGTCTTGGTCAGCATCTCTGTGGCATGTCCCAGTGTGGAAATCCCACCCAAACCCTGCCAAAATCCCCCAGGAAGGTCCAGCAGAACTGTCCTGCAGGCAGAGGGCAGTGGTGGTGGGCTGGGGAGCCTGGCCATGCTCTGAACTGCTGGTGGTGAATACCTCTTAATCACTGTGAAATACAAGCACAGACAACCCTGGAATTGGATTATTGTAACTCAAGAGGTAATATTAACATATCTAAATGCCATTGATTTCAATGACCTGTGATGCATCTGGAGCTTTCGTGGAACAATGGTTTGAACATCTCTGCTGGAAATGACCTAAAAGGAGAAATCAATCTGATGCTCAGTGTAGTTCAGGTTAGTTTCCATGGACACACAGAATCTTTCCTTCCTTACAAAAATAAAGTTACCAGGTAGTACAGTTTTTAAGAAAATCCAGCCTCCCTCCCAGGGCAGGATTATTTCACTCTGCTCTTCCATGACAGTTCAGGCAATCAGTGCCAAAGTTATTAAGTGGTTTTGCTCCACTGACATCTGCCAACCCAGAAACAAACAATCAAGAGATGGTAACGAAGCTGCTGCTGACTGGGGTAGTTTGAGTCCCCATTCCTGACTTTAAAATGCCACGAGGCTGGCAAACCAAGCCTGTGGTTATTCCAAGTGTGTTCCTCTCAAAACCATCCTGAAGTGCCCAACAGCATCAGCCTGCCATGGCTGTGGCAGGGCACATCTTCTGGACTTGACGCAACACCTTATGGAAGGTGCTCATGACACACAGACACACCATCTATGTTTTGCAATAACTGTAATTATCAGAATGAATAACCATAATGGTGGTTTTCTGTTCCACACTCCTCTCTCTCTCCCCACTGACTTTCAAGAAACCACAATGTTGTAAATGAAATAACCCACTCTGTTTGCATGGCTTAGCTTTGCCCTTAAACAGCACTTCTGGATGCTCAGTAAGAACATGAACAGAAATGTAATTCTAAATGACTTTAAAGATGAAAACCTGACAGAGTCAAACTGTCAATAGGTGACTTTTGTGAGACTAATAAAAATTTTAAACTGTAAGATATATCTCACCATAAGAACCTACAGATTCTGTCCAAGTCTTGCTTACAGAGCTTCAAAGTTAACAAAATAAAACTTTTCCTATAGTCTGCAATTTCACAAGGCTGTCATTCCAAAAAACTTTAAACTGGAGAAAATTTTACCTGACCTTTCTAAGACTGAGTTTTCTGAAGTCTGTGACGTTCAGTCATGGGAATTTTCACCCAAGGACTTGAGATACTACATCTAACAAAACATTGTGTATTTGTGGTTGTAACAATCCAAACTGTATGTTCTTCAGGTAATATTTAAACAAATTATATCTTTTTTCTACAACACTCTCGCCCAATCCTTCATCTGTTCCTAATCAATGCCTATTAATGTAACTAAGATAAGCACACTTTGAAGTTCTTAGAATCGTGGAAAACAAAGTTCCAGCCTGGGACTTCCCAGTAGTTATAAATCACTATAACCTTTTGTAAAGCGGAGAGACAGATAACCTCATTTATTCCTTTATTCTGAATTAAGCATGTGCAGTCTGAGGCATGTGAAACCATTACTCACATATGGGAAATCTATTTCTTTATTAATATAAACAAGACTTGAACACAGCCAGAGTGCAGAACTTGTCACACGGGTTATTAGAGCCTACAACTGGCTGATATTTGAGCTTCTGCACACACATTACTGGCCTTGGAATAATGTGGGATTGGGAACACACAGCCTTTCAAATTTGTATGATGGACAAGACAAAACCAGTCTTGCCTGTGACAGCTCAACCCTAAGCACTGACATGTAAGACCCACATGGAATGGGGAGCTGTGCCATCTCCCACAAATGCAGCAAAAGCAGAGAATAAAGGAGAATTAGTGAGAAAAGCAGCAAATTCTCTGGAGCAAAGAGAGCACTGATGGCAATTAGAAACATAAGGGTTCCTGACTCTACCCTTTTATTTAAATGGTTGAAACTTCTCTTGCATTTCTGCCTTTTGCATTTGACTCCATCTACCTTCTAAACTTTCCTCCCAGCTTGTTTCTCTCAATCATTTTGCCCCAAGCTGTTTCCACACCACACCATGCCCAATGCACCTCCTGCACAACACACCACATGGAGTAGAAATTTCGTTATTTAACAAAATATTGAACCTAAACGTCCTTGTGCTTTCATCCAACAAGCAAAAGAGAATATTTAACCTCAAAATCCAGCATCTAAAACTATTCTTGTCAGATGCTTTGTGATTTTTTTTCCCCATACTGGTAGAGCAACAGATGTTGCAGAGTATTTTTAAACACAAGAGGATTTCTTTTAGTGCTGCTGGGTAAGATGGCCAAAATTTAAAGTGACAATAAATTAGAGCTCATTATTGTCGTAATAATGGCAGTATAATGTGTTTAAATGGTACTTAGAGACTGTGTCTTCTGAAATTAAAATTAATTACAACTCTGCTACCTATCACCAATTAATTAAAAGAATTATATCCCCTGATGATGTTTAAGAAAATCATGAGTTGATCTCATCTGTAACTCCTGTATTTTTATATAAAGGACATAACTAGAGACAAAATATGATGAAAACACTGCAAACCATCATCACCCAAAACAGCAGAACATGTAACAGCAAGTTGCAGCAATTTGTTTTACAACTGCTGCTTTCAGGGGTTTATTCCTGTAATAAATGATCACTTAGAAGATTTACAATTCTGTTTCAAGGTGAGTGTGGCAGAAACAGTTCCCCCTAGGAAGGACTGCAAGACCACATCAATAAGCAGGTCCGTGCTGACACTTTTAAGCACTTGATGTTCTGATATCCAGGATGATTTTGTATCACACTCAGCACACTCTCGTTTCTGGTGTGAGCTCAGAGTGGTTTCAGCAGCCACATCAGCAGAGCAAGGGAACACACTGAGCACAGAGGCAGAAATACCTGGCTGATGCTCATAAAACCTGTTGCTTCTGCTCCTCTTAAATATTCATGGATTTAATTTAAACTGGAGAAAAAATTGTCCAGCATCAGCAAAATGAGAGATTTTGACAAACAGGTGTAGATCCAAGGGCTCTAAAAAATCCCACTCCCCGAACTCAATAAAGCACTTTTACAGGGGTACAGGAGAACGTTTCATGGTGACAGTCCTACAGATCCACAACATGCTGCATTTTTGCCAAGATGTGCTTACCTAAATAGATGAAACATCACTGTTTTCTTAAAAAAAACGCATGAATCTTGAATGAAACCAAGGTGTCCCTCTGCCAAAGCTCAGATTTCTATAAATAGTTATCCTGAGTTGCTGAAATGGTTTAATCACTGCATTATTTTACATTTTTCACATTAAGAAAAAGTTGAACCCAAGAATCACAACTGTGCAGAACACAGGTGAGGAGCATCATAACTAAAGCAGAATCATTTACAGAGCTGGAGATTATAAGCAGATGGCAGCAAGAAGCACTAATGCAAATATTTGCAGCAATCTCAATTAGGATTTGTCATTCTGACATAAAACATTACTGCATGAATTGTGTGATTTTCACTTAATGTGATTTATGATGCTCATCTTTACATTTACATAGCAAAAACAAACCCATTTTAAAATTCCCATATGAATATATATATATGTATGTGTGTGTGTGCATGTGTGTGTGTGTGTGTGTGTGTGTGTAACATACTGTCCAGGATGACATTATGCTTTACTCCCAATAACACACTACACTGAAAGCTGGCAAAAAATGTCTATGAGTTATTCAGAGGTAGAATTTTACTATCCTAATTGTTCTTAATGCCTAAAATAAACTGCAGAAACATCCACTTCAAGATCTCCTGCTCTACACTCTTCCTGCTGCCCAGTCAAGAGTTCTTCTGACCAGCACATCACATAAAACCTCTCAAGACTGGGAAACTTAGCCCAGAATGAGGAGTTTGACCAGTGTGAGGCAGCCTCAGACAACAGGAAGACACACAATAAACTAGAATTTAAAATCCTTTTAAAGTCATACAGAAGGAAATAATGAAATTAGTATTACACAGATCCTTTTTTTTTTTTTTAAACTATAAAATGTAGCCTCTTCCCTTTGCTTCCATAAACTCTCTGTGTCTTGAAACCAAATCCTCAGTTCCTATCCTTCAGACTGGTACATTTCTGACTCCTGCACAGCTTGCAGGGCTGATTCTTCAAATAACTTGCCCACTTAATTTTCACTGTTTATTTTACCTGAAAATACATGAAACCTGTTCTTTGTGCATTTCATTAACACTCCTATTTTCTTTTTAAGGTAGAGGAGAGAGTTAATTGTTCCATGAGAATCTCAGGCTCCCTGTAACTGAGAGGTAAGAGTATGTGCAGAGACCAGAGGAGAGAGATTGAACTGCAACATGTACCAAACCCATTCATGTATTTCAGGTTTTTCACTCAACTAACAGAAGGCTCCAACTGCACTGACTCCATCCAAGGTACAGCACACTGAATGTCAAATCCCATGTCACTGGGAAGAAAGCAACAACATAAAAACACCTCTTAAAATTCACACCTGCAAATTAAGCAATTAAAAAAATATGATTTCTTAAGGTAAGCTACTGCTGGACCAGGTACCTTACAACAAAACACACAGAAATTAAATTACTGGTGACTTTACATGGTGGGAGAAACAAATATTTGAATATATTGAAACAAAATAATCTGAATTTCTAGCAGCCTCACTGTGTGTCAGCACCTCTGGCACAGGAGCCATGGACTCTGCTCTCCTCAGCCTGCCAGCACTCAGTGCAATTCTCTTTTCATCCCCTTCAAAGGCACTTTTTTGGGGTTTCGGGGTTTTTTCTTTCTGTTTTTCAGATCATGAAATGAAAGGAGCTCATTCAATGGCTCCGACATGAAAATACATCAAAAAGGAAGAGCGTCTGTCTCACCAGATTTAAGGACTTTATTGCATAAGGACAGGGATGTGAGAATTCAGTACAATATCCTTTTAAATTCTGAACTCATGAATGTGAGGAGAAGTTCTGATGTGAGCCTGGCCAAGAGTTCAGCTCCTGACTTTGTGTTAACATCTACTTTGACTGAAAAAATTGTAGGTGGACAGTAAAAAAATAGAGATTAAAGTACAATATGAACATGTAGGCAGATGTTTTAAGTGTTACCATTTTACTAGGACTAAGAAATAAATGACTTAAGTATGGCATCTTCATTTGATCTTATTTGTAAACATGAGGCAAGACTGAACTAAAAACAAAGCTCAGAGTAATAAACTGCTTTCCGTCAACAGATCTGCAGATGTAGATTATTAATGCCAAACTATTCAGATTCTCCTAGTCCATAAACTGGATTATTTATTATTATTAATAAAATAAACAATTCATGCTTTGAAACATGTCATTTACTGGGATGCCAGCCTGCCTTATGGCTGAGACTCTTGAAGGATTTTAGAGAAAGAAGAACTTTGCCTCTCTCAGAGTTATACTCCCATTCATTTAGGAAGACTTTCAGCTTGGGAAGATACTGAATATTTTCTCTCGTAAGATCTTTCTCGTAAGATTTTACCTTATAACTTGGAAAGAAATTTTCCAAATAATTAGCAACTCAAAAAGCTGCCACAACTCTTCCTACCCAAGGGAGGTCAAGCTCAGGTGAGCTCAGAGACCACCCTTGCAAACAAACCCCTTATCAAAGACTGCAAAGCATAGAGACACTGAAAATATTTGTACATTTAGGGACATAGTAAGAGTGTGTCAGTAAAGTGGCACAGATTCAAGAAGGTGGAGCTCTCAGTAAGGTGAAGAAACAGATGGACAGGGTGACCTTCAGAGGGATAAAATGTAGTAAGTGTAAACTCGAAGGTGGATAGCACACCTACAAATTAATAGAAAGTGTTTGTTTATTTCAGCCATTAAACTATAATGGGGTAAGCATATAACAATACAGAATCATTATGAGATCATGAAAGCCAACAGAAATCTAAGCTGTGAAGGCGTTTTGGTAAGCACAGGAAAACTCTGGTGTCAGTCCAGAAGGGAGATGCCAGGTGGGACATTGTGAAAACTGTGACCACTCTCTGTCCATCGGGACTGACCTGGGCTGGGACGGAATTAAGAAATACACTGGGAAGAGGGTGGTCTGTAGGTGGTGGCTGAGACCTACTCAGGGTTATATTGCCATTTATTAACCATGACTGTTTTCATAATGTACATTCAGACAACTGGAAGGACCCATTTGAGATGGAGCATTTTCAGGTGGAGCGTATTCTTTTTACTCTGACATCTTTTGAAGCAAAACATCTGTGTAAAATTAGACAAGAATTAACAAATGCAGTCTCTTTCCTGCTTCTGGGTGGGAGGGGAGGGGGTGTGACAATAGGTTTACCCAAATGGCATTCCAAAATCAACAACTAACATGAAGATAAATATATACTAACAGAAAGGTTTGATCCAGCTTCCATATTTCTGCAGGAACGTGTAAAATGAGCAATTCCACCTCTTGCCACTTTCCTTAAAGCCCAAAAAAAGTGCTAAGGATGCTCATGTCTGTGTCCCATACCACAGTATGATGAAACACTCTTGTGCAATATGGTCACAGGCTCCTGTGATCAAAATAACCCCAAATAAATTCCAAGAAAACACAACTGTAAATATTGTTGTACTCCTTTTGACTTTGATCAAGCAACACTGCGTTACCCTGGCTGAAAAGCTGCCCAAAAATATTAATGTCAAACTGTTTTCAGCAGCACAGAACAGACAGGGGAAAAACCCTAAAAGTCAGAGACAAAAAAGGGAAGGTGTTTCTTCGAATATCAAAGCAGAGCACTTTTTCTAGCAAGTTAGTACTCAAATCAGATTGTTTCCATCAATACTTATATACAATGCTAATAATGTATGTTCTTTACTATTGAACACCTGTAAAAAATCCCAAGCACCTTCAGAGGGGGTAATATTCATGTTCCCCATTTCACAGGAGAGCAAAAGAGGACAGAGTAGGTTTGGGGGGAAATGCTCACAGGACAGACCAGCAGCACCATGAGGTGCAGACAGGGAATCCCACAAGCCTCAGCCCCACATTTATCACATTATGTCCCTCTGAGACCACACACTGTTGCCATGAGCCAGACCTGCATACAGGACTGATGATTATTTGTGGTCCCAGAAAACCTCTGCTTGGTTTTTAAAGATGCAAGAGAGTAAAATACTTGAAGAAAACTGGAAAGGAAGGAGGAAAAAAATTAAGGAAAAGGCAAACATGTTCAACAAGAAGCAAGCATCTTCTTGATGTCACTTCTCATCCACGAGGTGAAGAGATGGCATCTGGCTATTTTAGCCTGGCCACTTGTGGTGCAGGTCAGTGGAAAGTATTAAAGAACAAAATGTTTTTTTCCTAATACCTACTCAGAGAAGCGGAAAATTCCATTTCACTGAAAGTCACCTAAGAACTGTGAGGCTCCAAAATCCAGAGGATATCCTCAAATTTCAATATAAATCTATTTAGTTGTTTTCTAAAATGAACTATTACAGGTGATCCTCCAGTAACTGACTGGTTCTATGATAAATACAAGTATTTTAAGGATCTCTAAGGAAGCTTTCCATGGAGTAAAGATCAGGTCCACAACCACCTGAGGGACCTGAAGAAGGCTCCTAAGTCTGTGGGACCTGGTAAGAAGAAGAACTTCCACGAGATACGGAAGTTTTCCTGTCCCCACACCAATGACCCAGGGGTGAGAACTTCCCTCCAGGAGCCACCAGCACCTTCACCCCCACCTGAGGGGTCAGGTCTGCTCAGGGGCCATCAGGGATGCCAAAAATATGCCAGGATTGACCTCCCAGAGTAAATCACTCCTTGGGAAACTCCCCACCCTGGGGGAGGGACTGGGCGTTCCCATCTGAGCCCAAGCAGAGAGAAGTTGGGGTTTTGGGACTGGGATCTCTGGTCAGATCCAGAGGAGGAGCAGAGCCTCGACTGGACTGAGACTGCCCCCAGACTGCCACCATCATTGTCACCAGCAGGTTTCTTCCTTTCTTCTTACTCTGAACTCAGAGGGGCCCACATGGTGTTCAGCACAGGGGTTGGTGAGCTCCATCCTGCTCGTGCCCCACTGGGCTGCACAGCTGCTTTTGGGGGGCACAGAGATTTCCTTCTGTATCAGTGTATTTATTGACATCTTTTTATTCAATTGTTATTCTGACTTGCAATCCCATTTTGAGTTGGGTTCATTTCTCCTGCTGGTTTAAGTCTAAGCCAAGATCCTTCTGTGAAGTGGACAGGCTTGGAGCTGACAGGTGGAATGCCGGGTGGGGTAGGAATGGCTGGATGGTCCCATCCAGAGGGTCGTGGTCAGTGGCTCAGAGTCCCAGTGGACACCAGTGGCCAGTGGTGCCCCAGGGACCTGTACTGGGACCAGTGTGGTTGAGCATCTTCACCAGTGACCCAGAGGAAGGGACTGAGGCACCTCAGCAGCTCTGCAGGTGACACAGCTGAGGGTGCAGGGACACACCTGCAGGACGGGGCCATCCAGAGCACCTGGACAAACCCCAGGAGTGGCCCCTGGCAATGCCCTGAGGTTGGGACAACCCCAGGACCCATCCAGGCTGGGGATGAGCAGGTGGAGCAGCCCTGGGTGGACCTGGGAGTGATGGTGGGGCAGAGGTTGCTCATGGCAGGGATGGGACTGGGTGGGATTTAATGTCCCTTCTGGGATTCAGTGATTCTGCTTCACACAGCAACAGAAAATAAACCCTAATTCAACAGTTCCTTGTGTCTCAAGGATAAGACACAACACACAAAATGATGCCTACTTACGTTCTTCTTGGGGAAAGAAAAAAAAACAAACTCTAAACACCAAAATTACTGCAGAATGGTTAAAGCAAAATTCCCTGCCATAAAATCCTGTGAACGAATGGGCTTGAGCCTGTGATAAAGTACAATTTCCCATAAGTGATCCAAACAACAATAATGTTTTCTTCCTCTTCTTTGCTCTCACTGCACCACCTCAGCTCTACTGTGGAAAAAACTCACTCCTGAAAACACTGTCTGCAGTTCCCTTATAGAGCACTTCTGTGCATGAACACTGCCTTGAAGAGAAACAAAGACCTTCCACTGCCTCGAAGTCTCAGTATCTTTCACTCAGAACCAGTTGCAAGTATCAAGCATAAAACTGTATTTTAAAATGCAAAAAAGGCCTTAAAATAAGAACTTTTTCACGTGAAAATTATGAGACACTCCTTTGGACAGTGAAGAAAAATCTGCTGCACTGCTATGCAGGAGTATGTATGCCAAGGAATGATTTTGAACAGAAAATATCGTATTTTATCTTTATGGAAGATGGGTTTTAAGAGGTGTCAGCTGTTGGCACAAGCAACACATCAGTGAAGGGGTTAAATTAAAAACTGGGTCACAGTTAAAGCAGATTTGTTTTCCTACTGTGAGCATTAAAAATGAATCTTATGCTAAAATTATATGGTCTTACTCAGGTACCAGAGGCTTTCCATGCCTTCTCTGAGTTCAGCCTCTCCACTGAAGAGCATCCCGTTGTGTGTGCAGAAGGAGCCTGAACTCTGAGCACGCTCCAGCCCTCCAACATTCATAATTTAATGAGCTCAGCCACCACCAGGAACAGGCACTGCATGTACAGTTTCGAGAAAATTAACCTCCTCCTTCACCATTCAAAATCCAATTACCCACCCAGCCTACAAGGACAGAAATTACTCTCAATTTTTAAAAAACTCACTAACATCTAATTTTGTAAATCTGGCTCATTGTGCAATTATTTCCCATAACAAATGTACCATTTGGCATAATTGCTTAGAACCCTTTCTGGAAAACAACCCCAATCCAAGGGTGGTTCTGTGTTATTCAGGATGGTCCAAAAAGCGCTTATTTTGTCACAGAAGTACGTGGAAGGGAGTTGGAAGGAAGAACATTTCTCATTGTTGCAGTGACCATTATTGCACAGAGATGACAGATGAGGCCATAACACACATTTTTCATAATGAGGTTATGAAATTTTCCATACTGTTTCCCCCCTCTGTTTATCCTGCAAGCCTTGCACAAGCTTATTTTCCTGTGTTATCAAAAATTATTACAAACTGAAGAATCTTTTTTTTTGGGGGGGGAGAGCAAAGGAGCACTCTTCCTCAAATCCCAGTGTCACAAATACTTTTTGTGGGTCAAAAAAAGGAAGTAAAAAAACCTGTTTCACAAATACAACATAAGAATGTCAAATACAGAAGGTTTGTGTGAGAAAAGCTGGTTAGTTTGAGCCCTGGATTTATACATCATGTGAACAATTAACCACTGTTTTCCATGGATGGTGTGTTTTGTCAAACTTTAAAAAATAATTTGTCTGTATTAGTTTATGCAGTAATTATATTCCTTAAAAATTGCTTAAATATTAGAAGGATTACACATTTCAGTGATAAAAGTGCAAACAAAACAGCAGTGTGCCCACAATTAAATATTCCGCTCAGCTCTGGAAATCCTGGAGTTTTTTAAGGACAATTATAAAAAGTTATTATAAGATTCTGAACCTGACAGGTTGCGAATCTAGTATTTATGATACTTAAAATCCATGTCCAGATCCTCCTCTATACTGTAACAGATTCTTACGACAGTTAATCCTGATTTTTAAAGAATGGATTCTTTTGTTTTCCAGGCTGTTTGAATAAACAATTAAAAAATGGTTTAGTTTTCTACTTTTGGCTGAACGATCTTGGAAATCCATTCTCTTCTCATTTTCTCCTGAACACTCCTTGCTGAAATTAACATTCCTTAGTGTTTACCTCATGAAATATTCCAAATTTCCCTGTGTTTGTCTCTGAAGAGCATTTTACACACTGCTTACCCATCTGATCCTTCCTTTCTGCTCCATGGCATATTGACTTCTAAAAACTGCTGGTTTCTTCTTAGACCATGCCTCTAGCTGTTTTTTCCCTTTTAACCTCAGTGTCTCTCTGACTAAGTATCTCATTTTATTGAAATCACTTCCTCTAAACCTCAGTCTCCTTCTCTGTTGCCTTTTGGTTCTGTATCTCCCCTTAGGATGTTGAATTTAATTATACTGCAATTAATACTGGTGGCTCAGCCATTCCACCTCAAATTAACTTCAGTTAGCTATTTAATATTAAATTGAGAATAATGTTGGCTCTCCAACCAACTGTTCTGGAGAAGTTACCCAAAGTGTCTGACTGAAGCCCTGCATCACTGCAATGACGTGGACAGGACAGCACAGGCTCTTCCTCTCCCTGCTGGAACATCAGCATCCTTTCCTTGACTTGTGCCTGAACTGTGCAGCTTACTCAGCTTCTGTCAGTGGGAGTGAAAATCCAGTGGCTGTGTAAAGAAACAAGTGAAACCTGACCAAAATGAGCACTTCCTGAGCCACACAACCAGCTGCTGCTCTTCACCTCTCACAACCTAACACAAAGGCACTCCACATCAAAAAATACTGCCAAAGACCTGCTCAGTCCCTACAACCTTTGTCTGCAGGGAGAATGCATTTCACCTGTCTTAAGACTTTTTTTTTAAATTGGCAATGGGCTCCTTCTGCCTATCAGCACTTACAGTTTGCACTTCAATGAGAAACTCAGCCAGATCAGAATTTGATTAGAGATGTTGTATAAAGAAAGAAGAAGTGATTCTTAACAAAAGAAGAGATCTGACAAAAGGACAGCAGTGCCCAGTTTGCAGACTAGAAACTGAAACAAAGAAATTAAATTCTCTCCATACAGAATTCTGCCTCAAAGCTGGGCTTTTCCTCAGTCCTCCCCACTTGACTCCTCTACGTATACGGATATTTGTATTTATTTCACTACAAGATTATGCTTTCTTTGTGCACTATCAAGGAAGGAACAAAATGAAATCACTGGAAGTCCCTCCACCCCTAAACCAGCATTTTACTGATGGAAAAGGAGTTAACATACACAAGGCCTGACACCTACACATAACAACATCTGAGCACCCTCCTTTAAGGCTTTTAACATTTACTATTTTGCCATTTCAAGAACTTAGTGTAACTCTCATACCCAGACTACTTGAAAAGATCAGTGTCAACATTCACTGCCTGCTTTTACTGCCTGAATTTATTTCCACGTTCCTTAATTAAATAAATGTAACAGAGGCAATCATACTCCATGTTCTTCATTCTGTGTCCTGTCTGACAAACAGGATTTCCGCAGTACATGGAGCAGTGATGCTGATATTTAAAAATCTGGCTGTAAATTATGAAAAGGATCAGTCACACACACCAAAGTGACTTCATTTTGAAACTGGAAAACACTGTCACTGGTCATGCCAGAAATACCTTCCCAGAGGACTATAAATTTCTGTATTATGTGGCTCTACCACTGCTTTTTTTTTCTGTTGCAGAGAAAAAAAAATTACAATTATATTAGAAAAAATAGAAATTTATTTCATGTCCAGAGTAGCAAGAGAAAGCTTTTTTTGAGTTTTGTTGCTACTCACATAGGTCTTTGGAGGGGAAAGACAGAGATAGCAATGGCCACAGAGAAGAAAAACCTGAGAGTGTCTCATCTAAAATACACTGATAATAAGATAATACCTGAGATGTGTTCTGGGAGAGAACTGACTTCCAAGAAGTATGATGGCTAACTGAAGGGGTCAGAGGTTAAAGCTATGTTCAATCTTTTCTGTTGCTATTTTTGTTATTATTATTTAGTTTGCAGTTTTCTATTATTACTGTGATCCTATTCTACTCAGACAAGCTCTTCCAAATCTGTACAGAGAGGGAAACAACTCTTTTTTTTTTTAATGCTGCCGAGTGGAAAATATTTTCTCCTTTGTTTATTCTATTTTTCCTGTGCTGTACATGAGGATGAACATCCAGAGTATTAAAATAACTCAATCATTGTTTCAAAAAACAAACATGTGCACCCGAGGGGAATAATCCTTCCGGAATTTATTCCTTAGATCTATCCACATCCAATTCTGAGAACTTTTCTTCTCCTACAGAAGAGAGAGAAACAGATGCACTCGCTCTTGATTCTTCATGTTTGGGGTTTTCTTTTTTATTGTTAGGTGCTACCTTGAATTGCTTGAGGAGTTTCTACTATAAACTTAAAAAATTGGGCTTTTCCAACCCCTCCTTTCTTCTTGCTGGAAAGGATGGACAAATCAAACTAATGTTAAGGTTTTGTGGGAAGTTTGGGACACACTGAAGTTGCACTGAATGAGGGACGTGAGAAGTTGGTTGGCTGTCTGGTTGGTTGGTTGGTTGGCTGATTGGTTGGTGAGCTGACTGGTTGGTTGTCTGGTTGGTTGGTTGTCTGGTTGGTTGTCTGGTTGGTTGGTTGGTTGGTGGTTTTCATCCCTGGGAAATGAGGCATCACCTCATTTCCTCTGCATGGAATGGGTATGAAAGCAGCAAAAATGGTACAAAAGTGGCAGAATTGGTACAAAGAATTGTAAGAGAGGGAGGTGAAAGAAAAGACTGGTGGAGCTGACTCATAATCAGGGCACTTGCAGCCAAAAGGAAGGAGCTGAACAAAGACTGCTGAGTCAAAAGCCATGAATTTGGTGGGTGGGAAATCCCAATACCTTTAATAGCACCCTTTGTATTCTAAAATATCACTGCTAATGACACAAGACTTTCTTGAGACATCAGAAAACATTTAGGAAGAATAAGAGAAGTTTAATCACAAACATGTATCAATGTAAAATTCCAGATCAATTTTGTTACCATATTTGAACCACACAAATGGAGCAGCGAATTGGTAAGAAAGTTCCCAGCACAAACAGAATACTGAGTAACTGCTAATACTCCTCAAACTCAAGTAACATTAGGTATGACAACAGCCATAAAATCCTCTCCCCTTGGGCTTGTATCTTTCTCTGAACCCTTCCTCCACAGCTGTCTGAAAATCTCCACAAGATTTATACCTTCTGTTGGCTTGGCTACCTAATTTCCAAAAGCACTATTTGGAATATTAAAGACACTACTGATCACACCTCTGCTTCTGGGGGTTTGCTATTTGGAAATTCAGTGTTCTTTTCAAAAAACACATTGCTTTAGTGGGGTGTTTCTGTAACTCCTCTGATCTATTTTAATTCAACTTACTGATTTTATACATTTTAGCACATGCCATCTTTGGTCATAAGGTCTTATTCATTCTCCAGCCTACAGGACCTGCTATATTAAGCTACAAAAGGCTCCATGTGACGATTAAGAGCTTTTTTTTTATTTTTTACCCTATTTACTACCTATGACAATCAATTACAAGGCCTGAATATGTGTGCAAATTCACACTTCTCTGCAAAACAGAAAACAGTGTGTACTCTCCTGGTTTAGATATAAACCCAGCGAATTTATTACTCAAAATTATGTCAGAAGTTTTTGTCTTGCTATTGACTTATTTGGTAATTGATATTCATGAAGGAAAGAGAACAAAATGAACATTATTTTTGTAAGACTGATGAGGTGTCTGTACAAGGCTCGTCCCAAGGGTACAGGGGAGCAGCAGCTCAGAAGCTGATGAGGAACAGATTCTGCTTAGATGGGAAATTCTGAGAAAAGAGGTTGTTCACGCTCTGCAAGTCAAGGAGTCCTCATATCACAGTAAGACTGGCATTATTTTTTGCTACGACAAATGCAAAGAGGATCATAATGCCCTGAACTGAACATATTCTTCTTATGTAACTCTAAGCACGGCTGTTTCTGAAGAATTTCATAATTGGTCCTCCCAGGATAGGGCAAAAATAATTACAATGTCAGATAAAGATCACAGTATTTCAGCTACCATAACATTCAGGACTACACTTGGACAGATACAGAGAAACAGGAGGAAGCAAGGGAAGAAAAGAGGAAATACTGACCACCACCTAGAGAGCAGACAAATCACATTACCAGTACAGTTCACTGGTTTCTAATGAATAAAATCTACATTAAAATGTAAAGTATCAGTAATAAACACATATAAAATAAATTTATATTAAATATACATTAAATATACAACATATTAAAAAATGGTAATCAAATAAGAGAGAACCAAACAAAAATCAAACCAAACCCTAAATCCACATTTTAAGGAAGGAAAGTATGAGGGTAGTCAGAGTATCTCTTCAACACAAAGCAAAAGTACTGGAGTGATGGTTTGAAAACCCATGCAGGAAGGGTAAAATGAGCATTATGGTAGGTGATTCTTTCAATGTTCAGTGGTTGCAGGAGGGAGTGATCTCTGAAACACAGCACTGACCACCAGCAGTGCAGGAAGGAAAAGGAGGAGCAGGTTGGGGTCTGTGCAGAGGTGCTCTGGATGAACACAGGCACAGCAATCCCAAACTCCTGAGGGCCAGAGACAACCACAGCTCCAAAACTGAGATACTGGTCAAGGACAGAGACCCTAATTTGAGGTCTAAGGGGAGACTGACAACAGCATATACACAGTGACTGTAACACACCTGCAGATGTCAAAGCACATCTGGATACAAACAGAACCAGGCAAAGAGGACACCAAGTTTGACAGCCTGGGGGCTGAGCAGTCTGTTGCTCCAAGTAGGCAAAGAAGGTGAAAATTTGGAACTTAATTCCCCCACTTACTTCAAAATGAGCTTGGGAAGATGCAAAAGAAAATCTAAGATGTTGGTTTGGCGAAAATAAATTTTTGAAGACATAAACAGGTAAAGTTATGAAGATGGCAGGTGAGTTTGTGTTTGGAGCTGACCCAAGAGTAAATATATGAAAAGGAAAAAGGTAGGAAGAAAACAGAGATACAATTATGAGGAAAAACCTCTGTAGGAAACACAGAGAAAAAGGAAAGAGCATGTGGCAAGTCTGGAGGTGAATGAGGTGAGCACACAGCAAAGACATCGATGGCACAGAGGGTGAGGTGGGCTGAATAAAACTAAGGGTGGGTCACACTCAACTCCAGCTGAATAAAGTGGGTGAAATCCATGTTGGAAAAGGCCCCTCATTCCTGTGAAGGGGAGACACCCCCACTGACAGCGAGGGGTGCAAAGCTGGTGGCAGACACTGATGTGGCTCAATGAATGAAATGAAAGAATGAAAGAATGAAATCGAGACCTTTGTCGTCTGTGCTCTTAAAGACAAAGAGGACTGAAAATCTTTAACTGCACACCAGGTGGGAATGGAGAAAAAGAAGGGAAAGGAAAAGAATTATGCAGGGAATGCAAGGGAAGGGACCTGAACAACTGGAACAAGCAGCAGGAGAGCTACAGCCCCTTCCTGGACCCGTGACAGAATGAAAGTGAACAGGGAGAGGGGAGAAAGAAAACCAAGGGAGGGGAAGGTCACTCTGTATGTTGCCATGCTGTTGGTTTATTAAGAACTCAGTGGGGCTACACAGAGAGAAGGATGTGAGGGAGCAGGCAAAGACCAGACACAGGGACAAACCCCTCGAGCTGGGAAAGGGAGGTGGATCTGATGGTGCTTGGGTGCACATCTGCTCCAGGGCAAGGATGGCAGGGCTGGAACAAAGGAGGAGATGGATCTGTTGGAAGGGAAGTGGGGCTGGTGGCAGGATTTCCGTGGGGGCCCCTGTGGTCCATGGGAGCAGGGCTGGAGGAAGCGGATGCTGGGAGGCTGCCAGGACAGGGTGGGTGGGGAGGCAGAGCAGCACAGCTGCCCCAGGCTCTGCTCGCATCTGTGCTGAAAGGACCACAGGGCTGGGACAAACACGGGTGAGGACCCACCGTGCTCACTCCGAACCTGCAGGGCATCAGTGCCTGGGTCGTGGCAGGGGTGGGGGAATGATAAGCAAGCAGACAACGAATAGATAATTACCTTAAAACAGCAATTATCTACAGCAAACCTCCCCTCTGACCTGGGGAGCCCCAGTCTCTCAGTGGTGCAGAGTATTTACGTGCAGAATCGGGGCTATGAGCCATCCCTGCGTGGCCAAGCCACGGATGCAGAATGGCTCTGATCCCACAGTCCTGACAACAGGTTCTCACCAACAGCAGCAGAGTTTCAACCTCCAGTCTCACGCCAACATTCAGCAGTTCCTGATCCCATCAACCACACTTAAAAACACTCCTCCTCCAGGAGCAGTAATATAAAACAAATTATGGGACTGTTTCCAACACAAGCTGAAAGATACAGGCTTGACATCATTTCACCAATTAAAAACTGAGATCAGGGACAGCTCCACTGTGAGACATACACACTATAATGCCTGCACCCACCAGATGTATTTACATATATATGTTTATACATCTCACAAATATAATTCCAGTTTCACTGCAGTGCAATCCAGCAGCCCATGCTATGTTTATTGGGGAAAAATACCAATAGTAAAAAGGGAACAGCATTAAAAAAAGAAAGAAAATGTTGCCTAAAACTAGCTCCAAAGATTACTTTTTCAATAACAACCTTGAAAATTCAACCTCAAGTGCAGCAACACTGATTTCTTTTTTTATACATCATCCTGTAGAAAATATTATCTTAGATCTCAATCAATTGTTCTAAGGAGTCCAAACTGTAGCCTTCCTTCTGAAACCTCCCAGTGCTGACACCGTGCAGCAGACCCCCCAAATCTCCAACACAGTGGCATTAAAGTAGCAGACATGCAAACCAGGACCTGGCAATTTAGGTCCTTGTTTATTCCCTAATCCCCCTGAAAACTCCCAACAATTCTGCTATGGCACAGGAAGTCAGATTATCCTGGAGAGCAATGAATTTCTGAATTTTTACATATCAGAGTTCATGCTGGGAGCACAGTTTCAGGACCTTGTACATACACAACACAACTCAGTAAGAAAAAAGGGGGTTTATACTCATCAGCAAATGAAAGGTTGGTTTCAGCACAGGGTACAAAAGAAGCTCAGCACCTGAATTACTCAACACAATTCAGCACTTCACTTTGCATCTAAAAAAGTAAAACCACTACAGTGACAATGCATGTGCTGATTGCATATCTCCAGAAATAAAAGGGGGGAAAATCCACCGGAAAAAACTTAAATACATTAAAAATGCCAGCTACTTTAAGCAGCTGATACGACTTTCTGGATATAACAATGAATTGATTAATTTTGAGGGTGCTCTTTAATTAAAAATGTACCAAGAAGACCACAGACAGGAAGACTATGGTTGTATTTGATCTATGCCTAGCAAAGAAATGACAATAAAACCATTTTCCACAGTCTGACAGGGGATATGGGGCCCATTTCTAAATGTCTTCCCTTCCGTAACAAGTTTTTAGCTTCAGCAGCTGCTGCAGTACAGAAAGCCCCTCGACAATATTAAGCTGCAAACTGCTGAGCAACTGGAACAAAGAATATTGACAGCACTGCTTGGGTCCCAAAAGAGAACATTTAGGAACCAAGTAACTGGAAACAAGACTTGAACCAATTCTATGGTTCATCAAACACACGCAGTAATATGTTGATTCAGTGCTGTTACAGCGAGTGAATTTGAATGCCTGTCAGGTCAGGATTAAAAATTAAAGCAGAGGTCTTGGCATGTCAGGAATTCAGGTTGCTAAGGGGAAAAAAAAGGGGGGGAAAAAAGGAAAAAAATAGGGGGGAAAGGTTAACATTTTTTTAAAGGTTAACATATTTTTAAAAAGCAAAATTATTGCCCAGAGCAGGATCACCACTACAATGGTGACAGTGGGTTGGGGAAATGAGGAAAAGCAGGAATATTTGCATATTTGGACAAGGCTGACAGCCAGTTTTGGGCCAGACCTTTGAGGATGCTTGAGAGCAACACTTGAGGTTTTTTTCCCCTGTTTTTATAAATATACAGATGGTTTGTTACATCACTAAACAGTATGATGAGATGTCTGGCAGCACACAGCCAAGCTGACATAAAAGTTATTAATCAATTAATTTACCTTACAATAGTTTCTGAGAAGTCAGGATTAAGCTCTCAAACAAAGGGAAATAAAAGCACAGGACTAAGACTGCTAATTATGCAAGGAGAACACTGGCAAAAGAAGAACCTGTGCTTTGGGTTATTTACCACTGGCAAAAACAAAAGAGTGGCCAGAGTGGTCACCTCATCTGTGCATCCCAAAACATTATTCAAATTTAAGTAAATCAAAAACAATAAATTTTAAAAATATTTGAATTCAACTAAACAAACAAATATTTCAAAAAATATTACATTTCTATGATTTAAATCATGTTTTACCCTATCTGTAGAGGAAGTTGTGGTGTTTCAGTAGTTCTCTGGAATCAGGGAAGGGAGAACCAAAACCAACTCACACAACTTGTGCCAGAGAGTTAAAGTAGAATTTCAGCTCAAACCCTGAGCTTTACAAAACACTCCTCTTGCTTGAAAAGTGGCACTCCTGGTCTTCTCAGCAGCATCAATACAAAGCAAGGATAACTTTGGTTTAGTGCACTGCCACCTTTTAATTTTAAAACAAATAAAATATATACAAGGGAAAATACCGGTGGGTTTGTGACTATGGAACCTTCTTTTGTATTCTTCCACTACACAATTAAAGGGACATTTCTGTGAAAAATCTTTCAAGGTAAATATTTTAAAGTAAAAAGGACCTGAAGCACAACTGCTAAAATTAAAGTTTTCAACTAATTGTGCACTAACAAATAAAAAACTTTTGCTTGGTGCATCACCCTGATCAACATTTTTTAATAACAGAGTGTGCCTGCATGCTTAGATTATGCATTTTATCACATAATTACTTTTTTCCCCTTAAGTGATGCAAAGAAAAGCTAAACCAAGATAAAGTTAACAGTGGAAAACTGTGTTAATGGACCGGCATTTCCACATAAAGCAGTGTTCTTCCTCCACCCCCCTGGAGATCAGAGGCTGACAGATCTTGAGTTCATGAAAACTGTGTTTCAGACACCTCTTCTGTGCCAGGGAAAGACCTTTTAAGGAAGTTTTCTATTTTTTTTCTGCTCTAGAAATAAACAAATTTGGAGATTTCTAAGTCTTATTTAATACATGTTGCTCTCTCCAAAACAAGATAAATCACAATTGGCACTTTACTGTTATTATTTTAACCTTTGTACCTCCTTCACCTTCACCCAGTTTCATGACCAGCACTATTAATTATATTAATTTTATGATGAGCTCTAGAACATCAAGTATCACTGACCATGTGTGCAATAACTCCTGAACCAGCACCACCACAAGTCTGCCAAGCCTCTGCATCCTCCATGGAAGTCCCATCTTATCACAAAACACTGTTTTTTGTCTTGGGGCACCTGAAGTTCCCCCAAAGACAAGCAGAGGAATCAAATGCCCCCAGACCTGAGCACAGAGTGAAGTCCCAGGGCTGTGCAGGGGCACATGATCATCTGAAGTGCTCCAGCAAACGTGTTATCCACAAGACAAATACAGGCACAATTCTAGTTTTGCAACTTCCACATGGTTTCCCTGTTCAGCAGAGGCATAACATAGAAATTACTAAGAAAAAAAGGGCAATTCTCACTCGCAGGATTCTTCTCCAGTTCAGGCAATGGTGTGTACAATTGCTTAACAACACCCACACACAATGCCTCAGTTCCTGCCACCAGCAAGGCACCATCCCAACATGGAATGTGTTCCAGTCAGTACAGCTGGGACACGTTTCCTGAGGTGGCTTCTAGTCACTAATGAATCTGCCATGCAAACGCATGCTAATTGCTTGATGTGTGTCCTCTGACCTCAACCTGAACTCTGGGATCTGCAGCATCCAAAGAGAGAACAGGTACTCCAATGTTCTCAGCCAGGCAGCTCCTGACAAAACCCGGATATTCTGCATCTTTTATGTGACTGGCACAGTTTGGTTAATCCTCTATTAAAAAAAGAAAAAAGCCTCTTCGTTATGAACACAGATTATTACCACAGACACAGGTATAAAAGCTTGAAAGGATAAACCCTGAGATTTACAAGGATAAATATCCTAACTCAGCCTCTTGAACAGGGAACTTGATTCATGGCAGCTGGAGCACCTCTGGAGTTCATCTCATGTCAGCAACAGCTGCACTATCTCCACAGACTTAGAAGGTAAAAAAAAAAAGAATAAAAACAGTAACTCAGGGTACTTATATTAAGAGGAATTTGTAGCCAGTCTTTAGGTACATATACCTGAAATTAATTCGGAATATCAAAATCATCTGAGCCCAAACTACCTGCCCTTTCAACTCCTGCTCTCTTTAAACACAATTTTAGGGCATGTAACAAAACCAGAGGTTTTACCATCATTCAGCTCAAAGGTTTGATGTTATTAATGGTAACTGGGCCATTTCCAGTTACTGCTGTTAACAAATAATTTGGGTAGGTGACCAATTCAGAAGAAAGTAGATTAATATACCAAGTTGGTAATTTTTCCTCTTCCATTTTTTTTAACTCATGGACAGTGAATGCATTGTTTGTTGGAGGTTTCTAACCCACATAAATAATGGACTATCCCAAATTGTCACTGACAAACACTGACAAGACACAGGCTGGGCCAAGGAGAGTCAACACTTGCCTACTGTTGCACAGACATCTCAACTACAACTGGTGAAGTTCAGGAAAACTTTAAGTAACTAAAAAATAAGCATTTAAGAAGAATCTTAGACTACATATTCCACTTCATAAAATTATTACCCATCGTGTATGAAAGTAGAAAGTTACACTTGTGTATTTTAGTAATTTATTAACTATACATGTTCTAGAACTACCACTTTGGGGTGAGATGACATCCAGTAACATTAAAAACCTAATAAAGACCTTTTTGGAAATCACCCTCTGGGATATTTTGGCCTTTAATACCATTTTCTTGAGCTAATTTGGATTTAAGGAAACTGAACAGAAGCAATGTCAGCTTTTCTGGGCAAATGTGGTTTTTGGGTACTTAATTACTTTCTAGCATTCACTCAAGTCATGCCTTCTAAGCAATCAAGTTAAAAAACATATTTTAAAAAAATAATGAAAGCTTAGTCCCTACTACAATTTAAGAAACATGTGATTTAGGGAACAGAAGCTTCCACAAAACTCTCCACACACTGTAGCTGTGCAAAAAGAAACAGCAATAGAAATTTTGTTCCAGGAAGAAGAAATCCTGCAAATTACCAGGATAAGACAGCAGGGAAGTCAATGAGCTCCCTTTTCCCCTATTAAGATGACATCCACACACGTCCTGTATAGAGCCATGGGGAGAAAGCTGCTGAAGCAAGTGAAACAAAGGAACTAGCAATGGGAGTCACAAAAGACCCTGCTGCTGTACACAAAACAACACAGAACTATGGAAATGCTGTGAAAACAAAAATATACATCTATATAAATTAACTGCTAGGATGGAGTAAAAGGCTTTCTGCAGTGATGTCTTGGAGTGGCTCATGGAACCTGCCCTTCCACACTTTCATCCTATTAACAGGGAATTTGATGTTTTCTTCACAAAAGAGAGGACTGGAAAAAGGTCTCTTTGACATGAACATGTGGGGAGGGGAAAAAAACAAAACCAGACTAAATAAAATAGTTGGTTTCTGTAGTGAGAAATAACGCTAAAATTGGAGAGTGAACAAGAACAACCCACCATATCAGCACCATCTCCCATGACCTGGTGCTGCACCGTGTGTGAGTGTGACCACAGCTCACACCCAGAACTGGAAGTGCTTGGAATTGCTTGCCAGAGCAGGGCTAAAGTCCCTGATGCTGCTGTGGGATCCACACACACACAGATCCCAACATCTGTGACAGCCCCAGGGAGGTCACACTCCACGGGGATCCACGTGCCTGCCTTGACAAATCCCACTGCAAATCTTATTCATGTGAACCTGATTTATTAAGTACACTGTCATACTCAACCATATGCATATACACACTCTGTGTGTTCCTCTGCTGCTCTCTTAAAACAAAAAGCATTAAAAGTCACCTCATGGATTACACTCCCTTAATTATTTAGTTTTTAGGAACTTCGTACTTTCCACGGGCTAAAACTTCAGGTCTGCAGTATGTTTATGGAAATCAGATACAAAAGCAGAGCTGGAAAGTGTCTTCCAGATTATTTATGGCATAGAACATAATATTTATCACACACCTTATAAAGAAGTTTGTCTTTCCCTTCCTATGTCAGAGTAAACTAGACAGGTCATGCACCTCTTCTCGTGTGAATTATGCAGAGAACTACTTTCTTGGCAGGGTAAATGAGCCTCTGATGGGTTGCAGACGGTGCAGCTGAGTTTTGTTATAGGTATCCTCCCTAACTGGCACAAATCTCCTTTGTGGATGTTACTGTGACAGCACTGTGGAGATGCACACTTAAGTTAAGGAGGGGTCACAATAAAACAGCCTACAATGACAATGTGCAATGCACATTTTCACCTTAAGCCCAGCCTATTATTTTTTATTTCCTTGATTATGCCACAACCTCCATTTTTCTCTACGGGAAGAGAAAATGCAGATGAAATGTTGCATTTTCTCTGTTTGTATACACTGAAGGTTTGCTATTTTCAGTGGCTAAGTTAAGATGTTTGGAATGCAGAGATTTCAAAAGAGACAGGATTTCAAACCCCACCCTAGCTGTATCCCAGAAGGCAGATCTGCACATTTCTTCCCAAGCAACACACTCTGTGCAGGCTCAAGAACCCATGTTGGAACAACTGCTCAGAGCACCAATTCAGCAGATAATTCAAAAAGAGTATTATCTGTTCCCTGCGACTCATCTTACATAATGTGCATTTCATATTTAGAGCAGTGTTTGGATGTGACAGTTCTAGTCAGCCATGGATATCCCTGCTCCCTCCAGAGGCCTGCCTGCCTTTCCTCCTCATTACTCCATTTTTCACCACCTCTCATAAGGCATTTGTTGTTCAGCTGTTCTTGTAAAGAGCTGCATGTCTCCTGCAATTTGTGATCTCCAGGATTCATCTTTCATCGTATTAGAGAGCAGATGGAAGATGTAAGTCCTCGGTTTTTCCAGGCATGTGTTAAGCAAGTCTGAAATGAGTCACTCAGACGTTTTAGCAGAGCAGTCGGGCTGATCACAGGGTCTGTGTTTGGCACATTGTGCACAAATACCGTCTCACTTTCACTTTTGCTTTTCATGAGGCTCAAGAAGGATGTGTTTGTTTGGGCAAACAGCTCAAATCCGGCCAAGCACCAGCACCAGGAGAGGCAGAACTACGGCACCGTGGGGCGGGTAAAGGCAGGGTGTGAGCACAGGTGAGAGCAGGGACAGGTGAGTGAAGGTGAGAGCAGGGACAGGTGAGAGCAGGGACAGGTGAGAGCAGGGACAGGTGAGAGCACAGAAGGTGAGAGCAGGGACAGGTGAGAGCAGGGACAGGTGAGAGCACAGAAGGTCAGAGCAGGGACAGGTGAGAGCAGGGACAGGTGAGAGCACAGAAGGTGAGAGCAGGGACAGGTGAGAGCAGGGACAGGTGAGAGCAGGGACAGGTGAGAGCAGGGACAGGTGAGAGCACAGAAGGTCAGAGCAGGGACAGGTGAGAGCACGGACAGGTGTGAGCAGAGCCAGGACTGAGCACACACCAGTATGAGAACATACAGGTGTGAGCACACACAGGTGTCCCTTTGGGAGCTCCCAGGCCCCCCCAGCCCACAGAGTCCTCACAGGGCAAGGGGGCTGCCCCACCACCCCTCTGGCACAGGCACAGCCACATCCCTGGGCTGGGGCGCAGGTGAGGTGCTGGCAGGGACAGGGAGCACGAGGAGATGGGTCGTGGCAGAGCTTTGGCCATGCCTTTGCTCTCTGTCCACCCCCAGCACTGTGCTGACACAACCACATGTTAAATATTCATGGCAGAAGACCTTGCACTCTAAATCCAGAGCACTGGTTAGTCAATTTAATACTCCCATTGCTACTAAGCCACAACTTGACCTCCTTTAATAACTTTCTGGAGTGCTGTAAAAACACACTGTGTACACTATGCAATGAAAAAGAATGATTTGTATGTCAACAACAGCAAGGAAAATGTTTTTAAATACAACTACTAAAACGTTTAGAAACAGGGCATTTCTTATTTCATGGAAGGATGTATCTTCTCATTTTTAGAAGACAAATGAGTTTGAAAGAATGAAGTTTCTACAGCTTTTGAAGGAATATCTACAATTCAGAAGGTTTACACTTTCATATATTAAATTACTGGACTACTAAAACATTTACCTTTAAGTGTATGTACAGATGAAAGTGCCTTCATTTATAAAAGAAAAGACACCGTCTCTCCACTGAAGCCTTGATTTTGTGTTCACTCCAAATTATAAAGTTTAAATTTTAAAGTGTAGTACAGCTTTCACTATGGTAGCATAAATAATCCATTAAATCCATTACAGCAAATGAAAAAATTAAAATTTGAATGAATGGAGTTCATTCAATTGCAAGAGATTTTACACAGGATACATTTCAGAACATAACTCCGAGAAATGGTTGAAGTTAACAGCTGCTCGTCAGGACAACCACACAGGGAAAGAAGCTGCAGCATCCTGGGATTTACACTGAACTGGTCAAAAATTTCCAGTGGAGCCTTCTGCCAGGCAGTAACACACGTCACAACTTTGGAGCAGAAGTGCCTTGGCTTTATTTTATTCATAAAGAGAGCCCTTGACTTCAGAACACAGAGAAATGGATCCATGGAGACACATACCATGGACTGAGGTAGCCAGTAATTTAGCAGTGTGTTTATCAACGATTAAAACAATAATCCAACATCCACATTTCACCTGTGTTTTGTACAAAAATAAGCTCCTCTAGCAGGGTGTGAAGCAGCCTGAGCGTTCCAGCCACTTCCCTCAGCATTTGACCTCATCCTGTGCCCTCCACATTATCTCATAAGCACTGACTTGTCCCTTAACTTGCTCAGTCTTCACACTCTCCCTCTCCCCCCTAAGCTCAAGAAACCCAGATTCTGGCCCATTTCATAAATTTGGCATGGTTCTACACACAGTGCATACATGTTTTTAGTGCTACATTCTGAATAAATACTATTTCTCACACAGAATGTTCCCAGAAAGCCTCCCCTCATTAAAATGGTTGTTATCTCCCATTGTTTTCAATGAAAATGAAGCTGAAATGGTTCTCAGAAAAGAGCCAAAAGAAAGCAACATGTCCAGTTCCTCCCTCTGGGAAACATGAAAGAGAAGCTAAATTACCTTCAGGGAAATGGTGGTTCCTTATCCTGTCAGAGGCATCCCCTGAGCTCAAGCTAATTAAGCATTTTACTTCTACATTCCAAGACAATTAAATATCCACTTACTGAATCAGCATTGAAATTTTGGGGAGGAAATGCTGCTTGGTCTCCCTGAAACAAGTGGGTTAGCCCTCACACTAAGAGAAGCACAGCAGAAAATTAACTGGGAAATTACCTCTATGAAGAGAAAAATTATGTTGGCTGCAAGAAACGACATGTTTCTGTATGGGAGCTTACAATTAAGATTTGTGACACACAGGATTTCAGATCCAACTCTGCATGTTCCCATTACTTATGGAAAGGACTGATGAAGGAGAATGGTGATGAGCAGGACAAGCACATCCTCCTCCATGAAAACGTGAGAATTCTGCAGGGGAACTTCTTAGTAGGGAGCAGATACAGAACAAATCCCTATTTTCTGGCAAAAGGAGTCCCTACACCCCAAAGGGAGCAGCAATTTCTCAACTTTGAAAATTTCTGAGGAGGAGACAAAAGGAGTTTCACAGCCTTGGAGATGCCTGTGCAGGATTCTGGGGTACACCAATAAATACACAGTCACAGCTGTTTGCAGGAGTGATGCCTACCTGGACTGTGGGCTGGTTTAATTAATCCTTTCCACACAACTGCATTTAAGTTCAGCTACTAAGCAATAAAATTAAGGAGCAGAAGAGACTGCAATGTTCAGTTTGCCTGTCTATAGCTCTGTGTAAGACCCTGCAATTTGGGACACGCTGTCCTCTCCAAACCTCCCAGAAAGCACTGACCTCTACAGAAGGCAAAATAATGTTCCTGCAGGACTGGTAAGACAAGAATTCTACATGTTTAACATGTTTTTCTCGCATTTACAGCTTTGTGACTGCACATATGAGAAAGCCAAGGACCTACCACCTTGTGAGACATACGGAGTGTATTCTGCAGAAAATATGATTTGTTAATTGTTCGTTGTGCAGTCTTTAACCACAGAATGGGTTCAGATATGGAATTTCAAGGCAAATGCCAGGCTTCCTTAGTCTTCTTCTAGCTTCCACATGTAAGAACACATTTTACTATACACACGTACCTGAGCAGGGTGAGGCACCATCTCCACAGAATGGAAAGAGCAGCAAAGAAATGCACTTCATTCATACTTAGAAATGAATGCTACTTACACAAAAAGCAAAGGATATTATTTTGACAATGAATGTATGGAAGGCAACACTTTTCATTTTCATATTACTCATGAAAAGAACACCATGGCCACTTAATTTCCTGTAGTTTTGAGAAATAACCTGCTGTGTACGTGGACACAGGGTAATATCTACACAGCAGGACAAATCACAGGTCTGAAGAAAACACTCTGAAGGTGGAACTAGAAACGATCAGTAAACATGTAAAAGGGCCTCCCAAACTTTGTGGAAATGAGGTAAGGAATTACGAGGTAACTCAAAGCAGCAGTGCTGCTTTTGGGACACAAGTCCTGAAAAAAGCAGAGAGTTTTTTTTATTTCTGCCTTATGCAAAAAGAGTTTAATTTGCCTTTCCCCACAGACACCGGCAGCTGGAAACCAGACCTAGAATTCCACTTTCATCCAGAAACCTGTGAGGACCCAGGAGCTGCCAAGGTCACAGTAGTAAGAGATGGTGAAGGTAAGACAACCTTGAGTGAGAACACGTTCTTCCTCCTCTGATACACAAAAGGAGAGATCTAGAGGTGTGAATGAGTGGCCAGGTCTGAGGAAGAGAAGAATGGTCATCTGTGGCTGTCAGAAGCAGAAGTGCTGCTAAAAATCCACGTCATGTTTTATTTCCCCTTTTCACCCAGTTTTCAGCTTGGGAAGAAGTGGAAAAAGATGTATATTGGAACTCTCCTCTCTCTAAACCAGGAAAAACAAGCTCTGAACCAGAGAGATGAAGAGATCTCATCAGGACACCAAGAAGAAAGACAAACCCACTCTACAGCACAGACTAAGTCCTGCCTCAGAGCATCCACGTGCATGACTCTTCACAAGACTTCAAAGCACAGAGAAGTTCTGCTCCAGAAGTAACAGGTAGCTGGAAATAAGGTGGCGATTTTCTGCCCCAAATAAAGCCACTCCTGCTGAAGTGCCTGCACTATTACCAGGCTGGGTGAGCAAGCACCAGCTCCCTTTCCTGAGTTACCTGACATGGAAACCACTTCCAATTCTATACCATTTATGTTAAAACTGGCAGGCAGAGCCTCCCCCCTGAACCAGCACATGCACTTTCATGACATGCACTTGTCTTTTCAAGCCTAGAAACAATTCCATAAATGTACTTAACGAGCTCAGAACTCTGTTTAACAAAATATATCCAATGGCAAATCTCAACTGAAAATAAACATGTAACCCACTTTAAATAAACGCAAGCTGCAAATACTTAAACTTAGGACGAACATGGAAAATCTTCTTTATAAAGCTAAGATAAGCCTTTGCTTTTCTATTTATCAGATTTTTAACAAGATGAGCATAGTAGCCCTGTGAGCAACAAAGCACTGTCTGGGAAGGTGAGGGAGCACTCAAAACATTATTTTTACAACTGGAGTTAAGATACATAGAATTTTAAAGAAAACATTAAGAAACTGAACTCTTTTGTACATTCATTTCATGAGTCAACCTGTGTGCTCCTGACTGACTCACAACTACAGTGAGGCAGCAATGCTTCCCAAGCCATTACATCATCTGCAACTACTTTTCTCCTCCATCAAACATCCTCAAACCCTTCTCCCTCCACAAAGGCAAAGGCAGACAAGACCATTCCCTGCTAACACAGCCCACTCAGTGTTAGAGAAGACAATCAGACCACAGCCCCTTCAGCAGGAATGACTGTTCTTAGCTCAAGTGGAACACATGCCTAATGAAAAATTCTGAATTGCTCATATGAATTAATAAATGAGCCTTCTGTACTGTTTTGTACTTACAATTACAGGTTTCAGATATGACAGCACAGCTACAAATGCTCTACTTGACCTGCAACGTGACCAGCAAGGTTTGGATCTACCAGACCCGTTGGACTCGTGGAGGAGCCAGGATCCAACAAGCTGCTTCCTAATGGGGGAGTTCTGACCCCTCTAAGTCAGTGGCAAAACACTACCTGGGTCAGGATTTCACTTAATAAATGTTCACCTTCCCCCTGTTGTGAAATTTGCTTGGCTGTGCTTGATAACAGTTTCTCATGCTCTAAAAGGTGAGCATACAACACACTCGTGAAATATGGGACACAAATATCACACTGTCCTGCTAAGCAGAAAGCAGATGATGCACAGGAACTCCATGAGACTTGCAAGGTATTAAATGAGCTAATCCCACCTGTGACAAAAATAATGCAAAGCTTTTCCTGCCACCTTCAAAGATTGAGAGAATGGGTTTTAGAAATAACTGGAGAGTTAATTTCTGAAATAAACCAAATTCTTTCTAAAATAAGGATTCATCCTGTCTCTGTGTACATACAGAATCATGCAATAATTTTATCTCTCCTTCAGTCATGGAACTAAACTCGTATTTTCTCACTTTTCTTGGATTATGACAATATAAATCAGACAGAACTGAGCAGTAAGGCCATGTAATAGTCCAAGACCTGTAGAAATAAGAAATGCTAAGGGGTGGTGCTAAGACAACTTGTTTTTATTTGACACTACTTTGATTCATCTACTAAAATTCTTAGTATACCTCAAAATTTAGATCCAATAATGAACTCCATGATCAATGAAACTCTTGTGGGTTTCAAGATTTGTGGACTCCACTCCTTTTTAGACTTTCAAGTACCTTCTCACTGAAAACTTCCTCCTGGTGATCACTCTGTTTCACAGTTATTTCACAACATTCTCAGTTTTCATATTTTTGGTTTTAGTGAAACACAATACATTCTGAGAGAACATTACCCCCACTGAAGTCACCTGTTGTGCTCTGGATTCTGATCTCCCCAAATTTAAATCTCCTCCCCACAGTCTTAAACTATTCCTACAGAACTACTGCTCCCTGTGGGGACTTAAACCCTGCTCTGACAAGAAGAACGCAAAATACACAGGTTAAGTATTTTATTTTTCCAGCAACTTTGTATTTAAAGCAGATCAGGAAAAAATAATTACACCAACTGCACTTGCAAGAGTTACTTCATTTTTAACTGGAGGAATGTGCTTTACTAAGTTGGCTGACCTGAATACCTTTGTGGGTACAAAACTCCCTTATAACTTTATTCCAATCTGTGATACCTTTTTGCTTATAATTAATTATGCCCAGTGATCAATGCAGCCCCGACAGGACTGTGCAACACTGTCCAAGCTGCTTTACCAGTTACCCTCCTAACTTAACCAAGCACAGGGTATTCAAGAGGCACTGGTAAAGCATTCTGAACGGACCTAATTGCAGAGCATTTACAATACAAGATATTGTTTATTACAAATAAGACAAGATCACCCTTGGTTCCCATATTATTGTGCAGGATCAGACTGTGACAACAGAAAATGGAAAACGTGGCTGATTTATTCCTCTTGCTCCAAATATGTGCTTGCAAGACATTGAGCTGTGGCACTCTGATTGCTGTTTTATCCATGGAAATATTTTTTTGCAGTAACTAGACAGAATTTCTAAGACAGACCTGGAGAAGACTCAAGGAAAGAGCTTGCACAGTTGTACTGTGAGAATTTCTCTTCCTCATAACCCCACTGAACTCCCTGCTGTGTTCTGAACTGTCTCAAAGGCAGAAAAACTGGCATAAAACTTCTGCCTTTTATTTCTCCTGTTCTCTTGGACTGGATGATTCTGCATTTAACTTACTCTGTGATACCTGATTATTAGGATGAAAAATACTTCAGGATACAAATATACCTGGAGAACCACCACACTCTCAGCCCAGGGGGTCCTGAGAGAAGCCACAGGATCATTTCTAACTGCTGAGCAGCTTTTTCTTTAGCACTGACAGAGCTAAATGGATATTTGGACAGGTCACATCCGTGCTTCCGTGTCACTCTGTGACCAGCCTGGTGTGTCCCTGGACAGAAGCACATTCTTATTCTGCATTAACACCTGGCACAGCACCTTCAGCCCTGAGCTGGCTTCCTGGAGTTACCTGCACTGTGCCAGCACAGGACTAGGAAGTCCAGATTCTGAGCTGTCCCTGAACACTGAGAGTGACACAGCACCAGCACCCGTGTTTCTGAGCCACTGCAGTGCAGGAAAACTTCACCACGTTTTTATCACATGCAATTAACAAAACAGGGTAAAGACACAAAACTTACATAGTCATGGAAGGCTTTTGCTTCACTTGAGTGTTCACATGTTTCTCGTCGTTCTGGAGCTGCACAGTAGAGATCCCAAAACACACTGCAAGTTAAGAAGTTAGAGAGATGGAAAAGAATGTCACTGCAGTGCTCTTGTGGATTTCATGGTGTACACACAGACACCCCACATGCACGTCCTTGTGTAGAAACAGTCACACCATTTCCTTTACAGGGGACAAAAACACCTCTAAGGAAGAATTTAGCTTTGTAAAACATCTGTGAGGTACCAAGTCCTGCTGTCTGATCTCTGGGACAGGCAGTGCTCTACCTGTTTGATACCACTGCAGTGCAGACAAAGAATGCAGTCTAATATGTAAGGTTTAAAAGCATAATGTGTACTACTGTGCATTTAACCTCATCCCTCTGGCAACTGCTGCAATTCCACATTCATAGGAACGTGGGAAGGAAAGAAACTGGAGAGAAAACTGGGAGTTCCTCCCAGGTCAAGGTTCAGATTCCCAGAATGGTTTGGGTTGGAAAGGACCTCAAAGCCCATCCCATTCTCACACTCTGCCATGGGCAGGGACACCTTCCACCAGCCCAGGTTGCTCCAAGCCCCATCCAACCTGCCCTTGGGCATTTCCAGGGATGGGGTAGCCACAGTTTCTGTGGGTAAATGCCTAATATTGTCCTTAAACAAAAGTTCCCAGAGAATCTGGTGCATGGACAAGGATAGGAAATAGAAGGGCATGTTCTTGGATCATAAAGAAAGGAAACTGTGGTACCTACTCCCTCCAAGCCCCTTCCAAAGTTATACACAAATCAGATCTAGCACAAAGTTGCTGTAATGAAACTGTGTTGAAATGACTAAAATAATAGAATTTGTCATAGTAGTTTTTTATTGGTTTAGACATAATCCTTTTTAACTTAGTCCAGCACCAACTTTATAAACCTATAAAGTTATAATCCTTTATAACTTAGTCCAGGGCTTTGTGGACAATTTGAGCACACTGATGCAGAGCATCAAAATTAAGGATAATGAGAAATGAGAGATAAAAGGGACACATTCTTCTTGCCAGGCTTACATCACACAGCTAAAAGCTAAGAAAGAACAGTCAGTAAAGAACATGTGACCTTCCACGCAACCGCACGTATCATTTAGGTTCAAACTGGACCATTTCAATCCTTGCAAATTCTTACACTGCTGACATATTCTCTGCAATTCTGCATTCCTTCAAACCCAGGCATATTGGATATACTGAAACCACGTGACAATGAATAAACACCACAGCTACACAGCACCATGTGAGGAGCCCACACACCCCAACGTGTGCACTGAGGAGGTGCACATCTATGCAGTCCCTGTATTTTGGGCTTTTTCCCCAAATGCTTTTATTTAGGATACATAGAATAATCCCTTAATTACAAAATTTACTAGAAGGAGGTGAAGAAAGAAATGCAGGTCCCCTCCCCCAAAAGATGCTTCTTCATCAGCACACTATGCAGTATTTCTTTTTATGCTGTATCTAATATCAGTATCTTTTTCTATATCTAATTCCGTTATTTCATTCTTTAACAAGAAAATGGTTCTTAAACCTCATCCTACCATTCCTTTTACAACATTCAGCTGAATGTCTTGCCTCCAGCTGCCAGAACCAGCAATCAACATATCCTAAAGTATCAGAGGAAAAGCAAATTGGTACTCACCACCACCAGGAATGCAAGAATCCGGGGGGCTCCCCCAGAGTGATGTTTTTTTCCCATCTTATCTAAAACAAAACAAAACCAGAGGTGTAAATTTTTGCGGTCATTGTAACTAAAAGGTACTACATAACTCAGATATCAAAAGGATAAAAAAGATTTCATGGTTAGGAAAGGCTTTATGATCATCCATCTGGATGGACAGATTACTTAGTAATTTACACTGTTGGTACAGCTGACACTTAAAATTAGGTTTTCTTGTGCTAGGCAAGTATACTTTAGAATTTTATTCTGTGGGGTTTGCTTTTTTGGGGGTTTGTTTGTTTGTGAGTTTTTTGTTTGGTTGGTTTGGGTTGTTTGTCTGGGGTTTTTGTGGGGTTTTTTTGGTTGGTTTCGTTCAGTTTTGGGTTTTGTTTTTTTAGATTCTAAATAAAACATGTGGCCCTTTGAGGCCAAAAGTGCATGACCAAAGAAGTGCTTATAGAATACCCTTAGAGCCTCCAGTATTCTGCACTCTGCAGAGAACTCAGGGCATGGGTTCAGCAGGTGGCAGTGTTCCCCCCACAGCCACGGGTTTATCATCCTCAAGGAGTGCTTTAGGCTGAGGAAATGTGGAAATCACGAGCAGTATCACAGCTGTAACCCAGTCTCCCACCACTGAGTGAAAATAAAACTCTTCTGGCTCGGTTTTCTGTGCTGGCAAACTCTCCTGAACACCCAGAGTGGCTGTGACTTCACTCCTGCCCAGGAAACTGGTTTGCTGAGCACTGTTTTCAAAGGAAATGCAGTTTAAGAACGCTTAACTCTTGACTTCAGTGTTGCACAGTGAACTCCTCAGACAACACAAACCACAGAGACCCTGTTCTGCCACTCTGCAATACTCCCCAAATGCTGTATCTTAACTCTAATCACTCAACCATCTCATTAATGCCAGCCATCAACCTGTCCTAAACTGCAAATTTAAATAGTTCGTGCTATAATAAAGCCCACATAGCACTGTCCAGAAGAATGTCTATCAGAACTGGGTGGAAACTGGGGTACTGTGTGCACTCCAAACTCCTCCAGTTACAATGACACACAGCATTATTTTCTTCCAATTTGGTTAAAAAAGAATTGTTAAAAACACAAACCATATCCTTCTCTTGGGACAGAAGTAATGGCAGACAAGGTTATTTTAATTAAATGATTAAACAGCTTTAATATGAATGGTATGTGAAGATACATATCTGTAAAAGTACATAAAATCTTCATATTAAAGGCAGGTAAAGTGTTGATACTGCCAGAGGAACTCATTTTCCAAAAGAGACTAAGACCTTGATTCTCCACTGCAGTTTGATTTCATCACCCAGTTCTTGAGAAATTTAAACACACAGAGGTTCTGTCAACAGGCTGCAGAACAGCATGAAGCTCATGCACCCAAAGACGTTGTTGGCACTCATAAAAATCCATATAGAAAATTTCACACAAGAAGAAACCAAATGCAGTCTTGGTGTATTGCATGACTACAACTACTCATAAACAATTTTGCTGGTTTAAGCTGTTTTTAAAAGATAACCTTGAGGCACTATCACTTTTGTTGGTGAAACTGGAAGAACAAACCAACACCCCTCACACTCATGTGAGTAGTTAACCCATAGAAAACGTATTTTAAAAACCTCCTGCTTAACTGATGGGTGAAAAATAGTAATAAAAATTTAAAATAAATGCCAAAGCTACTGAAAAGGTGTTACACACTCTTCAAATACACTTCTCAGAGGCACAACTGCTCCTCATGTACACTGGGAATGGACTGGAAAGAATTGTATTAATAACCAGGAAGGCACAACACCTCTGAAAAGTTCCAAAATAACATCATGAAGAGATGCATTGTACCAAAAAGAAAAAAAAGGGGTTCTGAAGTTGAAAAATCATTCTGTTAAGAGTAAAAATTTTGCCTGTAGAACATTCCATGTCTAATCAGTATTTGTGCTCTTCAAAGCAGGGGATCAGTGAGGAAATTACACAACATCCAGGTCTTATGGGGGTCCTAGGACATATTTCACCTTGAGAGATTCATCTGGAAAAGGGAATTTGGAAGTTTGGGGGTCTTGTCAAGGATTTGTGGTTTTTCAAAATATTCACACTTTCTCACCTGGCAGATGCCAGTCTGTCTGTCTGATCACAGAGATTTATAATTATTAATTTTAAGAAAAAAACCCTTGTTGTCAACTGTACTGGCTGGACTCACAGGCAGAGAGTGATTAACTGGGAAATGCCCACCCTGCTGGTCCAGCCAGGCTGGGGGAATTATTCCTCCAAGGCCAGGATATAACTTCCAGGATAGAAAACACGTGGGATAAGGATCAGATCTTCAAGGGAAATGTACAAAATTCACACCAGATACAAAGCATTACAAAAATTCAGGGGTGCTCAGGACGACCCTCCCTAAGTTATCCAGTATCAGGAGTGGATCCCACGATTCCCAACTTATATTCCCCTTTAATTTCCTTCCATTGGTCTGAGCTCTTTGAAAAGGGCTCCTCAGCTTTGCCATTCACACATGCATAGACAGTCTGTATGGGCTCACTGCTTTTGAGTTTCTTTCCAGTTTTGGAGCTTCTCCAGACCATTTACTCTCTAAGGAAACCCTCCCAAACTGGCAGAGCAGGGAGGGCACCCATCCCCACTGCTGGCACCACCTCTACCCTTCTGCACTGCTCAGGAATGGGGTAAAAAAGCTCAGAATTATCAACTGGTCCCTGAGCCCTGTTCACCAACTCTGGGATAGTATCAGTTTTAATCTGAAAGATTTGATATATCTTCACAGTATGCTGTTCAGAGAGTTCCTCTGTAACTCAAGACTGAATTAGTTTTTAAAGATGTGTTTCAAGACACTGTATTTAATGTTTTCTAGAAATCCCAATGACATACCAGGTACACTTCTGCCAACTGCTCATTTTGCAAACACACCATAAAAACAAAGTGAGCAAAATTTATCTTGTGCAGTGTATTATTTACAAATGACAGCTGCTTTGGGAAAGCCAAAGTGACACAGGAGATTATTTTCTCTCTCATTTTTCCACTGCTTTACCAAAGAGAAAAAAAAAACCTGTCCAAAATATACTTTACTGTCAACTTAAACTGATACTACCATAATTGTACCCCTTTTCCTTACCTCTACTATGTGAATTTTGTATAAACATCACAAACTACTCTAGGTTCTCATCCTTCTTTCTTCCACCTCCAAGTCATCACCAGCATAGTACTTGTATGAGCTTTTGGAGGAGGATCAGCTGAATCAGTGTATTTTCCTAGTATTTCCTGTATTTTCCAACATCTTGCCTACTTTTTCCTGACTTCTGCTCATCATTCAACTGTTGTTATTATTATCTTAAATGTTGTCAAAGAAAGATTAAAAACAGTAAATCCAAAACACTTCAATATGTTTGGCACATATTTGTAACCCAGGTCAACTGTAAAATGGTAAGGAGACATAATTTACTTCAACCTTCAGAAGATGCATACAAAGCCTTTGGAAAACTATGAAAAAAAAAAAAAACTATTGTGTTAATGCAAAAATTCCATCAGCAGTTGAAAATGTTTTAAAAAACAGGACCCGAGTGGTTGGAGCCAATATTGATTCAACAGATGAAAAGAAGTGAAGTGGTTAAAAGCATGGCAAGAGCAGGGAGACATGCTTAAGAGGAGAACTGATAGTGTGTGACAGTAGGATGTAAAACACATTATGGTGGTGTGTTTCCAGAGGGTTCCTCATCCACAATGGGAGGTATCAATAGTAAGTTGAAAGGTCATAAAAAGAGAGTACCATTGATGTGTTCTCGAACATGCATATTTACTAGAGAAAATACATTAATCTTTCCCCCGTGTGGAAAGGGGATAACAAACCACAGCAGAACCAGTTACACCAAGCTGTGCCAAATGACATGGCAATCTGGCTCCCACTGCATGAGGGGCCTGTGCTGACCGAGGTGAGCTGGTACCCGAGGTCATCACTGCTGTTCCAGACCAAACCCTGCAAGTCCAAAAGGAGACATACCTCTGACAAAAACGTCTGGGCTGATTTCTGTGCTCCTACATGGAGCAGATACTCATATACGTACAGTGCTAATCTGAAAGACAAACAGAAAGGACAATATTTAGTATTATTTATAATATTTAGTGCATTTGTTTGCTCCCCTCCCTCAGAGAGGAGGGATTACCAGGAGTGTGAGGGGCACTCCCCTGCCTCCCATAGCCCAGTCAAATCCACCACCTGCACCAGGATTTTTGCACTGGACATGCAGGTCAGTCTGACCAGAGGTGTTTAAATAGCAGCTAATTAAGTATTATTAAACCCCCAAATTACTTAAAGTCAACATTTTTAATCATATCTGGACAAGTGCCCAGTGAGCCAACAACTGACCTGCTGCTGCTCTCTGTCAGCATGCTCACTGTAAACACAAGATATTCATACAGCAACACTGATTGCTTCTCCAGAGCACATTTCTGTACATGTGGAATGTGTCAAGCTGTTGGCACACTTGAAAAATAGCCTGTGTCTATCCAAATAACACGCAAATCTGAGCCTACATCAGGAAAAGTGACCTCAGCACCAACGCAGTACCACCACATCCCTCGAGTGCAGTGCAGACCTTCAGACTCATTCAGACCTGTGCTCTGATGACAGCAGAGCCACAAACAACTATCACAGCTCCCAGAAGAGCCTCCCAGAGAGTAATTTCCAGACACATTTCCAAGGAAAGGCAAAGAGCTGGAATAAGGACCTCAGTGCAGCAAGGGGATTCATCCCCTGCACGACCAAGCAGCACAGCCTGGGCTGGGCAGCACTTTCAGCATCCCAGGACAGGGGAGCAGGAACAGCAACCAGGGGCCACTGGCACAGCCTGTGTAGTTGAGATGGAAATTAAAAGCCAAAGAACCCTGGAACACTTCCTACTCCCAAGCTGACTCTGCAGATGGGCTCCTGCCTGTCTGCACACTGAGAGCCTTTCAAAGTGAAACTTCATGTGAAAGAATGACTTAATAATAATGCTTGGAAAGGGTCTATAAAACATTTCAGGAGGAAAAGAGAAAAAGGAATAGGGGGAAGAGGAACAGGGGGAAAAGGGAAAAGGGAAAAAAGAAGAAGGAGGAGGAAGGGGCAGAGAAAGGAGTCCTTTAGTAGTTGAACTGTTTTTAAGAAGCAAAATGTGCTTGCATGCACTTAGTGACACACAGCTATTCTTATTTGAAATATTCGTACTTATCATGATCAAAACCTTGCAGTTAACTACACACAAGTAGAAGGGAAGATCATCTGTCTTCCTGTTACTGTTCAAGATCCCAGGCAATGCTGGATGTGATCACTGTCTTCGTGGTACTAACAGAGTAGTAATTATTGCAGTGACCTATTAAGTGTGAAATTTCAAAATCTCAGAGAGGCATTCCATAAAAATTGGTTTGGTTTGTTGTTTATACTTTGTGCATGCAATATACATACACACAACTTCAAAAACAAAAACGTACTTTTCTCCTTAAACTTTAAAGAAAAAACTATACATTCAAAGATGACTGGTTTTAGCTTGTGCTCTGTGACAACTGTGGGGAGAGAGGATCTCTTAAGAGTTGACTCCGTTCTTCCCACCTTGATTGCATCCAAATCTTCAGCAATTAATGGCTGTAGATGAAATCTAAGACAGACAAAAGAGGCAGAGGAAATGCTTTCCTGCTACAGCCAAGACATCCTGAATACCCAGTAATGCTTTGAAACACCTCATTTGTCTTACCAGAGTCCCCTTTCTGTTCCCATCAAAACATGAAGCCTGCAGTCCAGATAAAAGGGTTTGTGTGACCAACACCCCATCCTGCTCCCATCCCCCCCATGCTTCAACACCCTAAAACCTGGACTTAAACATACCAAACTGACTAATTAGGCACTGTGATACCCATAACATGCCCAGCTCTCTGACATGCTCTGCTGGCTCTTGGGCTGAACACACTGGCAGTGAGATGAAACAGTGTTCAGAGGTGTGGAGGGGGTGAACAGGGCAGATCTCAGTAAACCAATAAATATGCTGGGGTTTAGGCTTCCAAGCTGATCCTCCTGTGGTAAATCCCATGCTGGCCAGGGGACTGGCTGCCTCCAGGAAGGCTGGGACCACCTTCCACGAACAGCTGTGAGACAGAAGGCACAACACAAAATAACCTGATTGAGTCTTATTAGATCTGTATCGCTGGTCCAGCCCCTGTTATTATGCTGTCAGGAAGTCTTTACAGAAGTTAACAATGTTATAGCTTCATTGAGAAATAAATGCATTTACCACAGAGATCAAAAGGAAGATACTGATGTTTAACTGTGCTGCAGCAGGAGGATCAATGCACGCTGATGGCAGAGAACCCCAAGGAGATGCAACACTGTGTAAGGAAGAATACCAGAGACACAAGTGTTAACTACAGAGTCAGGTCAGAACAGGATGAAAACCAGACTGCAGTTTAAGAGTGTAAAATGAACAAATGAATAAACTAGTTAACATCTGGACAGAAAATAACAGTGAGGTGCTCTTCGACACCAAAGTACTGGGGCTTGAAGTGACATTTGAAAAGACATTTTTTACTCATTAAACTGATGTGAGAAACCATGTAAAAGCAGAGAGCAGACATATGTTAAATTTTCACATTTGCATACTGGCTGACATCCCGGGAGTAATGTGAGGAAAAAATATTTCCAATCAATTTATGACAATGCAGAAGTAATTTTTGTTAAAGGCATGACACAGGCCGTAATTCCTCCCTCCCGGCCAAGACAATTAGAGCACACATTCATCTGTAGCCTGATGAAACATTCCCTCCATTAACAAACAAAAAAGGTTACTGTCTAGCTCATTTTGCTAACCTAGTGCACTTTGCCTCAAGTTTCTGCTCTAATTGGACATGGCATTCATTCTTACATCCTACCAGCACCTACTGAATTCCAAAGAAAGGAACCATCTAAGTGGTTCAGCCAACAGTTACCAGAATACCACCAGGGAATACACAGCAATCCCTTCTGCTGTGCTGGGGGAGACACACTCCTACATGTTAACCTGGGGAGATGGAGAACTTACAACCAAACCCTTGCAGCAGCATTTCCATTGATGGAAATGTGGCAAACTCACCCAATTCCAGCCCAAAAGACTAAGGCTGCACATCACAGAAATGCCCCCACATGGTACCACCTCCTCTGTCACCAACACACATCTTGCTGTTAATACACGATGCTGGATGTCAAAAATACAGAGTGCCTGTGAGGGGAATGTTCCAGACCTCAGCATCAGCATGATACACTTCAGTTTAGACTGGTAAGACTTCATTTGTTAAACATGATTCATGCACGGAGAGTTCTGCCTACAGCACGCCATCTATTTGACTTCTGCTTTTTAAAGCGTAATTAAAAACTAACAAATCAATATACATATATAATTCTGAGTGAGCAACAATGAAAAATAACTCTATAGGAAAGATCTTAAATGCCTCTCCATGTTTCAGAAAACTTCAAGTATTCTGACCTACACAGAGAAGTAGATTTTCTGTTATTTCCAAGGAGGTATATAGACTTCATTTCAAACCCAGAGCCTCCTTAGGATCTCACTCATCTCATATCCAAAACACAAACCTCTCCGAAATAAGAGAAAGGAGCACTGAATCCATATCTTAAATTGGGAGCTCCTTGAACAAATTTCCTTTACTCTGTCAACCCAGTATTTGAAAACCTGCTCTGAAGCTCTTGACAATGAGATGGTTTCACAAAGTTTCAATTAACAATGGCAAACAATACTTTCTTAAGAAAGATTTCTTTTAACAAACATGTATGCCAAACCACTCTTTCTGGCCTATTTGATCATACTGACAATCATCTTCTGTCTCTCAGTATTTAGCATATTTATATGCTAATATAATTTTCCCTCTATATGAAATTTTAATCGATTTTTTTCCATTAATGGCCTCGACTCTGCAGTGATTCCCCTGCACACAGCCCTCCCAGGCACAGTTTCACCCACACATCACTGATATTTTGTGCTCTCCACCTGAGTCCAGCAGGCTGTCTTTTCCAAGAGGCTCTAACCATGCCAGTCCACTGCTTTTTCCCTTTTTCTTACATCTGAGAACACCACCTAAGTAAATGTCAGTGCTCTGTGTCACCTGTTCACTCCTCCCTCCCTCCCTCTGCAGACAGCACACGACACTCTCCCTGCACCACCTGAACATGTGGGGTTTGCACCCAGTGCCACAACAAGCACCAAGCCTTGAATTAGGCTCGTGGGACTTCCCAAATCAGCTGAGCCGTCTCATTTTTCCCCAGTTTTACAGACATGGATAGCCCCTACCCACCACAACTCTCACCTCTGGTCTCTCTTCCACCTGACTCCCTGAAAGGTGCCCTGACAAAGCACCTCCCTAAATCTGGTCACCCTCCCCTTGAATTAATTTGTTTCTCCAAGTGTTAAAAACACTGGTAATCTACTAAGTGTCCTATTCCTCTAAAAGTATTAAAAACAGCAGCACAATTTTCACTTCACCCATACACTTGCAGCCCACTAATCTGTGTACTAATTTCACATGTTTTCTACTTAAACTCCTGCAGACTTCAAGCACTGGTGTAAACTATTTCTAACAACATGTTACCCTGAGCACCAGTAAATACCTGAACACAGAGAAGGGATCTGGTATCCACTGATCTTCTGGAAAAGATCAGAGATGTGTGCAGTAGTGGTGTCTGCAGTCTCCCCCACAAGCACTTAATTGCATGGTTTTACATTATTTCCTCTGCTAAGGATGCCTTGGTTTGTGCTAAAATGTCACCCTGCGCAGTTCCCCACTTCACTTTCATCTCACACTGGTTGAATTTCATATTCATTTTTGTCTCAGGTCTCAGCTTGTAGACATTAACACAGCTCCAAAGCACTGCAAAATCAAAACACTCCAGACTCCATCTGGAACGGGGTAATTTCCATCCACTTCATCAAAAGGTGGATTTACCTGATGACCTCCAAGATGTCAAATAAACAACCTTGTCCTTTTCACACCTGTTTGGCACATATATTCCTTAAGAAGTTCACCAGTAGAATCTTACAGGGTTCTCATTCCAGGGTTAGGAAAAAAGGAACACCTTGTATGAATACATGTATTTTCTTAAGGCAACCTCGAAGTGGTTTCTGGGCTTAACTCATATAAACTATTCAACTAACCATAATTATAAAATATCCAAAATAGCAGCTGGAACAGTTACCTGACGAAACTCATTTTAAAGTGTAAGCTGAGACTTTTATAAAAACACATGAGGTTCCACCTCTCCCTGATTAAAAAAGGTGTTAACTCTGGTCCTCCCTGTTGCTTTTACTGGGATAGCAATGGGGGACATAACTTGCTGTATGTAAGGAGTTTAATGAAACCACTACATGGTATCTTAAACATTACAGCAGTTTCTAAAGCAGATGTGTGCTTGGAGTAGAAAAGCCTGTCCACAGCAGGACCTGGAGAAGGCTGAGGAGGAGGAAGGCCAAGGGTGAGTCAGACCCAGAGCAGCCCCTGTGGTCGAGCAGTGCCCACCATCCTCACAAGCCAGGCATCACCCATCTGATTTTCACTCGTGCAAACGTATCAGTGTTTGAGTACCTGGCTCAATTTTATGAGAATCATATGGGGTGATGAAACAGAAGATTAATTTCCCTAAGTATCTTCCTAAAAAGTAATGGTGGAAAGTAATTCATATGACTTATTATGAACCAATAAAATTTTCTTCTCGAGAGAGTAAGTCCTGAAAGGATCAGAGTAAAACTAACAAGACCTCAAAAGTCCAAGAAATTCAGAGAATTGGTGGAAAGAGTTTTTTTCAGAAAAACAGATAACTGGAAGAAAAGAAGTGCAAGGCAAACATGAAGTGCTTCAGGCTATATTGAAAATCTCACAGCAAATATCAATGGAAGCCAAAGAGGAAACAACGCAGTAGCAGCAAAAATTCGTCAGTGATCCAAGAAAAAACCTGCAACAACAACAACAACAAGGAAAATAAAGGCACATCAGAGTCTCAACCCCAATCAAGTATCTGGGTCCAGCAGATGAGCCATAAAGCCTCCCTCCCAGAGCAGGCAGCTGAGATGCTGTTCTCCGTTCCTGTTGCGTGAGATGCTCTGCACTGGGGCCTCAGGAGAGAGGACTCAGGTATGTCACTTAAAAAGAAAAACCAAAACAGCAGCAGCCCCCCTGAACAAAAATTTGAAATCATCCCTATGGGAATTCTCAGCACGCCTGATGTGGTGGTGCAGACCCCACAGCCCTGCTGGCCATGCCCTGGCTGACAGAGAGGGGCTGGGGGTCTCCTGCTGCTCCCCAAACCAGCCCTGGCCAAAGGGGATCAGCCCCATTCCCACCCCAGGCAGGATGAACACCAGCCTTCACCTGCAGTTCATGCACGGCAAGTTCCCTGTGCCTCCACTCCTCCCTCAAACTGCCCAGGGGATGGCCTGCTACACAAATATATGTATTTTACAACTTTACAGAGAATGTGCTTAGACTTCCAAACTGTGAGCTGCCAGGAAAACCTTCCTCTGGAAATGCAAGTCATAAAAAAACCCCATACTGGTTTCCATATCCTCCCACCATATTTTTATAGTGAGGATACTTTCCAAACAGAAGTAATTTCAGCAACAGAATGATGATGTTTGGAAATCTAATGGCTAACAAAGAGCTGATCCACACATTTAAAAAACAAAACAAACAAACAAACAAACAAAAAACACTCCAAAAATTAAACACTTTAAAAAACTCCAGCAACAATAAAATCTTGCAGTACTGAAGCTGTACTGCCAGATGTTTGATACCACTTTAGAAAATCTAAATGCTGACTCTCCAAACTGCTTCCACTGGATAGTGTTTGAAAAGAAGAAACCATGTACTGGACCAAAAGGGATGGAAAGAATTTAACTCTGCACTGACAGCTCATGTCTGGTGGGAAGAACCAACATGTATTTGCTTGTAATTGAAACAGGGAAAACAGGCAAACCACTCCTCATGTAACCTCTGGCTGAGCAGTTACTACTGCATTAAAATTTCAAGGACTTGAGCATTCAAAAGGCTGCAGTTGTAACCATGCATGTGAAGGACTCAACTCAGATGGGCTGTCCTGCTCTTGGTAATTATAAATGCACTCATTTATGGTACATCTTCAATTCAGAAAAGGCTGACTTACATTTGTTTTACACTGGACAAGAGAATAATGTCTATTTCCTTAATGTACATATTACCAGAATACTATAATCCACACTGGATCCAGTTTCTGAGTTCACTTCATAGGTAGGCAAGTCAGGAAACACAGAGACAAGCCCAAGTGACACTGTCAAGATGCCATGGCTGAAGCAGGACAGGGAACAGACAAATGGGAGACATAACAGGACAGGGACAGGCTGAAGGATGGCAGGAGCTGGCACTGGAGAGCAAAAACAGACAGACAGACAGACAGTAGAAAAAACTGATAGAGTAGATAGAGAGACAGAGAGACAGACAGACAGAGAGACAGAACGACAGAGACACAGACACAGACAGAGACAGACAGAGACAGAGAAACAGAGACAGAGACAGAGAAACAGAGAGACAGAGACAGAGAGACAGACAGACAGAGACAGAGAGACAGACAGACAGAGAGACAGAACGACAGAGAGACAGACAGATAGACAGAGACAGAGAGACAGAGACAGAGAGACAGAGACAGAGAGACAGAGACAGAGAGACAGAGACAGAGAAACAGACAGACAGAGACAGAGAGACAGACAGACAGAGAGACAGAAAGACAGAGAGACAGAACGACAGAGAGACAGAACGACAGAGAGACAGACAGATAGACAGAGACAGAGAGACAGAGACAGAGAGACAGACAGAGAGACAGAGACAGAGAAACAGACAGAGAGACAGAGAGCAACAGACAGAGCGACAGACAGACAGAGCGACAGACAGACAGACAGACAGACAGAGACAGACAGAGAGATAGAGAGAGACAGAGACATAGACAGACATAGACAGATAATTAATTATAATAATAGGGGAAAAAAGGCATGGGGGAGAAAGTATGGAGGTAATTTTGCTAGTGACTTTCAGAAAACATTTTTAATATATGATGAATGACAAGGTATTTTATGCAAAAATCCTCTGCAATGATAGTGACAAAAAAATTAAACTTCAAAAAGTACTCAAAAATGTTTTATTAAATATAAGCACTGCTTTGCTTATTGCTCTAGTTCACACTCCTGCCTGAGCAGCATTTCTCATTTCTTCTCAGTGACATTTTAAAGACTTCTGATCAAACTGCTTGAGAACACAGAAAAATTGATTAAAAAAAACTTACAAAACTTCTCCTTCGTTTTTCAATTCTCAGTTAAGTAAGAACAGAATACTAAGATTCCGCAAGTATTTGTATTTAAGATGCTGTTTACACACTATTTGAAACTGATGTGAGATATTTATATGGTAATTAAGAGATCTGGATCTCAAGCGACAAAGCCACTCTCACACACAGCGAATCCCAGAATCCCGGAGGGGTTTGCGTTGGGAGGGACCTGGAAGCTCCACTTGTCCCCTGGGCAGGGACACCTTCCCCGAGACCAGGCTGCTCCCAGCCCCAGCTATGCCACTCCTCCAGTTTCACTCATCACCTTCATCATTCTCCCCTCATTTTCCTTGTTTCATCCCAGTAGAAGAGAAACTCATCCTGAATTACCCTGGAAACTCCTGGAAGCAGATTCCAGGGTGGGAAGGTAAGAGTCTGCTCAGCATATGGAATTACAAGGAGCAAAGACTTGCCCCTGCTGATCCTTACCCTGAACAAGATTTACCTGCAGAACCAAGGGGGAAAAGATTGTTTTAATTACTGTTTTTCCTGCAGTCTACCAGCATTATCACTGCTATATTGATACGAACCTACAAGGGGTGGGAAAGAGGAGGGGGACGCTGCAAGACTCCACCAAAGACACTGCACAAGGCACTCCCAGCACCACCTGATGAAAAAAGGCTAATGAGATTCTTTCATTCTTTCTACTAACCTACATATTTTTACCAGCTTATGTAAATAAGTCAATTTATGCTTCCCTGTTTCGTGTTTTATACACAGAAAGAAGACGCAGCTTTTCAGACACAACCACTTAAGTTTTACGATGCACAATGTTCAAATTATTATGAAACTATGTTACATAAAACTTTTACAATGAGAAATTAAGATTATGACTCAAACTTTATACTCTTACAGCATGCATATACTCTTCCAAAAGAACTGTTGATACAAAAAGCTCGAGGAAAGAAACAGGTATGAAAAAGGTAATGAACAGCATTAAAGTGAAAAAAAGAGTAACACTTGTGATTGTTTGAGGAACTCTTCTGTTTCTGTATTAAACTTTCCCCTGGATACTGAATGGAGTCAAAACCCACAAAAACTTCAGTTCTCAGCTAAGTGCTGATTATCCCTCAGACCTGTCAATGCTGAGACAGACTGGACAGAATGAAAAACAGACTCACCTGAAATGAACAACACCAACCCGCTACCATTAAAGAAAAAATGCCTGGGAAGGGGCACCACAAAGACCCCTGACTAGGAAAAAAACCTCTTCATGACATCTCTGTCATATTAACTCAGTGTTATGTGAAATGAATCTGCAAAAGTTTCCATCTTTGAAGAAAAAGGGAAAATTTGGAACAGACCTTACAAGAAACTGCACACTTATACACAGATCTGCATAAAATGCAACATTTTTATTTGCAACAGCAGATGGTTGCATTAAACCCAAAGATCAACAAAATGTTTAACTGCCTGTTTAAACACAGAAATTAATTTTCATTAGGAACACCAGTTCTTACCCTCCACATGACTCAAAGTGAGACCTGAATCTGAATCTTATACTCAAGTTATAATACCCTACTTCATTTTCCAAATCACTGATGCTCGACTTGGCCCTATGTCTTTTTAGAAAGCACATCCATTAGTCTTCTAAAATAACCCTTTATTAGTATGTTACCAGAAGACAGCACCAGGCACTCACCACTCTGGATTTCCCTTTCCCCTCACAAAGCCAGACCTCCTCCACTGCCTCCTCAGCAGGGTTTTACTGGAGGGTTGCAGTCTGCAATTATACTTAGTACTAAATATAAAGTATTTATACATCTGCATCGAGTAAATCAAATGTTTAATATGTATTTTAACAAAGGGTCATTTGTTATGGATTTCAGGGTAGCAGTTAGACAAAACATTGTCTTTAGCACCTTCCACTGTGTGCTTACTGCCATACATAATACACACTCTTCATGCCTGTAACCTATTTAATAACATACATTAATTATTTATTAGCCCTCTATAAACAATTTATAAATGCACCCTGACTATGAAGCATGACTGGACTGGCCTCTGCTCCCACAACAGAGGCGTCTGCAGTCCTTTAATGCTGCAGGAAGGGGCAAACCCCACTCACCAACATCACAGGGACACAACCAAACAGCATAACCCACCCCTTGTCTCAGAATTCAGCATTATGCACTGGATCTCCTCAAAAACCAGAAGGCACATATAGGTGCAACAGAGGGTTTTTATCCTTCTGTCCTGCAGCTGCTGGGTAAGCTCAGTTTTCCACCTTGCAGTGTCTCAGCAGTGCTTTTCAAACAGGACAACTCAGTCAGGGCTGCCTGGGGTGTCCTGCCTACCCAAGAGGGACTCAAAATCTTCATTAAACTGTGTATTTTGCCACTTTAGGTTTTACACTTTGGAAAGAACACTGAAAGTTAACTGAGTGTCAGTCATCACTTTCAGAGTTGCCAATGTTCTTTATATTTTTAGTATTAAAATCAGTTAATAGTTTTAGTATGTAGAAGGCATTTTGTGACTCCTGGTTCAATTTTTCTATACATGTCAATTCTTCTCACACGAGAGCTGCATTACATCAAAAGCACAAGGCAAGGAAAGTTCCTTAATGGCAAGACACAAGGAACACCACTTCCTTCCCGAAGTTTTCAAGTCTGCTGTGCGCACTTCCTTCCCCTGGGATTCCTCTTCAGCTCAATGAGTAATCAACCACAGCTTGTAATGCTGCTTAAACACGTGACATCTCTCTGATTAAAATCACAGTTTTCCTCGTGGAACATATTGTATCTGAACAACACGAGGAGCATCAAACTTAAATATCAGTGGTGCTGCAGGTATCATCACCTGTGTGTCCATCTCTGAAAGCCTGTTCAGGAGAACAAACACCAACTAACTGCAAGTAAGGTCATATGCAAAAAAATTCCCAGCCAGGAGCACACGGCACAGCCTTTTTAACTCCTTTTTCCAGCAGTCTGGATCCATTCAGGAAAGGGATACTGCACCAGGGAAACATAAAATACAAAAAAACCCCAAAGGCTCGCAGTGTAGAATTAACTCATGCAGCTCAAAACCACTAATCTACTTTAAGTCAATGAAAAATATAAATCACACTCAAGACTGGCCTTTGTACATGTCAAAAAAAAGGTATCTCCTTAATACTGGAATGTTCTTTTCACACCTAAATTATGCCCTCTATGTGCCACTTCAACATGAAAGCACAAACCCACCAAGATCGGGCCCATAGGAAGTTCACAGGAAAGCTGACAAAGAAACAGCCATGCAATTTGAATAAAAGAGAAAAGAAGTTTTCAGTTCATAAATGAAAACAGAGTGAGAGACACATTTTAGGATTTGTGAGGAAAAAGGAAACACTGCAAACAGAGGAGACAACTCTTCCAGGACTCCTCTGCAGGTTATCTAATCCTCTGAACACCATCTTTGAAGGTGTCCTCAGATCATTAAGCAATCATTTGTTGGGAAAAAAATGGGAATAAGAACTGAACAAGCAAACCTGAGATAACGATTCAAAGAATCTAATGGAAAAAGCAAGACATCCCTGGCAAGGCCAGCATCATTTCTCAGTACTGTTCCCTTACAAGAAGGTGCCCTTTGCAGTGTTCCTGTGACCCAGAAATGCCCCTGCTTTTCAGAGGGTGGCTGCCCAGCAGTTCCCCGGGGCTCCCTTTCTCCAGGAGAGCACAAGCCTTTCTGTGCCCACCACAGACAGGGGGCTGAAACCCAACCCCAGGGGCTTGGCTGCCTTGTGCTCCAAAGAAATGACAGAAAGCCATGAAGGAAATGCCCTTGGAAGGCACATGAGGGACCAGCAGAGGCAGGGAAACCTCCAGTGCACAGATCCCCTATGGGGGCAGATGCACCTGCACACACATTCATCCATCCCCATGGTGCCTTCTGTCAGGCTGGTCCCTCCTCTCCCCCAGGGATGGGGGGAACAGGGAATAGCTGGAGGTATGCAAGTCTGGCTCCAGTGAAAGCAAATCCTAAGGATTTAAGATCCAAGAGAAGGGGAGCTCAGAGGGTGCCTCATGTCCCTCCCAGACCTGCTGGGGACATCAGGGACAAGCTGCATCACCAGCACTGGGCTTAAATATTCCTCAGGAAGCCAAGACTAGCATTCCAATTCTTTAATTCTCAATGCAACACCTGGAAATTTAAGCATGCAAAAAAAGTCCCTGCCACTTCTCCATTTCACGGGGAGGCCACTTAGGAAATCAGAGAAAACTTTTCTTAGTACCTGTGACTATTTTAGTGATTTTACCTTTTGATTTTAAGAAAAATAAGCCACTGCTTGTTTGGGAAAAACTCACATCAAATTCAAGAAGGCAACCGTTTTTTGCTCTTCCATGAATCTGATCACACTTTTACAGTGACAATTTCATTGAACCACTGATTATAGCATATTCTGGTTTTTTTTCTGAAAGGAAAACACAAAGCCTAACAAAGGTTTCTTTTTATAGTTATCCTTAGACAATATTACTGAAATAGTTACAAGGAATGCAAGAGTAAAGGTTGTCTAGAGACTGAAATTTTTCATCATTCACCTCAGACCAGAACGTGCTATCCTGTTTGCTCACTCAGAAGCCTATAAAAGAACCTCATTTAACACAGTACAAAACACAGAGGAATGCTATCACTTCTCATTTCAAGATGCATCACCTGTTCCCACAACAGATGCTGAGGAAGGACGTGATTTTTGGTTTCAGGAAGCTCCTGCCCTCTGTCACAGACTGGATGCACCCCTGTCTGTGCATGTTGTGTCACACACCTGGATGGACCATAAACCTCGTGGGTTTGAATGTGGCACAGAAAACATGCTGAGGGGGCATCACCACCCTCAAATCCAGCTAACACACACACAGACAACATAAAAATTAAACAAAAACCCGAAACAAACAAACAAAAAAAAATCCTAGAACTGCACGCCCAAATTACTGTTTGTATCTTGAACACCCAAACTCAGGCATTCCTGAACACTACCCTAAACTGGGGACACCTTCCCCCGATGTCTCTGTTCCAAGTATTTGTGTGTGAAGTCTAAAAACAGCTTTTCAGAGCCCACTGGAAGCTCCTCAGGCGGATGCTTTTCCCTTTCACATGCAATCTGTGACCTCTGCAGGTAAGAAGGGAGGATCAGCCCCCTGAGGGGCTTTTCACACTTAGCCCAAGGTCAACAATGGGGAGGTGCAAGCTTTACAACAGCAGGACTAGATTTCAAACTCAGGAACCTGGAGAGGAAGACTGACTGGTTTGACAAAGCACCCACAGCTCCCCAAACTCCAGCTCAGCTGCTCCACTGGTACCTGGAAGGTGATTGTGTCCCACTTGGGCTGAAGGGCTGATGCCTACATGTAACTCTGCATTTTACATAAACACATTTGTTTAAAATCTCTGCTGTTTTGGAGTGCCCAAGTTGCTCCAGAGCTCTGCAGGAGAGCGCAGCTTCATTCCTGCTCCAGTTATTTCCCTCCCCAGGGCTGCCATGAATGCAACAAATGAAATCACATGGACAGTGATCTTGTCACATCTCATCAGCAAAACAAGAGTTGGCCCTGGTCATTATTAGGATAACGAGATTTAAAATATAAACTTCAAACCAGAATTCAAAACTTCCTGCACAGGGGGTTGAAGTCTCTCAGTGCAGCTTCTCTGCAACACCTCCCTCCGCTCCAAGGATTTCACTGAACTTCCCATGGTCAAGGACCACTGGAACAAACACTTGTATAAATGGCAAAAATAACTCCATTTCTTTGGGATCCCTGCAACTCACAGGGCAGTTTAAAACCAGTTGTACAGGAAATTCATTCGGTGAAATTTAAAAAACCCAACTCTAATAGGACTGGATTTGCAAAGAGAAGAAGGTAAAGAATCTCCTATCCAAGATGCCAGCAGTGTAATTATATTAGCCTGTTACAAAACAATTAAAAGTAATGAAATTTTGACTTCTCACTAAGTGTTAAGAAGCTTAAGATTAGTGTTCAGTTAATCCTTCAGTCCCACTGAGAAGCCCCAGCACAGACCAGACAGCATTCCTGAGGTGGTAGTGTTGCTCCACAGCTTCTCAGCAGCATCACTCATCACGAGGCAGAGACTGGCAGTGCAAAACAGCAGCAGAGCTTACCTAGAACTACATAATGTATACCTACATTCACAGGTGCACAGAGACTTTCTGTGCAAAAAGGCAGCAGAAACAGTTGGTATCAGAGGGTACAACATGCTTAAAAACAAACAAAACCGGTGCACGTGCGTTAAATGGGATCCTCCAACAGAGATTTATGTCTAAGCAGCAAGCAATGACTGCCCAATCTCAGAGAGGAGCACGGGAGCGAGGATGAAACTAATTTTAAAAAATCAAAAATCTTTTGAAACACACCCCCCAAGAAAAACACCCCACCACCCACGCTGTATTTTAGGCACCAGCTTTAAAGCTTCAGCTTTGCCAGCAACTACTGGAAGGTTTAATATCCCTAAAGGAACAGTGGGGTGGTGAAGAGCTGCTGCAGACCTGCCAACACACACTTGTATCCAGCTGGTCCCAATTAATAGGATCCATCCTGGTGGTTGTTGGCAGCCTTGAGAGGCCCCAACTTCTGCCACAGCCCAGGCTGGGAATCAAGAGGACTCAGGATGGTACCAAGTCACCTTCTCACTCTGCAGAACTGGGAGCCAAGGGGGCAGGAGCAGAGAAATGTGTGCACTGTCATACAGACACATTGGGGGGGACACACAGTAGAAGGCTTTAAGGACAAAGCATACCCAACAGCAAATGCCATTTAATTCTCAATTTAAACTGAGCATGATTTCCACCATCTGCCCTTCTCACCCCAACCTCCCCAGTCCCACATTGGAATCACCACATTTCACTTTAGCTTTTCATCTTATGTCTGAAACTTTGTAGGGAAAAGAACTGATGAGAGCAAGATCTGTGAAATTATGGCTAAACAGGCTGAAGTGGCTCTTAAAGGAAAAAGGTCGATGTGAATGATTTTTCATATTTTCCTTCAAAGCAATGTTCATGTGGTTTCATGGAAGGGTGAGGTTATTCAGACACCTGAAAATGCTGTGCTTACAAGATGTGCCATTGAGTTCAGTATCTGCAATATTAAAGAACTTCATCAGACCATAATCCAGACAATGCATGAAACAATAACATCAGTAGTAAGAGTGAGGATTCTGCTGCTTAGGAAAAAAAAAACCACAACAACAAAGAGATTTCCATTTCGTAATGATCTCACTTTATGATTCTCTGCATTTTAGTTTATTTACTTCTTTGTGTTTTTAAATAGAATATCAATTACATATACTTTTTAATACAAACTCCACCTCTTAAACTATAAAAGAAGATTCAGTGAGAACAGTATCAATCAGGGATGGAGTAATGAAGCCAATTCAAACACCTCAGACCAGGACTCAAAATTCCCCCCAGATATGAAGTGCTCAGATTCGTGGGAGTAAGTGTGGGAAATTTGGCAAGCATGCTTGTGAGTATATTAATTGACAAGAACCATCCCTCCCAGCTCCAGTTAATGTATATCAGGGGGAAAACATGTAAAGAGGCTCAAACAGCAGAACTTCTCAGGCTAAAAATACCAAGAACTCCCTCAGCTGGAAGCTGTTAGCAAGAGCTCTGATAAAAATAAGGAACCAGGACAGCATAAATTCTTTCCCTTCCCTGCAGAAAACAAAACTACATTTGGGAGGAAAGTATTCAAAACACAATAAAAGAGGTGACTCACCCCTTTCAACATGCAGCACACACTGGAAGGAGGGGAGGGGAACAGGGATCCAAACCCAAGTCCTGGTGGGAGAACTGCAACTCCTAGCCCCCCACACCCCTGTGTGTTCTCAACACACACACCAGTCCTGCCCTGAAGGATCACCAGAGACAGGTAAATACCAAACTGCATAAATGATTGCTTCTGGAGCCCTTGGGTTACTGGGATGCTCCTCCAGAAGGCTGCTGACACCTACAGCAGGACTGCAAGGCTATGCAAGGCTATATTTGAAATTCACCTCTTGGCCAACAAGACTTCCAGACTCAGGCTGCAAATTCATTTGTTCCATATTTCTCAAGCTCAGTCAAATGACAAAAGCCAGGACTAGATGACCCACTTTGTTCAGGTTTGCAAGCAGACACATGCACATCTCTGGGTTCTTCAGTTCCTGGGAGACAGGCTGGGTATCAAGGAGCAGCCCCAAACCACCTGCACTTATCAGCCTTACACACTCAGGGAGGGAGGGAGGCCAGCAGGGTAGGCTTGTCTCAGCTGTAGAACAAACACAGCATCCACGGTGATTCAGGACAACTAAACCATCCCAAAACACAAGAGGAACTGCACAAAATGACCCTGCTGAAGAGCATTCACAGAGGAGGAGGATGCTTCTGTACACCAACATCTCCATTATGTGGAGAAATAAAAGCTCAGAAAAGGAAGGGAATGCTGGTGCAAGTCTGTGGTAAAGCATCACTTACATGAATGTCCAAAAGATCAATGAAATCTACTTGATTTTACAAACTCTCTGACATAAATAAAAAATACAGACAGTAACTCTGCCACAAGGAAATACTCAGATCCCAGTCACTTCAGACAGAATCATTCTCCGACCCTGGATTACAAACAGAGAACATTAAGGGTGGGCAGGAAAGTGACAGTCCACTGCATTTGAATATTTGAATGTAAAAGAAAAAACAAACCTGAATACTATGTAAGGACATCTCAACAACTCCACTGAGGAATGCCACAGTATCGCTCCTGGATTGTATCACATCACTACCAATTTATACCACCCACTTCTCAATTTCAGGTGCTGGATGAAAGCATGGAACAGAGAGATGTTGGGAAGGTCCCTGTGCTGCTGAAGGAGAGGAGATGGGGAGACTGGTCCAGGGAGCCCCTCTGAGTATCCAGGGGCATCACGTGCTAGTGTAGAACACATAGAATGTTTATCTTATTGCCATTAAAGCCACAAGGCTCTGGGGCAAAGAGGGTTTAAAGACAACTTAAAGACAGTTTCTGTATATTTAAAAAAGTGGCCTGTTCTGTTCTAAAGTTTATGTTTAGCTAAAAAGTCTGCTGGTAGCTCAAGAGCACAGGTCCCACCCAGTTCCCCATATTCATACATTAACCTCATCTTTCCCAAAGCACCAGTTCTCCATTGCCATCAGGTGAGAAAACAGAACAGAACCATGTACTTCATCCTGGCTTTCATGCTGCTTTCAGAGCTCCCCCAAGCCATGGAACCAGACTGTGAGATTTTGTCATTCCCTACGGCAAATCAATAGAGATGAGGGGAAAAAACCCCAAACAGGCAAACGAAAAAGGGATAAGCCTTTGGGGCACAAAATCTGCTTGGGGTCACAAAGGCTGCCAAAAGGGAAGAAAAATCTTCCCTTTTTTCAGCTTGTATCAATTGCTGGGGGTACTATCCAGGAACAAATATGGATGGAAGATCTTTGGAGGAATCAAAAGCTTGTTTAACCAGATAAGCATTAGGGGAGTAGTATATTCCTAGGCAGAAAGAAATTACACCTATGGACTGCTTTTTCTGTTTTCTGATGCTTTTATTGACATTAATCTAAACAAATACTTTACTTTAAGAAGTTTGGTTGTTGGGTGATCTTAAAGAGAAGTAAATACAAGTGTTGAACATAAAATCAGCCTGGTGAGGTAACCACAATTACGGCACAAACAGGCTGGACACAGCAAATTTCGTGTACCCACACTAACATGACAAGGGTGCAGGGGTGACATTTGATAAGCCCAGAACTTGACCAAGAGTAAAGTCTGTTAACTCTTCTTAGTTTATTTTGTATTTGAATCAAAACTGTTTGTTGTTTATTTTGTGGGTGTTTTGTCACCAACCTGCTTCTGTGATTCAACACCTGCAGGTAATGCCCAGTGTCCTGTTCTAAGGATAAGGATGTTAACACCGCTTTCCAAGCTTGAGTAGAGACGTGGACCTGTGCAAACATACACATACAAGCACAATCACAGACAACACAGTGAAAAAAATCAGCGTAGGGGGAATGCAATTGTCACCTTTCTTCAGTTGTGTTAATCCTTTAAGCATGCCGTTAGACTGGAAAACAAAAAAATCCAAGTCGTGGGGCATGCCAAGAAGTAACAGGCACAGAACTGGCCTCAAGTACAGCTGAAACCCCTACAAAAACATACACCAGAGAGCCCCTCCAAGTATGCTCTGGCCAATGAATGCACACAGTGAGCAGAGAGAAGTCAGAGACATTACCATCCCCAAACTGCACCTGCAGGGAGCCCCTTCTGCACCTCTCTTTGAGGAATAGGGACCAGGCACACCCAGGGCAGGGGGGACTTGCATTTCCAAATGCATTTCTCTGGCTCACAGGCTAAATATTAAAACCACAGAGGTCTTCTTTGACTTTTTGAAGTATTTTGTAACAGCTTTTTTAGTCAGTGATGAGTGAAAGACTGCTCAATCCACTTACACTGTTTTACAGGAAAAATACTTATGGTTTTATGACAAGAAAACCTTCTATTATTCCTTTTTTTTCCCCAAATGAATAATCCCACAGAGAACTGGCGACTGACACCAAGCAACCCCAGTCTTTCTCTTTTCCTTAATTTTGAATAACTACAGACTTACAGGTCTGTTTGGGGAATACTAGGGAATATTTATCAATAACTTTCTCAACTGCTAGAATAAATAAGAAAACATCTGAAGCCAGTGCTCAAGTCTGCTTTTGTTTTTAATCATCTAGTAAAGGTGTTCAATGAAATCACTCAAAATAATTTTTTTCATTCACTTTTTACATATTCCCCAACCACAGCTGTACAGATTATTCAAGCCCTGCATCTTCAAAGCACAAGACGCAAGTTTTGTGTTTGGGTGGGGATTTTATTTCGTTGGTTGGTTTGTTTGTTTTGGGGTTTTTTTGTATGTTTGTTGTTCGGTTTTTGGGTGACGCTTTTTGGGGGGGAGGAGGTATTTTTTTTGGGTTTAGGGGTTTTTTTTCTGCACTTTAATACTTTATATTATTTCTAGAAATATTTTTAAGCATATATAACCAGGTTTGCAATTGCACATGTCTACATGTCTACAGTTACTGGACTTGTAAGAGTAACTGTACTTTATTAAGTATGTAACTTAATAAATTTAACTTTATGTAACTTTATTTTACCCTGAGTTAGATGCACAGACAGTAAACTCAGAAGTGACACTGGACTTGAGGAGCTGCAGCAGAACACCAGTGAGCTGCACCTCTCATCAGACCATTACCAGAGGCACATTCCCATCCATCCCACACTGCTCTTCATGCTCTGAGCAGAAACTCACCTTTATCCTTTCCAGCTCTGTGTGTTTTTAACAAACAGTCCTGTGCGCAAGATCCAGGTATTTATTTGTTCATCATGTACCTCTGTTCCAACCCAGAAAACCGACTGTCATTTGTATTACTTTATGTTTATTATATAAAAACTACAGCCTGCCAGCCACATGATCCATCCTGTCCCCACACTGCCAGGAACAACGTATTTATTATGGAACTACATAGTTCCATTCCTGCACTTGGTATTACCCCCAGAGAGCACAACCCCTCCCAAGGAAGGCCAGCACAGGGTGCCTCAGGTTGCCACCGATGCTGCTGGAATTGTTTTTAACCTGTTTACTGGTTTTCAAGACTAACACTGACACATTTTTATAAGCATTAAGCTGTTTATCACACAAAACATAGATAGCATTTTACCTTCCTCTAAATACCTGCAAAACTGTTTAATTCCAACACTCTTATTAACTCTTCCAAACTCGTCAGATCAATATAAAAATGTTTCTACTGGTAACAAGACATTATTGGTATTTAATTTTTTTTTTTCCCTAATGCATGGACTGGAATTTACAGATACTGATTATTTATTGCTTCTGTATTTTCAAAACACCTATTTCCATAAAAATTATAGGGGTCTGGGGTGTTAAGGTGAAATCTCTTCCAAAAATCAGAGGCAAATTGGAAACAAAATGTAAATTAATGTAAAACAAGGGCCACTGTGTAGTCAGTGACTTCTTAATTTCTTCTTCAAGACTAAAATTTCTCTTTCAAACACAGCATTTTATTTAGGAATGGGCTGCAGGAAACAAAACAGCCAAGCCTAAGCAGCCAGCCAGCACTTCCACTGCCCACTCAGGCCTGATCATTACCATCCAGGCTTGTCCTTCATCCAGACCACATGAACTTACACCAAAAAATACCAAAGCACAAGCCCAAAGACAGACCTAAAGCCAAGCAAGGATGGGATGGAGCAGCCCATGACCCAAACAACCCTCACCATCCACGAGCACAGCTGACAAACCACTGTCATCAGAAATGAGATTACTGGAATCTGGGTTTTCCCAAATGGTAACTTCCTAATTGATAATTGCAGGGGAAATAGTGGTGAAATGAAAGTGAGGTGACACCACCAGTGACCTCTGGCCACTGCAGTTTCACAGGTGAGTCCAGCTCAAAAATAAAATAGAATGTTTTTACAAACACGTGAAGGTTCTGGCTACCCGGAGCTAATTCCACTAAAATACTTCCATTAATGAGTGATATGTAGACACACAAAAGTGTACTCGATAAATCAGTAAAGATTATAAGCCCTTCTGGATACACAAAAAGAATAAGGAAATGTTAATATGAAAAAATTCAACCCAGGCAAATGTAGGGTACCGTGCTCAGGAATAAGAAATCAAATACAGAAGTATGAAATAGGGAGTAACTGACTAGGCAGCTGTGCTGTAAGAAGAACCTGGAGGGCATGTGGACTGCAAAATGGATTATTAAAAAAAAAAAAAAAGAAAACCAAACTAAAAAGAACAACCAAAAAAAAGCCCAACAAAACCCAACAACAATAAATAGGCAAGTGTTTCAGTGAGTATTATCAACACTGTTTTATACATATTACCTCAAGATAGGTAATTACTTCATTCTGCTCCATTCTATGCTCTGAACACACTACTAGTAATATGGAGAAAAAGTAAAAATGCTCCAGAGGCAAGAATTGCAGAAAGTTTGAAGTGGGAAAAAACTGACCCACTACAAAAATTTTCAGAGTTTTCATATTTGACAGACCTGGAAAGAGGAAAGCTGGGACACAATGGTCTTGACTTACTACCCTCTTTCAGTTCCTCAGAAAATGACATTTTATGCTCTCACCTGTTACCATCCTAGGCCTGGCAGTGACAAATACCCTACAGACTAGAGCAGCAAGGACAGAAGACACCAAGACTGCTGAATTAACATGTTTGTTGCTATCTGAGGAAGAGTTCCTCTCAGCAGTGGAAACAACACCCACCCACTGCCTAAACAACCTGGACTTAGGGGTCTGTGGTGTAACCGAGCAGACACCAGGAAGAAGGTGCTCTGATCAGCTGCTCGTTTCTGCCCTGGGAGCATCACAGGAGGTTGCACAGGACAGAGACCCCCTCCAGAACGGGCTCTGCCCCACTGCACCCCTGAACCACAGCCATGGGTTTGTAAGGCTGCCTCCTCAGCACAGTGGCTGGTGTGGTTGTGCTGCGGCCACATATGAACTTGTCCACCCCGCACAACTTCTTGTTGCATTTTCTGATTTCCAGTATATCCAGGAGAAAGACAGAATAAGACGGAGGAAAAAAAAAAACCAAACCAAACCAAAACAAACAAACAAAAAAAAAAAAGGGAAAACAAACAAACACCACCACCAAAAAACCCCACAACAGTCCTACAAGTTTCTTCTGCATCTCATCCTTAGAACCAGTGGCCAAGAGAGATGCTGAAAGTTGTACATACAGACTTCTGGCTTATGTGATACTCACACCAAAAAAAAAAAAAAAAAGAAGAAAAAATTCAGGGGTACACAGCTCAAACTGGGCACTCAATAATGAAGAAGTGCTTCTGCCTTTCACTTTCCTGCACCTTAATGCTACTTCTAAAACGGCCTGTCGGGCAGGAGTGGCTTGATAACTCTTTTTAGAGGGGAAGCTCAGACCCGTGGTGCTGGGCAGCACAGAAACAACACAGTGTTCCTGTAGGAACAGCCCTATTATGAAACAGCCAGTCAGCCATAAGGCACATTCTGCATGACAGGAAAACAGCAAATTATCAAACAGCTACTCATTATGAAAACAATGCTCTTTTCTGCATAGGAAAGAAAAAAAAACACCTCCCTGAACATGTAAATGAGGACAAAGTGAGAACAGCACTCGGCATGTATCTGCATTTTCCAAGTTAAGGGGATGTTATTGGGAATGCAAGTGCAGCACCCAGACACTGCACTCAGACACAGACATGCTGTTCCAACTGATTTGGAATGGCAAATCCCATCCTGACGTCCCAAAGCTCTGACATCTACGAGCTGCAGCTTTCAGGACTACCACAGTCAGTATTTCACAGATCTTGGTAGGTCTTACCCTGAAGATAAGACATCTACCCCTCAGTCTCAGAGAGGCAGCAGAGGAGCCATCATTTTCCAGCACCTGGAGGGACAGAATGTTCCTCCTAACTCAACAAACCCTCCACTTCCTGACCTGCCTCCTTGCTGTCCTGGCTCTGCTCCCTGCTCTGCACCAGGTCTGTTTCCCTTGTCTGGATGCACCAGCCCCCACCCAGATCTCTGATCCTAACGCCAGCTCCCTTAGGGAGCAATTCTTTGTCTCCCCTCTCCAGACTGGCCATTTCCACCCTGCTTCCTCCACCCTCCTGCAGGAGCCAGTCCCTCTTATCTCTGTGTCCTGGCATCTCACAGCTGCAGCCTACAACCGCCCCTATTTACACTTTCCTTGCCACCAGCACGCCCAGCCCCAGTTTTGACTCCCCCCTCTGATCCCAGGATCCGTCCAGTCCCAATTTACCCCCTCTTCCGATCCCAGGATCCGTCCAGTCCCAATTTACTCCCCACTCTGATCTCACGATTTGCTCAGCCCCAGTTTTATCCCCCACTCTGATCCCAAGATCTGCCCAGCCCCAACTGAGCCCCACTCAGATCCCAAGACCTGCGCAGCCTCAATTTAGCCCCACTCAGATCCCAGGATCTGCCCAGCCCCAGTTTTTCTCCCCTCTGCTCCCAGAGTCCGCTGTGCTCTCAGCAGAGATGAAATATTCAGCGATTACAGTCAGTAAGCCTTAAGCATATGCAAATGCATCTTTTTGAAAAGGCTTGTATCCTGGCTAAATTCAGATGCTTTGTCATGCAAATGGGAGAAAGACACGTTCCTGGAATCAAATCCCTCATCCTTTCTCAATCACACTTCGAGGAGAGATGCACATCGTAAAACTTCCAAAACTTTTAAAACACTGAAAAACACGATATTTTCTATGCCTAATTCTCAAAAAGAGCCACATTTCAACCGAACTTTTACACACAAATTAAACAGATCAAGGCTTGGGTATGTCACTATAAATGCTCCCCCAATCAGTGGAAGTTGGGTGAAGTTATGAGAATCATTTGAGTGCTTGATTCTGTGCCCTGTGTGATGTCCAGGCAGAGGCAGCTGCTGTCAGTGCTCCCAGTTCAACACACACACCCACTGGGACACCTCTGTGCTGCCCAGGACACCTCTGAGTGGTATCAGAACTGTGTATGTGAACTGTGCTAATTCATACAATACAGTCTTTTCTGATCTGAGGGGGAAAAGTTTTTTTAAAAGGTGAAAAAGAATAGAAACAAACCCCCCAAACACACTCATCTGAAGGAGCTGTAAATCCAAATTGCCAACCACCCAGAACAGACCTGAGGAGAAACAACATTTTGAGCACATGTCCTTTTATAACAAATTAAGTCACAGTCTCCAGTTATCCAGGTAATATTTTTACCAAAATCTGTGTGTCTGCTGAACCTCAACAAGGTTAAGGACACCCTGGGAAAAGAACTAGTTTAGAAGACCACTGGATTAGTAAGACAATTGAACTCAAAATGCAGAGTTCCAGCCAGAACTTAGCTTTTCTTGTATGTTCTTTTAACTACTTTTCTGCATATATATTTTCAAATTAAAATACTGTCTATACATAATCTGAGAGCTGAATTTGCAAATGCAATTTGTAAGGCTTGGTCCTCCTCTCTCCAAGATTACAAATTTACAATTTCACCATTCAATGCAATGTCAGCAGGTCCAAGCTCCTAATCTGAAATAGTCCCATTTTAAGGAACACGGACAAAAACTAAAAATAAAAAAAATAAAATTTTTAGCCTTTTTATCCTTTGACAATGTAGATTGGTCTTATATGGCGCCCTTGCAGTCGTGAAGAGCCACTGTAGAACACAACTTTTCCATCCTTTATGCAAAAGGGAAGCCTGACCCCAAAACCAAGGCATAGAATGAGAGGAAGGGGCACCAGAGACTACTGTTATTTTTCTCTCTCCATCCTCTCACACCTCATGGGTAACATGCGCCCCCATTTTTAGTGTTCCCCAGGTGTGCCATGTGGCACCTCCTTGGCAAAAAATTGGGTACTTTTATGCCTAAATTCTTCTACCCACACTTCATACGTGTTGCTGAGCCACATAACAGAGAATCTGCCCCAGAGGTCAGGCAGAAGGGACAAAGAGAACGACCATAAAACAAATGCCATGTTGGAACTGAAAGTTTGCCAAGGGCTGCTATAAATGACTGACAAAACTTGTTCATTTGAACAGCAATTACATAACCTCAAAGGACATAAATACTGAAGGCAGAACACAGCCAGATACCAAGCAACAAAACATACCTGGCACTGGACTGCTCAGCAAAATAAATACCACCACACATTGCAAACAACACCTGAACAACACACATCTTTTCCACACTTGATACATACTCTTTTCACACCCTAGTCCTGTCACTGGCACGAATCCTCACAGGGAAGAAACATGTTCCACGCAATCAGGCCATCAAAACCTGAGGTAGCATAATATCTTTAAAAATTGATTTCCATAATTATTCCAAGTGTATTTGGGAGATCTGTTAGTGGCTAGAAATTTTAGACACTTGACATGCCAGCCTTAAGTTGCACATTCTGTTCTGAAAACTTAAATTAAACATAATTACAATCCCGCTCTTCTTGATTAAATAAGTACTTAATGAATCAGTCAAACATATACGTTTTTCTCTGTGGTTTGCAAATTAACACAGTCTCATGCATAAGTTGGAGCTGTATTTTTGTAGAGATGTTTAAGTGGAAGGCAACGTTCCTTTTGAGCAAAGCAAACACTCTTGCATTACCTCGGGACAAGCAGTGCATGGCTGCAAAACAGTGTCCTAAGAGAAGAAAAAATGCAACCACAGCTTTTTTGATGTCAGACAGAAATCTTCTGAAAATAGCCCAGATGCGATCTGACCTACCAAGAAGAAACTTTAACAGATGTAATACAATATAAACCCAGAATGTGGACTGTATAATACCATTCCACATTAAGTCTTACACGTTTTTTCCTTATTTTTTTAGCAAAGAAAAAGGGGGGAAGAGGATGTTCCTGAATTCCCAGCGGTGTTCATTTTTAAGTAGATACTACCGCGAAGTTTCTTATCTGTCAAGTCCACGGCGTAAAAACAAACCATTTCAGTGTTTTGCATAAAACAATCTACACGTGAAGAATCCACATTTTCAGCTGTTAGTTCCGAGGGGGAGACAACGCGTATTTAAACCGAACAGCACCATCTAGCAGGTCCCCCGTAACTTCACTTAGGAGGGCAGTTGTTACTTGGCAATAGCTCAGTTTAGCAACGTTGCCCTGAAAATTATTAAGCATTTTCAGACCACATGAAATATTATGTGCTTTACAGCACCAGAAACCCTGAATTAAAATCAGCCACGGTGAAACAATTAGACTGGAAACAGTTTGAAGTTTCGGCCCCATGACCCGAGCACTTGTGAGTGTGTGGCTGGTATTAGGTAGTTTTTGCAAAGCAGAATTAAAAGAATATGGTCTTCATCTGATCCAACACACAGTAGTTCTATGGATTTGTTTTCAGTCCCACTGTGAGAATCCCACTGCGCCCTTCAGTGATTTACCAAGTCTATTGACAGACACCAGCAAACATGCAGCACAGGGAAATGGTTTAATTCTGTAATTTTGCTACACCAAATAAACAACTCTTCCACTGCCCAGTTAAGCAATTATTTTCAAGCAACTATTTTTAAAATTATGCCTGCACTGGGACAAGAAGTGCCACTAGTTGATCAGGTTTTAGCGCCCAAATTGTGCCTCCCGCTCTATCCCAGCCATGAATGCCTCGCTCCGCTTTCCCACGGCCAAGTGAAGAGCGAGCCCGACAAACACTTCCAAATCCCCTGCCATCTCCCTGTCCTGCAGCAGCGACGATGCCTGGCTGTTCCTGCCCCAGGAAGCGTGCATGCCAGCCTCTGGAATTAGGAAGTCTCT
>VXAU01001033.1:36795-51840 GCA_013399695.1 Formicarius rufipectus | reverse complement strand
AAAAAAAAAAAAAATCCTCTGGATCGAGAGCTGCCAGAGCGGAGGGAATGGTTGGTGAGGTGCAATTGGGGGTGGCGGGGATTAGGAGAGTATTAATGAGCGACTGGAACAAATTAGCGGCGTCAGCAGAGGCAGCGGGAAGGAGCAGGAGCGGCTGGGGACCGAGGTGGCTGTGTGCGGTGTGAAACCCACCGAGAAACCCAGCACACCACAGCAAAAACCAGGCTTTGCCAAAGTTGGTTGTCTTAGGCTTGTGCTTCCTGTGTTTTGCCCTTTATTATTATTTACAGCGGCAGAGAGTGGTTGGAGTGAATCGGAGGATGAAGTAAATTGGGCTGGCATCATCACCTGGAGGGACCAAGGCTCCTGCTCCCAAGTTAGACCAACGAGAAGAACAAGGAGCAGGGTGGCAACAGTGGGCTGCGGCGAGGGGAGAAAGAGGGAAAACAGCAAAGGAGCAGGGGGTGCTGAGAGAAGACATGAAGGATGCGGAGCGGAGCAAAGCACAAGCACAATGCACAGCGAATTTGGGTGATAAAAGTGGGAAAAGACGAGGGAGAGAATGTGAGGAGGGAATGAAGCGTGAGCCTCGTTTGAACATAATAATGCTTACATTATTGCGTTGTTCTGTGCTGTGCCGTGGGGTTGAGGTGGAGGATGGATGTTCAGGGGAACATGGGCACCAGAAGATGGTGCAGAGGAAGGAAGGCAGAGTGAGAGTTAGGACACAGAACAAAAAAAGGATTTGGGTGGTGGGTGAGGCATAAAGAGGTTTGGTGAGGGAAGGAGAGGAGTAAGCGTGGGTCTCCCTGGTCACGCTACAAAGGTAGCTGACGCCGGTACAGATCGTCGTAATCCAGAGCACAGTTTTCATCTGAATATTTACTTGCCCTCGGGGAAGGGCCATTATCACCCCATCAGATAAGATGAGCACCTCCTGTTCAATGCTTTTTGCTGCCACCAGGACCGTGGTACCAGCAGGGCTTTCACCGGAGACTGATAACAGTGGCGAAACCTTTCCCAGGCAGGACAATTCCCGAAATCGCTCGTTTTGTTTGCCTCGATAGTTGTGGTTGATTTGTTTGTGGTTCAGAGAGTGGGAGGGGTGTTTTGAGAAGATGGCCATGTCTGTGTTGTGTCAGCCTTTTAAGGGAAGTTTTCTTCTCGAAAAGAACAATATAGAGGTGTTTCCTAAAGATGCGATGGTGAGATAGCAGTAATGTCCTTTCGATATGCAGCACAGCTAAAAATGCTTTGTTCCCGTTTTTCATGTGATTTATTTGCAATCTTGTAATTTATTTTGGTCTGAGGGACCCCAAACGACTTGTGTGTTCGCAGGCGGAGATGTGATTTGGGGCAGATGGGGATGAACTTCTGGAGGGCAGGGCTGGGGCGCTGGGACAGGATCAGTATGGCCCCGTTCCCCATAAGGCTGCTAAAACTCCTTCTCTTCATGGGTCTGATTCCCAAGCTACTGTTAACATTCAGGTGATGACTTTGTAATTTTGCTTAGAGATCTTTCAGTTGAAAATGCAGAAATAGTGCTAACAGTTATTTGTTATGCATATGAAAACCAGAGCACAGAAAGGAACAAGGTGCTTGCAGGGCACTGCTGTGGGTTTGCCAGCCTGGTGTTACCACTGCCTTAGCAGGAATGATACCATGGAGTGTTGCCTACCAGCAGCACACAAACAAAACCTCGTCACGTGGATGCAAAAGTTTGCTTGGTAAGCAGTAAATTAACGCAAAAGCACCCACCCAGTCTCCCCAAGTTTGATGTGTCACTAGGTCTTTCTCAAAGTGTGGATATACGAATAAGATCTATGCATCCCTGCCCTTGCTCCAGTCATTCTGAGCACAAACACTGCTCTCAGCAGCAGCAGTTGTATCTCATGAGGCCAACGCTGTAATTAGTGAGATTTGAGGCACAAGTACTGAGACAAAATTTTAAGTTTCCAATATCAGAAATGAAGATCCAGTCTTTGTTAAAAAAGGGGATGAGGGGTGGCAGTACTTAAAAGCTTCTCAGTCCGACACTGGAAAGGAATTCACAATGTATTTTTAGAGTGTTATAAAAATCTCTTACATAATGCTGATTAATTCTTGGGTTTTAGGGAAGAGCACTGAGCTTTGTGTATAACAGTGTTGACCAGCTAAGCCACTGAAAAAAGGCTGGTTTGGGCTGGATTTTTTTCCCCCTTTAACTTTTTCTTGGATACAGAAAACTGCAATTATTCAATTATTACAGGATTTTGCTTTTGTTTGGGCGTGTATGAATATTTTTGTGGAAACTGCATCTTATTCTTGGAAGTCTTTATCATTTTAAAACATATGCTATGTCATATCACCCTGTCTGAGATACAGGATAGCTACAAACTGGGTGGGGGTTTTTTCCCCCTGTCTCTTGCTGCAGCTAGTTATGTTATGGATTAATGTTAAGGATGTCTGCAGTGAAACAGCAGTTGTGTGGCTGGGTAGGACTTACTTAAACAATGCCACTTACATTACAGAATCATGACTTTCCTGATGCAGTAATATATATGATTACTATATATTTCTGCCCATTCTGTTGATTTTCAAAATCATTGATTAATCTAACTGGCAGGGTTCACACAGCTCCTAACAAAGAGCTTTTCAGGGGATTAAGTCAGTAAATGGTACTCCCTTATTTTAATTCTAGTTATCTGTACTTACTGTTGTGTAGCTTGGAAGATTTTTTTGGAGAAGATATCATGGGAAAGAGATGCTTTTGTTTAGACTTTTTCTACAGATACCTGACCGAGGCAGCTTTGAAGCCTTTCTGGAGAATCCTCCTTCCTTCTGTAGAATGTTTAATCTTCCTGTGGAGTGTCTAACTATGAGACTCCTTCTGCAGAGTTCCATCCTTGAGCCATACAGATGAGTAAGAATTGCTCAGGTGAGTCCTAGGTCTGGAGAATGAAGATAGGAGGAATGCTGGGTCACAACAACACCTTTACTTGTCCCTCTTCCCCACTCCAGAGGAAATGAAAGTACTTATAGCTCAGGGGTAGGGTGAGATGATCCTTTGGGATCCCTTCCAGCTTTTATGTGATATTCCAGATATTCTGTGGTTCTGGATCTCAAAGAAACGCTTCCTAATAACCCACTGACCCCTTGCACTTTCTTTTTCCAACAAGAACCACAATTTCCTTCTGTCTTTGGAGAAGGAGCAAAGACACCTTTGCGGCCTCCAGTCACACACTTCATCCACGAAGAGGCCACACAAATATGATCAGGTTTGGAACAAAATGGTAGGAATAAACCATCCATTAGTTTATTGCTCTTGCTGACTGTGATGTGTTTGATCACACACGTGAGAGCTCCGACTCCTGGTTTGCAAACACGTGCAGTTCAGAAAAGGGGAAATTATCTGTAAAGAGCACACAGCCTGAACCTTACAGTGGAAAAAACCAAGTTTGTGTGTACTGGTTTCCTCCAGATTAGCTCTCACAACTTCGTTCTCTGGTGTTTCATGTGGTTTCAGCCCTCCCTGATGATGTTTCCACTGGAGGGGCTCTCACACACAAATGCACACGTGTGTGCCTTTGGTGCTGGCTCAGGGTTAAACTTGTGTTGTCTGTCATGAAATAAAGTTCAGAAATACTCTCCCTCTTCTCCTCAGCCATGTCTTTACTTCTAGAAATGGAATTGCTACATTTTTGTCTGTGAAATATAGTTGATAACTGGGTTAAAATTATTTCTGACATAAAACACCCGTGCCGTGTGAGGTCATTGGTTAGCTGGTTGTTTGAAGCCATCTGACTGAAACTGTGTTTTACCAGGCAATCCAGTCTGTGAAAAACAAGCAAACAAACAGAAAATAAAAAGTAAAACCCAAAAATATATAGGCTCAGTTATTAATCATCCGAAGGACACCTGAAAGTCACCATCGCTGGCTCAGTGATGTGGCACATCAGGAATGTTATCCTTTGTGCTGTGTCTGGCAATGACCAGAAGAAAAGTAGATTGAAAACTGTGGGTATAGGTGGAAGGGAGGCAGAACTGGACCCTGATCCCACATGGGCAAATCTGTCTTTGAGTGGTGCAGGGACTTGTGACAAAGGACTTTGCTGCTGTAGCGCCTTCGTTGCCACTTTTAGCAGTTAGTGCTGTGCTAAAAGAAAAACCCAAAAACAAGAGAAAAGAAGGAAAAGAAGCCCAATCAGAAATCACATTAGGAGGATCCAAATTGCTTTTATTTTCAGGGTCAGTACCCTCAGCAATATGTTGCAGGGAAAGGTTGGTCCCAGTATGGAGCTGCTGATGATTCCTGAGTTGGTCTGACATATGCAGACTGCTGTCGACTTTAACAGGCTTGTTTAACACATTAGTTTCTTCTGGGTTTAGGATTAGTCAAAAGGCAATTTTGAGACGCTGTACTGACGAGGTTGCCTGTTTTGGGCTGTAGGCCTGGCAGGACTCAGGTTCCACAAGTATAACAGTAGAAGGATTTTGACTTTAGCCAAGAGTTAGCCATGATTAGGGCAAATAACCTCTTCAGAATGTTCAAGTTTTTTACATTTATTAAATTCTGTTCATAAAAAAGATACTCCAAAGCAAACGGCAGTGCTCAAAGTGAAGATCTGTGAAAATAAATGGCCCAAAGCTGTCATACTGTGACAGCTTTGGCAAACCTTTACACAGTTTTATAAAACAAACACATGTGATGTTCTATTCTCTGACTTGGTCTTTACATTAGAAGTTCATACTTAACTCAAAAAGATGAATAAAATGGTTCTCTCTCCACATATTTACTGAGCACATATTGGTGAATTAAGTGCCCCCCCTGTGCAGCTTTTCTGCCTTCTTTGATGTGTGCTGGAAGATGGAGATCACTCCAGCCTGTTTCGTGGTCTTCATGTTCCAAGGAGCTAATGTCTCTGGATCCCAAGAGTCATAGAAAACTAAAAAATTGTCTGTGGTGTTGCTCTTCTTTTCCACCAGTGGACTCTGATAACTGAGTGTTTCTTCATTTGTTTTCAACACCAGGACTCCAGCTTCTTCTACTTTTTGGGAACTACTTGAGGTTTTCATGTTCAGGTAAGACTGGATGTATTGGAAACTGGGAAAATGTCACCCTGTTTTGGGTCTGTGGCCCGAGGAGAGAATGGTGATGGTTAAAAACTGGCATGAATCAAATCAAAGCTGCACTGGGTCTGACTGATGGTTTAACAGCTGGCCAATAGCAGTGTCAAAAGCAAGAAAGGAAATCACAGAGTTATTCATTAATTTATACTTATATATGTTTTGTTTCTCTTAACACATCCACACGTGCACACACATGACATCATTCATATATACTGTTCATCTGGTAAGGAAGAAATAAAAAAATAAATTGATACCAGTGTGCATATGTGTTCAAAAGCTCAGTGAATTCTTCAGGCTCTGCTGGGGATCAGGTTTCATGAAACTGCAATAAAAAAACCCTTTTTTACCTTGTCTTTGTGTGTTCTGAGGTGGGTTTGCAAGGTTTGAATTACTGGGTAATCACCAAGAAGTCTCCTTTTCATGAGCCTGCAGCTGGGAAATGGACAGTTTAATATTAAAGGAAAGAACAAACTCTTCTCCTTTCTCTCTCCTTTCTTATCTGCACTTCTGCTTCATCGTTTCCTTCTCTGAGATCTCCATCCTGAAATTGCCTTTGTGGTAGTCCAGGATGAACTACAAAACCAGGAGTAGAGTGTAATTTTTCAAAATCTGATTTAATGACTGCAGCGAGTGTCAGATGACACCAACTTGTGAATTTTCAGGATAAAAAAAGTCCAATTCATTGATGTATCTGTAATTATTTATTTAACTGAGAAACTATTATCACATGAATCTGCAGGATTTCCTTCTGAAATAATTACTAAGTGCCCTGCCATCACCATGTCAGGGGAGGTATGGAAATAATCACTTCTGGTTTCTAAGGGAAGAAAAATATTAAATGTTTATTGAGAATGAATTGGCACAAATTACCGAACTTTAAGGGAGGGTCTTAAGCGCAGGATCTGTAATGTGATGTGTATCCACTTCAGGTCCAGCCTGGCCTCACCCCCAAACAAATTCAGCAAGAAACCACAGTTAATTACTGAGGTTTAGCACATCAGCACCTTTTTACACTAAGGGACACTTACTCTTTTAAGCCAACTGCTGGAAATCCAGTGCTATGGATAAGAGAGGACAACCCCACAGCAGGGTCTTTAGGTCTAAGATAAACAGAAAGTTAACCCTTTAAGGGCTTTCTTGGCAGGCGAAGGGACCAGAGAGCCCGCGGAGAGCCCAGAGAAGTCATGGGAATCAACTGAGAGCTCCAAAACGCTTCCCCCTTCTCCATTTCTGCATATAGATGGCATTCTTGAACAAAAGACTCTGCTGATGACTTCTCTGAGGGTTTTTGAGCTGCACTTCCCACGTTTAAGCTGGTGGTGTTATTTAGGGAGCTGAACTGAGTGAGCTCCTCTGACCTCCAGTTTTGACAGTGTTTACACAGGCAGAGTGGCTCTCGGGGCTGAAGCCACTTGGTTTCTCCCCAGGTGGTCTCTCTGTCCACTGAAATGTGGTGCTGTGGGAGAACCAAGCCCTGGTCGAGTGGCTGGAACAGGGATCTTACAAAACCAGGTCCTGAATGAGGGAACAAAGATGCCTTAGGGCTGTGTGACAAACGGAGCCTGCTCCCATCTGTTCTCTCCTGTTGAGTTCTCCTTATCCTTACTACCTGTCATGGTGTTTTCCTAGGATATCTGAGTAAGGAGGAGACTGAAATCTAAGGCAAATTGTGTTATTTAGAATATCCTTCTTTTATGGTCAAAATTTATAGCCCAGCTTTGTGACGCTTGCCTCCTGACCTGTGGTAGCCTTTTTCCCCTGGTGATTTAAAAGTGGCGTTGAGAACAGAGATGTTTTCATTTCTTCCATTTCCTTGAATTACTCTTTTCCCCCCTTTTTCTGCTCTTAAAAAAAAAAAATAGAGAGAGAGAGAAAAACCCCAAACCAAACCCAAACCCAATCCAAACCAAACCAAAAACCCAAACAAAAACCCGACTAAACCAACCAACACAAAAACCAACAAAAAAGGCAATCCCAAAACATTCTTCCAGCAGCACAAGGTATGTCTGACTAGTGCATTGCATCCCAAGGTGTGGATTTTAGTGAGGAAGGAAGGGATGCATTTTTATTGCTAATAGAGAAGAGTGCAGGGCAGGAAGGCAAGCCTGGAAAACCTTCTCCACGGCCTGGGAGGGCATGATGTCCCATTATGAAAACTTTCTCAATTCCAGACACTGGCCACCACCCAGGGATGTGGAAGGGCATCTATATGGAAGAGAAGGACTTTTTAATCTTGCACACTGGCCTCAGGGGTTTTGGTTCAGAAACAGACAGGAGTTATATAGAATTCCCAGAATACAGCTGGTGCACCCATAACTGCATTGGCTATAATAGGATTTTTTACTGTGCTAGGAATGAAATATCAGGCTCTCATTGTTATCTTTCCTCGTGCAGCTGTAAAGAATTTATTTGTGAGTTTTACAATATCCAGAGGTGGTTCCTTTGTACCCTTTTTCAATAAAGTTGAAATGCCAAAAGTTCTTTACTTTGTTATTACTCTCTTTGCCCAGCACAAAGCCCTTGTAGCAATCCTGAGACTGGCATCTCTCTCTGATCATGGACCTTCTCTTAAAGAGACCACAGTAATTTCCCTCCATGGCTGGTCCTTCTAATGCCATTTCTCAGGCAGTCCCAATATTGATCCCTTTCCAGCACTTTGATGTGCCTGACTGGTGAGATGTGTCTTTGTGGTTCTGCAGAGCTGCTTTATTTTATGTGTTCTTGGCAAGAACCTGAGTCATACCTCAGATTTTCAGCATTCAGTGCATTCAAATTTCTTTTAAGCCTGAAGTGCCCCACCTTAGAATGGAAAAAAAGCTTATCAATTACTGTGTGGATAAAAATCTTTTGCTAGGAGAAGATCTCTCAATTGCCTGGAAAACCAAGGAATCAGGGAGCCATGTGCCAGCTTCCTGTTGTAAGACTACCATTCTTTAAAGGGTTTGGCCCTGATTTCTTGTTGCCACAAGGGGACTGAGGAGTAGGCAGTGATGTGCCTTCCCAAACACTCCACTTCTCCATCATCAGTCAGTGGCTGCTCCTGAGAATTGTTCTGGATTCGATACTGTGGTTTGAGTGTATTCAGTCCTGACAAACACAGTCCTTTTTTAAAAAGCTGTCAGTATGAAAGGTAACTTTCATGTTAATGGAAATGAGGAATTAATCCAGCAAAGAAATACACAATAATGAAGAGAGGCTGGTTTATATTATATTTCTCTTTCTCCCTGCATGCTGATATTTTAAAATCAATTTTAAGAAATACCTTTTTTTTTTTTCTTCCCAATGGGACTTTTCTTTCTCTTTCACTTTTGTGAATCCCCTTTCGCCTCCATAGGTGCTTGCCATGTCTGGGGAAACAATACATTCTAAATTCAGAAGCAGCAGGTCTGATCATGTTGTCTGCTCATGAATGAGTTTCCCATTGAAGCCAGGACGGTTTGGGACACTGTAGGACTAGGAATTACTGCTAAGGAGTAAGGAAACAACAAGCTTGCAATTTTTGGGAGGAAACAAGGGAAAATGTGAAGAAAATCTTTCTCTTAACCCCTTCCAGTGAATCTGCCACACACAAATCTACATACCTTCAACAGCCATTGCCCAACACTCCTTCTCATTTGAGAAGTACTTGGGCATATGGAAGTCAGAACAGTAGGGGACTAATAAACTGGTTTAAGGTTCCCACATTAGGTCTGCTTAAAAATTAAAAATGGATTTACAAACCCTACCATCCAATCAGAATGTTGTCCCTGATTTCTGTGTTACCAGCAGTATCTGGCTCCTAGCACAAATACAAATGTCATAATTTGTTTTCCATCCCCTCTGATCTCAATGTAAACAATCTTTTGGATGGATCTGGATATTTCTCTGCATCAGTATGAGGCCTAACTCAACAGTATTGTGTGAGTTTATGAGAAACAGAAGGGGAATCTGACAAGTTTAGTGACATTGTCCAAGCTATCTGAAACACACAGAATGTCTTAATGAAAAGCACATTAGCATTTAAGATATGTGCTGTATTTGTTGTTTCAGTGTATATTAGACACCAGCCATGTCAAGACTTCAGCTAAAATGACCAGGCAAAGCAAAAAAACACAGGATTGGTCAACTTGTTTCACACAGTTCACTGTCTCCTGAAGCTGTTAAAATGCTTTATGAAGGTCCTCTCTTTTCTCTTAAGAGGAGAGTTCAAACAGGACCATGTACAAAACTCAGGGAATGCAAGATTCACCCCATTCTTTACTATTTGTTTCTGTTTCTTTCTTATTACTACTCCTTTTAAGAATAACCTGATGCAGATTACCCTGAATATATACATACCCAGATATATACATATCTCTGTATGTATGTGTATGTATGTATGTATGTATGTATGTATGTATGTATGTATGTATGTATGTATCTATCTATCTATCTATCTATCTATCTATCTATCTATCTATCTATCTTTGTTCATGTCTTGCAATTTGAACTTGAATCCAATCAACTGCATTTCCCAAGGAAGTCTTACATTCAGACCCAAGTTACCAAAAGCATTTGTTTACTGCTTGCAAACTGTCATCTGTTGACAGAGGGCTTGAAGCCCATTTTTAAACTGACTTATTGGGAAGGTTTTAGGGTTTATTTTTCAGAAGTAGTTCGGGCAAGCAGATGAACCTTTGTGACTACTGCATTAAAATTAGCCCGTTCTGCTTTTTCAAGTGCTGCTCTTGGTGTGGGGATTCAGGGGTCAGTGTAACCCAGAAAGAAGGATGCTAGAGCAGTGTTTCCATACTTGCCTGTAGGCCTGGCTCTTCATTTTGAAGTGCAGTCACTCTGTGCTCAGCTGACAATGTTGTTTACCACAAAAGGCTCAGCAAAAAACTACTGCTAAAATTGCTCCGTGGTCAGTTGTGTTTCTGGAAATTAATTTCCAGGCTGCTGTGAGGAGGTTTATGGCAGACTGTCTCTCCTGATTGCCAGAAGTTGCACAGGACCTTTTCATGCACAAGCAATGGGTTTAAAATATGCCCTTGCTTAGGCACATTATTATTCTGCACGTCTCGAAGTTATGTTCTCACTCGTCACCATAGAAATGATTATACAATTACGTACCCGTTTTTCCACAGAAGGGCTGCCTGTGTGTCTGGGTATGGACACAATGGCTCTCCAAGGCATTGAGGAATTACTGGACTGCAGATCAGAGACCATCTCTTCACTTCCCAGGACCTGTCAGGGAAGGAGCAGCTGCTGACCAAGTGTGTTTTGAGAGGAGCAGGCAAGGCAGGCTGTGGGCACGTTCCCTCCTGCATGCAGCAACACACCTGGCTCATCCTTAAGGAATCTCCTCCCTCACTCAATAATATGCATCATATTTCCTACTTTTAAACCTCACTCAAGTTAAATTTTGATTTCTGTCTGGCTCTTCTATTTGTCAGTAATTTTTTTCTGCAGAAATAATCTTGTATGGATCCTGGGTTTAGTGCCCAGGCTCCCAACAAGTCCTAAGAATTCCCTTCTCTTGAGCAATACATGCCTTAAGGACTCACATTGAAGCCCTTTTCAAATTCCAAGCTATCCTAAGACTGGTTTGTTCCTGCGTGTCAAGGAAAAGAGACGCTACAGTGTCACATAAAATATTCTGCAGTGTTTTCACATCTTGTTTTGACAGCATCACCCTCAGAAAAAATATTGACAAACAGAGGTAATTTTAGAGAAGGAACAAAGCAAAATGTCCAGATGCTGATGTGATAGAATTTCTGTTTATGTACACATATACATATATATATAGTAAAAATAGCTTGGTTAAAAGGCAACCATGGGAGTTTGGCAAGGTACCAGCATTTAGAGGCCATGAGAATACAAACACAAATGGCTTTTACCAGTCAATCAGGGATACTGCAGCTGACTCCAGGAGGAGCTTCCGGAGGGAAAGATGGATCCTTGGGGTTTATACAGAATAGCTGACTGCGGAAAAAATGGTATAACTAGGCAAACTGGGTGGAAATCAATAATATAAATAAGTCATTGAAATAAAGGGAAAACTCCTGACAGTGAACGTTCAACAATGTTCTCGAAGGAAAGGGTGAAGAGCTCATCCATCAGAACATTTACAACTCCTTTGGATAAAAAGTGGGGTTTTTTTCCACATGGATTCCCCTGGCCCCTGCCAATCCCTTGGAGCTCACAGGAGTCTCAGTGGGTTTGGTTACACCTCTGCACAAGATGAGCCCTTATCCACCCAGTACAGAAATATTTCTCCTGGCTGTCTGCCATGCAGAAAACAGATCTCAGTGTTCATTTCAGTTTCTTCTGTAGTTTCTTGCACTCTGTCTCCCCTTCCCCTCTTGTTCTGTGTGTCTTTGCCCTACAGGTGAGGGCCAGGGGCTGTGCTCCACAAAGCTGCATCCCAGGAACATCCACCCCCACCTGTTCCACCTTGCAGGATGCACAACTGAAGCAGTTTCTGCATCGAAGCATCCTGAGTGTTCTGACTCTGCAAAGCTGACTCTATTTGGACTCGTCTCACCTGGTCAGGGCAGATTTGGACATGCAAGCTGCCAATTTGTTTATCTCTTGTTCAACAGTTAAGTACTGGGAGCCTCAAATCTAAAAATCCACAGCTTTCCTAGGACCTTTTAAGTCAGCTTTCAAAGGCAGTCTTTTATGGCTGGGTTATAAAACCCTTTACAGAGGGAAAGCTTCAACTCTGAATATTGAAGTAAAGTGTTTAAAGTTCCTTTTTGGATCATGAATCTATTATTGAAGCAGGATGGAAACTAGTCTGCAGCCTGTCTTCTACACAGAGCATCCATACTGCCAGAGTCAAAAGTGAAGTCACTTTTTTGGATTAGGCACCAACCACAGAAGGCTTAGAAATGCCACTTGTAATTAAAAACATTGTGCCTGAATCCCTCAGTCTTTATTGAGGTGAAATGGCCACTGAAAGCAATACAAGTGGAGGCTGAAGAACAACAGCAAGCTCTTGTCCTCTGTTTTCTAATATATTTAACTTTTTATGGATGCTGGGAAGGCTTTGTACATTTTGTACGTTTCAGCAGTAAAATGGATGCAATTTCCTCTAACTTTGGTAGTGATTGCAAAGGCAGCTAGTGCTCTGTGAGGCCAAGCAGAGCCACCTCTCCTTGTCCCCTTCTCCGTGCCAGCCCCTCAGCCTGGACAAACGTGTGAGCTGCTGTTGAGGCTTACTTTTGTTTTTTCAGCTTTATCTCTTGTATTTCTACTAATGCCTTGTCTACTTTATGGATCAGAGACTTTTATCTACCCGTCTGGAAGAGCTTAGCACAACCCAGCCCTGATCCTGCCTGAGCAATCACAGCATTGGCACTAATTGCACAGCACTTTCATTCTTCCAACTGTTATGAGAACAGGGTGGATCTCAGGTACCCCCCAAAAGGATTTGTTTGGAGCTCAGGTGCTATGTGGTCCAAAATGCCTCCTTCCAGCTGCTGGCAGCTGTGGACTCACAGCCCCTGGGCTGACAACCAGTCCCAGGTTCCTCTCCTGGGGATGGGGCTGGGAAGCCACAGAGATTTCTGTTTCCACGTCACGAATGGTCTCAGTGTCCATGAAATCTTTGCAACCATGTTTTTCCAGAGGGATCCCTACTTCACCATGAACCTTCCATGCCCGAGTTTAGATTCCTTCCTGATAAGGACTCCCAAACGTGGTGAACTTGGCATGGAGTTGTTTTGTGTGCTCAGCAGACCACAAAGCAGAGGAGAAGTGCCAGCAGCTCGTTAACCCTCATATCCCCCTCCTTTAACCATGTTCATTATATCATTTACCAGTCCATAGAGGTACCACAGCCACAGTCAGGAAAGGCTTGAGGGTCAAGTGAAACACTTGGGCATCCAGCCCTGGAGCTGCTGGAGTGAAAAGACACAGGGAAATGCATCCTCTGGGATGCAGTTCCTGCACCACACCAACCCAAAATGCATCTTGTTTGAACAGCAGCCTTTAATTTCAATTTTTTTAGTTTTTTTTTCTTAAATCGATCCATAAATCTAATGTCATACTCCTCATTGAATTAGCCAGGCACCACATTTCCATGGCAAGATCCCAACCTATGAGCAAGAGCAGAGTTGTGGGTGAGAGCCTGGTGGTGGTTTCTGTCTCTGTGTGGCCAGGCAGATGCGCAGGTGACGCTCAGCCCCTGTCACCAGCAGCACTGTCTCTAGAAAAAATTGCAGCCTGCACCAGGGGTGGAGGGCTATGAATAGCACTGATATGGCACAATTCAATTCCGGCCGTGTCCATGAATCAGCAGGATTCGGAGAGCTGTAAATCCTGGTGGTTCTTGCTCCCTGCCTGCTGACAGTGCAGGATGGTGCTGGGGACACTGTTGAGCTCAGGATCTGCTGGAGCTCTGGATCTCTGCCACGGGGTCGGGAAAGGCTCCTGGGAGAGGAGGGAGACGAGGGAATGCTCTGTGCCCGTGGGTGTGTGGCAGTGGCCAACAAGCTCCTGGCTCCCCGAGGGTGCAGCAAGGCATCCCCCTCCTGTTTTTACTGTGTTTGTGTGTGTGTCTCATCCAGAAACACTGCTTTTTTCAGTCGGTTTTGACTGAATCTGGAAGTTACTCTGTTCCCTCTTGGAATGCAGGGATGGAGGGTAAAAGCAGGGGTTAAGGGGGTCCCTGTTGTGTGTGGATAGGTAGGGCAAGAATCACAAAGGAAACCTGTGTGTGTTATGAGCCAGCTTGGTTAATAAAAACTTAATACATTTGACTCATTTAACAGTTTAAATATCTATTAAAATGTTTTACTGGTGAGATCTGAATGCTGCAGGTATTTCTGCACTGAGCTGTGGCGCTGGGAAGGAGTTGTCTCATGATGTTTTGTGTGTAGAAATGTCAAGAAAGGCAAAAAGGTGCAGGAAACAATGCAGGGGGGGAAAGCCCTGATGATAATTCTTTGTCAAAGCACCTCTGTTTGCAAACACACACACGGACTCTTTCGTGCAGGGCTGTTTTGTGCTGGAGGAGTAGAGCAGGATGAAACTGGGAGAAGACCAGACTTGGAATGCAGCAGCTGTGAGAGGACAGCAAGAGGAGAACACGACCTGCCAGGTGTGGAGCTGAGAAGGAGATGCTACAATAAGCACGTGGAAGTGGAACAGGGATGGTTGCACGCTTGGATGGAGGAGGTGCCTTGAAGGCACTGCCCAAAAGTGACACCAGCACATGGTCCAGGGGAAGAAGGATCTCTTCCCACAACTATGAATATGCAGGCAGGAAAGTCCTGAGGGGTCAGGGTTAGAGTATAGGACTGAAGACTAAAGCCATGTGGTTATAGATGTACCATCATCAAGTGGGAACTTTAATGAAACGAGGGTTCCCTGCACCTCCTCACCAGGAGGGGCTGGAGAGCAGCTGGAGATTCGCTGATAAATTATGGCCTGTCTCCTGCTACAGACACGGCCTTAGCATCTGAAAAGCATGATAGAAATCTGTCCTAAATGATCACTGACCTTCAAACAGGAGGGGAAGAAAGCCAGACCCAACTTGACAATATCTTCTCTGAAGCAAAAGAGCACAAAACCCCCTATATTTAACTGGATTCTCATGAAAGATCACGTGTGCCACAAGAGGATAAATTTGGAGCATTCTCGGTTTCAGAGTGAATATTTTATATAAACAGACTAAACAGTATAGGAAAAATACAGTGCTCTGCACAACAGCAATGCTCAGTGAGCTAAAAAGCCAGACTGGGCCAGATCTTACTGATAATTCCCAGTGCAACCTATTCTTGAGTCTGAAGTCTCCTGAGAGATACCTTACATAACAGGAAATTGTGGATAATCACAGAAAATACATCAAAGCCATTTCAGATATTTCTAACCGAACACGTACTAAATGTTAGGGGGGAAGAAAAAAATGTGCAGATTAGCATTTAGGTTTTGTTGTTGGTGGTGGTTGGTTGGCCTTTTTTTTTTTTT
>VXAU01001033.1:0-29681 GCA_013399695.1 Formicarius rufipectus | reverse complement strand
AAAGAAAGAAAGAAAGAAAGAAAGAAAGAAAGAAAGAAAAGAAAAGAAAGTTAAAAACATGACTGAGCTAACTTGCAGGAATTTCTGGGATACTTTCCTGCATTCTGTTCTCTCGTGCAGCCAAGTTCCTGCGTGGTCTCCCAGCAGTGGTGCCTCCTCCACAGACACTCTCCGGATGCTCAGCACAAACACTGCATTTTCACCTACAATGCAGTCTCGCCCTGGCCAGACCCTTTGCAGGGATCAAACCCTCTGTCTCCAAAGCCTGCACAACACAAGGAGCACCGGGAGCCGTGGGTATCCATAGGAATTCGTGTTTGTCTCTGGAAGGTCAAAACCTTTCCCAGTTTTGGTTTTCAGCTTAAGGTGGGGAAGGAGCTGCTGAGGTTCAGCCCTTGAACAAAGCTGTAATAAAACTGTCTAGAAGAAAGAGTTTGGCTCCCTCCTGCAGGATTCATTACTTCCCCAGTAAATGCAACATGGCATTTTAACATGTTTGTATTGTGACTTCACTAGTCTTTGTTATGTATTTCAAATATAATGATATTTGATAATAGTCCATGGCAGAGTTATTTTTAAAATGTGTAATAGTGACAGCATTCAGACATATTACACACTTCATTTGAATGAGAAGAAGTTTATGATTCACTTGCCTTACAGAAATTGTATTTTACTGTCATTATCAAAATTACATTATTTAAGTACTGCACGATTTTCATACCAAATTATCTTTTCACAGGGAAAAAAAAAAAAAAAAGAAAAGAACAGTGTGGTCAATTACAGTGTATTAAAATCCTGAACACCATTTTCATATTACATTACAAACATTCTTTGTGCATTGTTTCTTTGCTGTAGCTTTGCTGTTCCATCAGATATAACCTCATGGCTGAGATGTACAAAACTGGCCTGAATTGGGTAGAATATGCAGAAGATGTTGATGCTGGCATCCATTATGCTAAATGTACATGTTAATCACCAGTGTTCTATTATGCTTATCTTTCTGTGGATTTTTGGCTAATTTTCCAGGTCCAGGATATTAACAGGGCTTTTGGTATGCATGGATTAGGTTATTCTATTAGGGATGGAAAGGCTAAGTGGGTGAAACCAAAGAAATGCAGCAAAAAGCTGTTGTCTGTGGATTGTAAATAGTCTCCAGCAGACATGTCTCTGCTTACTCTGCTCAGCCTCAAAGCCTGGGGAAGGGGATTGGTTTGTTTTCTTGAACTCATGGGTGGCTCTTACAGCTCCAGGTCAGTTGTTAATGAGGAAAAGAAGATTAATGGCAATAGGAGATGCTGGCAGCCCAACATTTATTCTGTGAAATCCGTGTAATATCAGATAAAAATGGCATTCATGTCACACTGGCTGCAAAACCAGTTGCTTTTCAAACATGATTGAATTTCACTGGACAGTTTTGAGTGTATGTCACAGAAGACTGTGGTTAGAATAAAGAGTAGATAGTCACACAGTGGTCAGTGTGACTGTCTAATTTCACTCAGAACCAAACCCACGTCTGGTGCCATGGACAGAGTGTGGGCTGGATGGGCTCGTAGGCTCTCGAATACACTGAATTTCAGGGAGAGCAATTCCATAACTGGACAAACACGGGGGTGTTTGGGTTTATCTCATTACAGGAGTGGTCCAGGAGCCACCCAGGAGCTCCATTTGCCATAAGCTCTGCAACATGAGGGTGGGCAGAGCAGGCTGGGCCACAGCAATGGACACAGAACAGCAATAATGTCCTACATTTTTAATCTTAATGTATGTGATGCCTGGGCAGTTACTGAAAAATGAATATAACAGCAAAGGGAATGCACATGTAAATCTACGACGACTAATCACTGAGATATGATAAAACAAATGGTGAAATTGAGCATGTAGAGGGCAAAAAAGAGTGGTTTGTCATCACTAACATGCCTAACTGGAAAAATCATGTCCTCACTAGGGAGTCTCACGTATCCATGCTGGAGGAGTTCATGACTACAGAGTAGGGAAGTACATCGTTTCAGGGACAGTGACATGTTTTGGAGAATTCAATATGCACTGTGTAATGTCTCCACACTCCTCTTTTTACCTGCTATTATTTTATTTACTATAAATATTATCCTTAGTGTTGCTGTGCTGCCACAAAATCCCCATCTGAAATCACAAAGAGGGGACTCTTGTCACAGCATCAGGGGAGATATGTGATGTCTCAATTCTAAATAAAATCCAAGCTTGTAATACAATTCTATAGGAAATTACCATTTTTAGTGAGTAAAAGAAGAATTTAACTTCTGGTAATTTAGGATGCATTCCAATCCAACCATCCAGAAAGGCCAAATTATACATAATAAATGATTGTTGAAAAAGAGGTGTCCCGTTATCTGTCTTGTCCACAGCAAATTACGAAGCCATTCTAAACCACAAATGTTTGAGTTCTTAATCAAAGAAAGCTACTCCCAATAATTTTGCTACAGATTTTGTATAGCCGTGAGGACGTAAGTCTGATAGAGAAATGATAAAATGTTTTTATAAGATCAAGTGTTATTTAAAAATTCACATTGCTTCATGTCTTGAAATTGCACTGGGAAGTCTTTTTGTTTCTCTTCAGCTGGCCCCACGGTCTTTGCAGTCAAAAATGCCATGTGTTTTCAGCCTGTGTGATGACATCACGGGAGGGCATTGCTCTGAGTGTGAAGGTGCCAGTGAAATCCTGCTTCCTTCATCCAGGAGGTTAGGATTGGGAAAAAGGACATAACGAGCCATAAATAGGAATAATGGGGTGATCAGACGACATGGAAAACGTAGGTTGAATATAATTAAAATCTTCCTGACAGTGAGCTGTGTTATGGCAGAAATAACCTTATGGGCTTCAATGGGAGCAGTGCCAGGGGAAGGGGTCTGGAGCAGCTCTGGTCCTGCTCCAAAGTCCCCCTGGCATCGGTGGGGATGTGTCTGAGGACACCAGAGCGGTTTGGACAGACCCAGGGCAGGCAGGGCAGATGTGCCTGCCCAAGCCCCCAGTCCCCAGGGCTGCTGTGGGACAAAACCTGCTAAAATCACCACCTGTGGCTGGGCCATCAGGGGATTTAAACAACAGAGGTCACTGTGAGGAACAGGGATATGGGGCAGTGCCAACTGGAGCTGGGGTCACACAGGGGATGATGGAGGTTGGGCATGTTCTGCACCAGAAGTCCCTGGGTTTTGTTTTCCTGCCTGTGACTACAGCAAACCAAAAGGCAGGGAAGCTATGAGGAAGCAATAGGCACAGCATCACATACTAAAAAGGAAAAAGAAGTGAAGAAACTGGATTTTTTTTTTTCATTCATCTTGTGTATGCTCTTGGTATATACTCTTAGCTCCTGCATCTGTTTCTCTCCTTGCAGACAAAACTTGCAGGATTACAAATTTCAGCTACTACCTGGTTCAAGAAAGGCAGCAGACTAAATATTTGTGGGAAATGGCTTTGCAGAAATAATTTAAGTCATATGTTGTTCTGTGGACACAGATTAAGTTTCAGTGCTGAACCTCAGTGAAGTATCACAAATATCAAGTACTAAAAATTCAGTTTCTTAACAGCAAATGTGCTTTTGTTCTTTTGTGAATTCCCTGCACCTGGGCATTCTTTTCAGCACCTCATCGAAATCTCCAGCCCATCCACGTGTTTTATACTCTGCCACAGACAGAGAGACAGTGACAGGGAAGTCTCTGTTTCCCAGTGAAGTTTCTGCTAGCCCCTTGGTGCAGTTATTGGTGGGAGAGAGGAAGGGATGCAAGGAGAGGGGTCAGCAGCTCATCCATTTTTCATTCATTAATGTATGTAGCACACTCAATGAGATGTAGAGATCTGCAGCACTCATCTGAGACTAATAAACCAGATTAAATAAAATTCCTGCATTTGTTTAGGTAAAGTTATTAAAACCTCAAGATCTTTGCATGGGGAAAAATGACTATAAACTTCTAAAATGTCAACCTGCAGCACTCACTGGTCTGTGGCACGTCTGGAGAGGGTTTGATCCAGCTACTGTAATGCTTTGTGATTATATTAGTTTAACCCAAAGCAAAATGACACAGTGAAAGTAGTTTCACAGCTACTTTTTTGGCATTTGAAGTCTCTTACCATGTTTCTCTCCATATTTTCCTCTGTATCCATGAATAACATTCACCTTTTCTTACAACCCTCTGATGTTTTTGAGTCTTGTTAAACTTCAGGTTACTACAGCTCCAGTATTTTGTCCTCCAGCACAAAGTTTGTCCTTACCCTCTCTCCTTCCTGGGAGTGCAATTTTGAAGTCACCAACTGACCTTCCACCTGGTTTTCAGAGTTTTTCAACAAAATTCTGAACTACCACCCCATCCTTGGCCATGAGCTCCACTTGCTGTTACCTTCAGATAAGAGGAACTTTTTTTTATGTTCCATTAACTCAGTTATTACTAAAAACTGCTCTGCAGTGTTGGACCAGAGAAGACGCCCACTGTGGAACCCTATTTGGTAACCTGTTTCTACTTTTTAATGAACCTGTGATGCCTCTAAACACTTTTTCAACAAACTGGTTAGTAACTCCATGTTTCCCTACCTTGCAAGCAAGGGCTCTATGGCACAGGGACACTGAAGACCAGGAGGTGCCCTGTCTGAGGTGCCTGTTACTCTGTCATGGAGTAAAACTACTTGGGTTTGACATGATCTGCTCTTGACAAATTCATTTTGGCTGCTGCTTATCTCCTCCTTGTCTTTTAGAAGCCTATAAATATTTTAATTAATTGCTCCATGACTTTCCCTTGATTTCCTTCTTCCTACTGCACTTCCTTTAGAATACCTAGTTATATGTAAATTTTTTTTGTCAGGGCCCTTTTCATTTATCCCCACATTTTTAGACCTTTTTTTTTTTTTGTAGTTTGACCTAGTTTCCAACTTCCTATACTCTCTTCGTGTGTTTTAAGCCATTGAAAAACTCCTGATTTAGCTACACTCATTTCTTAACATGCCTCTGCATTGGCAGAGTTTATGGTTCTGCCTTTAATATAGTTTTTTAAAGGAACTGTCAAATCCATTGGATATCTCAGACCTGTTCCCCAGAAAATCTTTCCAATTCTCTGTTTTTATTGTATAAATGACTTCTTGATGCCCATTGGTTTTGTTTTGTTTCAAACCTCAAGCTCATTCGTCTCCTGTTTTTTTGGGTTCCCTCCACATGTCCAGAGCAGTTAAATTTCTGCATTTCACCAAGTTCCAGCTCTGTCACACAATTCTATCAGTTCACAGAAGCATCATTCACTTCATCCTCCTGCCTCAGCAGTGCACAGAGCTGTGACACTGCCCTCATTTTTCCCTTTTACTTTCCCCCACAAACGTACAACCCATCCATCTTCTTTTCCACCCTGGGCCTTAGGACAATTCTTGTGTAGTCTTGGTATTTAAGAAAACACTGCTGTGCCCTCCCCACCCTTCCAGAGCAAGTTACACTCTTCTGTATTAATATTCTAGTCATGCAAATCACTTGAACAAGTGCCTGCTATGCCAATTAACTTGCAGTTTTGGTTGTGCATGGAGACTTTCAGCGTCTCCCATTAATCCCCCCCACTTTTTGCTGCACAAGATCATCAGACACTGAATAGGTGGGCTCATCCCCCTGCTTGTCCCTCCACCAACCCACCACAAATATCCCCAGGGGTTCTCTCGTAGCCCAGAGAGCTCAGCCTCCTCTGTGCACTGCTCTGACCTGCCACAGCTGCTGCCAGGAGTGTCAGAAATCATGAACCCTGATGCTGCTTTTCTTCTCTGTTTTCTTCTCTGTTGCTTCTTCCCTTCAATTCCTTCAGGTATTTGCAAAGGGAGATAATCACAAAGACTCCTTTAAAATAATGTTAGCAGAAGTCATCAAGAACTCTGCTGAAAAATACATAAAATAGCAGGCTAAACTAGGGAGTAAACTGAAAGGTGGTTTTCTAAATGCTTGTTAAAATAAAGCCCAGTTTTGATGAAGAAGTTATGCAAAATGTGAATTTTTCTGCTATTTAATAATATTAAAATTCCCCGGGTTACTGAAGCTCCGGAGATACTTAGAGGAGCTATTAGGGAAAATTTGGGGGGATTTAGGAGAGCCTTTCAGCATCTTGTGAAAGCACATTTTCTACCAGATGTTTGTAAAGAAAGGGGAAAAAAAGCATACTTTGATTCCTTTGAATCATCAGCTGCATAAGAATCTTTGTCTTCTGAAAGCCCCTCAAGCACTTTCTCTATATTATTTATCTCAAATATTAAGAGGAACTCTCATTAATTAATATATTTTTTTTTTCAGTGGATGACAGAGACTGGGTTTGGAGCTTTCTCAGGAAATTTTGTAACAATTTGGAAGGCAGGTTCTTATTTTCTGTTCGTTTTTGTTTTTCCAGAGCATTACTAGCTAGAGAGTGGTGGTGCTTTCAGGATTAGCAGAAGACATTGTTTATAATGCAGAACTCTCCCTGTCACAAAATCACGTGAAAAGAAATATCAAAATAATCTATTTTAATGCCACTGATAATTGCCACCACTTAGGAAAAGCTAAAGCACATCATATTCCTGTGGCAGAGTTTGCTTTCTCTCTGCTCAGGCTCTCCTGAAGCACGATTTCCAAACTCACTGGGATGATCACATGCCTAATTGCTGCTGTTTCTGTTTTTCACTGTTTCCAGTTGATTTTGTATTTCAGATGGAACCCGATGCGTAGCAGTCACCACAAACAAGCCAACCCTTGCCTGCCATGGCCATGCAGTGGCTCCTGGAGCACTGCAGCCACCAAACCCACAGGAAGAATAGGTGGGTGTCTCGGGTGTGACCTGAAAGCTGGAGGGTCTTCCCCCCAAGCCCCTTCTGCAGCAATCCCACCCCTCCAGCTGCTTCCTCCCACAGCCACAGAGCCAGCTGTGCCAGCACAATGCTGTGGGTGGCACGGGAACAAGGGCTGGGGATGAGGAGGGAGGCTCAAAACACTGAAGGAATGCATGGGGTGGGGTCGTGGGTGGGTTCTGTAGGTGGTGGAAAACCTTCTCTGCTCCCTCACCCAGTTACTCTGCCCCTTCTGCCCATCTCTGCCTGGGGATGGGTGTGCTGGTTTAGAGTTAAACCAGCAGGAGAAATGAATCCAACTCAGAATGGGATTGCAAGTCAGAATAACAGTGTAATAAAAGATCACAAAATACACTGAGACAGAAGGAAAATCCATTTGACCCACAGAAACAGATGCACAGCCCAGCCCAGTGGGGCACGAGCAGGATGGAGCTCACCACCCCATGTGCTGAGCACCACGTGGCCTCCCTGAGTTCAGAGTAAGAAGAAAGGAAGAAACCTGCTGGTGACAATGATGGTGGCAGTCTGGGGGCAGTCCCAGTCCAGTCAAGGCTCTGCTCCTCCTCTGGATCTGACCAGAGATCCCAGTCCCCAAACCCCAACTTCTCTCTGCTTGTGCTCAGATGGGAACGCCCAGTCCCTCCCCCAGGGGGGGAGTTTCACAAGGGGGGATTTACTCTGGGAGGTCAATCCTGGCATATTTTTGGCATCCCTGATGGCCCCTGAGCAGACATGACCCCTCAGGTGGGTGTGAAGACAGGAACACTTCCTTATCCCCCAGGAGTTCCCAAACCCCCCCCTGTGCCCTGAGGGGTGGGGTGTGCCCTGGGCAGCTGCTGCCAATGGGCCATGGGGAGCAGGTCATGAGAAAATGACACAGAGGGTTTAGAATCCACACCCACAGTGACAAACTGGTCCTGGCTACTATAACCAGGACAACGGGCTGGGGAAAGTGGAAGGGTGAAACACCCTGTGGCCAACCTGCACCTCACCAGCCCATCGCCAAGATTAGTTGGTGCCCAAGAGCACTGGTGACACTCCAGCCCCTGGATATAACCACAGAACCGAGGTCTCCTGGAGACAAACCTCCCATGGACACCAGTTTAAGTTCTGAGTTGCTGGAAAACCATAAACTGCACCAGATTCTCACCCCAGCTCAGCCTGCAGCCACTTGTCCATGTCTTCATATCCCAAGGCAGCTTGGCCTGGCAGGGTCCACAGCAGAAATCAGAGTTGTGCTGCCCCAAACCAGAGCAGAGAGACTCTCCCCAGCCAGCACAGAGCCCAGCTGGGGACACAAGGGTCTGCTACACGAGGGGGTATTTTGGTGCATGGACAGTGGGTTAACACCAGTCTCAACCTGAGGAACCAGAGTCACAGGCACCAACAAATGTTGCTCAAAGAGTGTGTCTCCAGGGTGGGTATCTCCCAACAGATGAAAAGTGACCCCACAGTCTGAAACAACTCATTAATTTGCAATTTCTCCTCAGTTCGAGACAAACATAGGTGTATGATTCAGGGATTCATATTTCCTCCTAGTCTCTCCGGTTCTTTAATCTGTTTCAGTAGTTGCTGGAATCAGGTGTGTCTAATAAAAGTTCAAGGAACATCAGTAAAGATGTGCAGTGATCTGCCCAGTATCTGTCCGTATCTGACTTATTTATTCTCAGACTGAGTGAAGATTTGGAACCTGAGGTTTTATATCTCCTTCTGTACATGTTTGCTTTCGTTTAACTGTTATGGTTTTGAATGTTTGTGCTGCTCATAAAAAACTTATTTCTTTTGTAGCTTGGAAACTGCTTGACCTCAGTTATCTGTTGTGGCAGTGTGTTCTCTCATCTAAAATCATGTGGTTTGATAAAATGTTTTCCTTCATTGGTGCTGAGTTTGTAAACAGTGGCTGTTCCACCCTCCTTTTGTGTCAAGCAGTGGGAGCAGAAACTCTCAATATCTTTTTATCCTGCAACAAACCATGAAATCAGCACTGGCATGGGAAGTCAGGGCAGATCCTTATGCAGACTGTCCAAAATGCTGCCTGGACTCTGCCAGTGCATCAACAAGACCATATAATTTTTTGGAAACAGTATCCTACAACAATTGATTTGTAGTTAGGATTAACTCTAAGGAGCTCAGGAAAAAAACCCAAAACACTAAAATAAAGGCTGGAAAGGGGTCCTTGTGCTTAGAAGTGGGTGATTTCTTCTCATGACCTTCATGACCTCTGGAAATCTTGGAGAGCTTCTTGCAGCTTCTGAATCAAATTCTTCTGCGTCTGAACTCCTGATATTTTTCCAAGTTCCATGTTATTTGTGGATGAGAAAACTTTGGACACAGAGTGGCTAATGCTTAGAAGCTGCTTGAGTGAAAAAAAGATGGCTGAGAAAGGCAAGGAGCTGATTCTCATGAGCTGCAACTTGAAGTAATTCTCTAGACAGCAAGACCAAACAAGTTAATTCTCCCGAGGTTGTAGAAAAACTTGGAAAGATAAACATCATTCAGTCTTTTATAGGTTGCAGTAGCAAGTATTTGGCTCAGAAAAGCCCTCAACAAAATATGCATATTGGTGTTTCATCAGGATTACAGAATTTAACAGGAAATCTGAATTAGGGAACGGTGGATCTGAAGGGGGAAGGCTGAGTTAGGGCAATCTGTTTGATGAGCCAGTGTTAAAGGTAATAGCTCTGGGTCTACATGTGAAACACCAGTCTCACTGAACTCCCTGGGAATTCTGATCTCTATGACTGGATTTCATGTTTTTTTCATTTTCTTCAGAAAGACAAGAGTTAAAGTTGGTGTATGTGTGTGTGTGTGTCTAATCAAAGTGCTATCTTTTTTAGACAGCAAAAAAATCAGCATTAATTAGCAGCAAGTGGTGGAGTTGGGCAGAGAGCAGTGTGGAGAATACTGCTGAAGGAGCAAAGTGGACCAGCCTGGAAAAAGCAGCAGACGGAGTGGAGCTCACCAAGTGATGTGAACCGATAGGCTGGAATAGTGAACCATTCTGGACAGGGAATTAAGGAAGAAATGAAATAGGCCAGCTTGCCAGGAGGCAGCAGGGCTTACTGGACAGCTCTGATTTTAATGAGCTTCTTGCAAGCCACACTTGCAGGATGTCAATAGTACTCATGCTGCATTTATTTTATTTATGAACAGGCAGATTCTCCGTGGTAAAGGCAAAGGCATAAGTATTCCAGAGACACCAAACAGTTGAGGCAGCGCCTTCACACGATGAAGCTGTGCCCCAACATGGTAGGACATGTCATGACAGTCCTGATGTGGTGGTGGTTGTTGAGATATTGCAGTTAATGACAAATGTGGCTCTGCTGATAGCAGGGATGACCCAGTGTGCCCCAAAAGTGAGCTCAGAGGCAGCCTGGGCAACAGCAGGAAAAACAAGAGTCACGCATGTTAGTGCTCCCCTCCGAAATGAAATACAACCCAGCTTCTTTAAAAGCAGCAGCCCCAAGGCAGGTCCTCCCATTCCAGGAAGGAGCCAAGCAGCTGGGTCAGTGGGAATTGTTGAGTACTGGGCATTCTTTAAGATAAAAACCAGCCCCTGAGCATGTCCCCTGCGAACCACTTCTGGCCCCCAAAGTGCTGCGTGTCCCAGGAGGGCTGGCACGGCCGCCCACCCTCTGCCAGCCCCATCCCCATCACCTGGGCAGGACCGGGGCGGGTCCGGGTCGGGGCAGACCCGAGGGGATCGCTCATCCTCCCGAGCAGCAGCGCAATGTGGGGCAGCCCTGGCCTGGGGCTGACGGAGGGGACAGGGCACAGGGGACTGGTGACAGGGGGTAGGGGAGAGGGGATAGGGGACAGAGGGTAGGGGACAGGGAGTAGTGGACAGTGGGTAAGGGATAGAGGACAGGAGATAGAGGACGGGGAAAAAGGAATAGGGAACCAGGGACAGAGGACAGGGAAAAGGGGATAGAAGACAGAGGACTGGGGATAGGGGACCGGGGATGGGACAGGGGACAGGGTATAGGGAACCAGGGACAGGGGACCGGGGACAGGGAAAAGGGGATAGGAGACAGGGGACAGGGCATCGGAAAAAGGTGATAGGGGACAGGGGACTGGGGACAGAGCAGCATCGCCCCGCTGCCACTTCGCCCTGGCCGGGCACAGCCACGGCGGGAGTGGGAGGGAGAAGCATTAACTCCAGCAGCTGTTTCTTGACCCCGGCTGTCAGCCCTGCCCCAGGACGGGGCGCGCTCGGGCTCTGCTGCTGTTTGGCGGGTGGGGGGGTGTATATCTGTGTTATTGTTATTATTATCATTATTTTAAATACAAATTAAAATCCGCAGCGTGCAGCTGGGGGCACACAGAGAGAGTCACACAGTGACAGGGACACCCACGCTCTCACGGACACACGAAGTGGGCCGGTTTTTGGGGTCGGGAGGGGTGTCCCCCGTGCCGGCGCGGTGCGGGCGCTCCCGCACACACCCGCAGCACACCCAGCCGAGCCGGCTCGCTCCCGCACACACNCACACACACACACACATACACACACACACACACACACACACACACACACTCTCGCAGCTCGACTCCAGTAATTCCCCAGCATGGGCGGCTTGAAACTGCTGGGGCTGAATAGCATTTGCTGTTCCGTCCCCGCGCCGCCTCCCACCGCCGCCCGGCGGGCCTGGCGCGGCTTCTCCTCTCGCTCAAGTTGTGCTGACACAGGAGCTGCCGCCNGATGTGCCGTGCGCGGATGCGGGGATGGGGTGTGCGGTACCCGCCGGGGCACCCGGCACCCTCTTTGCCCATTAGTTGTGGCTTTATGGTGTCATCTTTTTGTTTTGTTTGATTTGTCTTGTTTTAATGCACATGTGGAAAGGGACAAGTGGTCCCCGGGCTGTGTCCCTTGGGTGAGGGCAGAGCCGGGGGAGGGGGTTCCACGGGGGGAGTCATCCCCAGCGGTGGGGCCAACCTTGGAACAAAGAGCGGTGCCAGAAATACCCGTGCTTGCCCCCCGGCAGCCGGGCAGGGCTGGGGGATGCCGAGGAACACCGAGGCACACGTGTAGTGTGCGGGATGTGACCGCACCGGCACCGTCGGGCAGACCCGCGGCTCCAGCGCTGCCCCCCGCTCACGTCCCAAGTTGCTTCCACACAGTCCGAAAGGCTCGGAGGTTTCAGGGGGAGGTGTTTTCCTGTTGGCTTCGTGCCCTCCGAGCCCTCGGAAGGCTTTGTGGAAGGAGGATTAACTCTTTGCGGGGCTCGACAGGCGCATTCCACATCCCCTTGACCGCTGGGGAACAGCGGGACCCCGACGCGGTCATCGGGCACACCTCGAGGGCACGGCCGAGGGAGGGCAAAGCCGGAATTTTTGGAAGCGCTGGCTCTTCCCCCTCCCTCTCCTCTCCTTGGTGCTCGGCAGCTCGGTGAGCTGGCAGCAGGCGAGCGAGCCTGGCTGTTCCCAGCGTGAGCAGAGCATCTCTCCGCTGCAGTGCTGTGGTACCCGGGCGGCTGCGGCAGCCGCTCAGCATCCCAGCATCCCCAAAAAGGAGAAGGAACTCTGAGCAGAGGGATACGGAAAGGAGCACACGGTTGTGTGTGTGCGGGGAGAAGGAGTGAGGAGGAGGAGTAGTGTTGTTGTGAGGGCAACCAGGGCTGGAGGGAGTGAGCAGGGCAATCAGCTTCCACTTGCTGGAGACAGCAGGCAACTCATCCTGATCAAATTTTTGAATGAAATAGTACTTGGATATTCGATACTAACCATAGAAAGAAATCTTGAGCACTTGTGTTATAGACTGATTGAGGAATATTTATCCTAAGCTAGCAAAAAATACTTTTTCCCTTTTGGTAGAGTGGGAATACTTGCCTGTGACTCAGATCCACACAAACCTCCTTATTTTAGGGTGACCAGAGACATTTTAAGTTTCCCTAAGCTTAATTTGTTTGCAGCTGGGGAATAACTGTGTTTAGGCGTTTAAAATAAAAATAATGACTCTACAAATGACAGATCACTGATGTATTTCGGAATGTCTGGAGCTACCTGAACAAAAACCAGAGACTGCCCTTTAAGAAAACTCTTATCTTCCTCTTCTAAGCTTCCTGGAAAATATTGTTAGCACCTAAGATGATTGTACTATTTTCCTTTTATTATTTCCTTTTATTATTTTTTTTCTTCATAGTTAGTAGAGTTGTGTTTTGAGAAAAAAATGAGTTGGGGTTTCTGCAATAATTTACCCACCATTTGCTTCTCTGCCAGCTGTGGGATGCAGGTGAGACATCAGCAACAGGGTTTGAGGACAAGTTTTCAGAAACACAACCAAGTGATTTTCCTTATTTCTAAACATAATTAATTATACCAGCAATGAAAACTGTGCATAGCTTTTAAAAGCTTCAAAAATTGCTGATTGACTCAGGAAAAGAATGAATGAGCATATGTCTGTATGTGTTTGAAATATGCTCAGTTTTAGATTTTTGTGATGGTTTCACCTTATTAATTGCACTTTTCTCCAGTGCTGACTGGTTGCTCTTTAAGTGAGAGGGATTAGTCTGTGTGAAAACTCTGAGCACTGCACACTCTGGACTCCACTACTTTTAAGTTAAATTATAAATTAATCTGCAAGTGTTGCTGTCAGATGACTTAGCGGAGGGCCCAAGTACAGCAGGTGTGTGAACCTGGGAATACTGGATTGTTAACTGTATATTTCCATGGAACTTTCTGCCACATGTTGAAGTCACATGTCAGTTACAGGTTGCAAGCATTTCATTTTTATTCCATAGGATTTATTTCAAAGAAGCTTTATTTTATAGCCTGTTTTTAAATAACATCCTGTAGGTGGGCAAATAAATACGAGAAATTTGCTCTTCATACACATGAGGCACAGAGGACACTGAACTTGCCAACATTCACATTTTCTTATCGTTAGTCACACGGATTCCATAACAAATTTTGGTAAATTTATTCTAACTCCAGGTAAACAGGAGAAATAAAAGTGTGGGGAATAAAAAGCACCCTCTGTGTGGTGCTTTGTCTCCTGTACTCTTGGTTTGTGTGTTACTGTTGCAGACCAGCATGGCTCTAGGACGTGATGTTATATAAAATATCCATACACCATGTATAAATACTCTTATTATATGTACATATATAGGAAATAATTTGGTTTATGGCAGTGTTAACAGTAGCTGGTCATCAGCTCCATTGAGGGTGAGTTCACACAGGGTAGGTCAGAGCACAGTGACCATGATTTTATTGTTCTTGTCCTCAGATAGCATTTAAAAGCACACCTTTTCTTTTCCCTCTTTTAGTATTTCTGTTAACAGCACTGTTCAGATGCTGAAATGATAACTTTAATTTTTAAAATGTTTTGATATTTGGTTCAGTGTTTAATAATCCCATGCATTTAACTCTTCCTACAACAAACATCCAGTTATTTATATAACATACGTATGTTAGATAAATACATATTACATATTTATATCAAATATTATATATAAAATCATGCCCTGCAGGATTTATTTCATGCATGTTTAATAATAAGGCAGGTGTAGAGAAGGTGTTTCATGAGAGTAAAGACAAATTTGGTGCAGCAGAAGTGGTTTTCTGAATCTAATCAGAGGTATAATCTGTTCCGTATTTCACACAAAGATTATTTCTATTTTCACTGCCTTCTAAGTGCATCTTGTACTTATTTTGAATCCAGAAGAAGCATTTACCACTTACGAGGAGGTTGGTATGATATCTGGGCAGAGTTGTAAAAATCAAAGTCCATCAACATGAAGAACCTTTGCAGGACCCTTCAGCTGCTTCCACTGATGACAAAGTCTCAGAGATCTCATGGGTACAGGATCGTTTCTATAACAATATCATGGCAGTACAGATAATTAGAAATAATAACGAATTGGTAGAAGAGTTAAAAACATGAGAATACAAACTGTTTCATGACTGATACCGACAGAATTCATGTTTTTCAGAAGGTTTTATGGTAACTTTTTGTTTCTCCCCAGTGCAGCTGATAACCATCTCTGTGATGTTCTGAGCAGGAGTAATTTCATGTTGGTGTTGATGCCAGTTTTAACCCAAGAGCACCTTGCCTGAAGTTGGAATCTGGTCTATGATGTCTGTCATGTTTTCACATGTTTAGCAGCAGTGTGCTAACAAAGGGTGTGCTGATTTTATATTTAGCTAAAACATGTATAATGCTTGGGCTTGAAAATGAAGGTGCTAAAAACTAGATTAATGAGGTCTGGATAAACAGCTAAACAGTTCCTAATGGATTAAACTATAAAAAATACTCAATGTGTACTTTTTTTTTTTTTTCCCTGAAAAAAACTGCATTGTGTTGTCTAATTATTAGATAAATTTCCTAGCCTAGAAGGAACAATAGCTGAATTAAGTTTCCCCCCCGTAATTTATCGTTATTATATTTTGAATTATTTTAGATTTGGCCACCAGTTTATTTATTGGTACAGTGACTACCAATCTTCTTGTCATAAGTCATGGCAGAGTATTTAAGCTTACCCCTGTGGACAAAATCTTAAATCTTTCCTTCTTGTGGCAGAGTTTACAATGTTAGGAAATTACTTAAATAATGTGCCAAATGCCCATTTAGCACGTTCTTTTGTATATACAATAAGAAAACAGAAACATCTGAAATGTGGATTTCACAGTGGCTCTCTAAAATGTGGATATGAAAACTGAATGAATATGAGAACACAAAACTGCAGTCTGTATTCATATCCCTCTAATGATGAGGATCCAAAATGCAGGGCAGGGGAGACCAACAATGTCTTTACAATCCTGTAGCTGACAGTCCTTATGTAAGGTTAACCTTTTTCATTAAATGTGCCCCAAATTAGAAGTGTTTTGGCTGATGATGAGAAAGATTAAATCTGCCCTTGGAGAGCCGAGTTTGATCTGGCAAGGACAGGGAGCTCGGCTAACAAACAACTTCAATATTGTGGCTTTGTCACAGCAGTTTCCAGTGCCCAGCTACTGTTTTGAGTGCCCTTCATGTTTTCTGTTCTGCGGGGAAGTGGTTGCTGTGAAGTCTTGGCATCAGTATTTTTGTCTGTAACGTCATCAGGCTTGCACAGGTCTTTGAAAATATTCTAGAAATGTGCTTTTGCACAGTGGAAGGATGTGAGCATGGGAGCCTGCAGCCAGTGTTAGAGCAGCAGGTTACTCAGCTGCACAGTTGTGTTCCCTCCAAAGAAGTTAACTGAGAGGGCAGTAATGCCCACGGACTGGCTGCTGGGAGCTGAGGGGGGAGAAGTGAAACCAGAGCAGAGCTAGTGCTGCTGTTTTTTAAAGCAGGGTGTGAGAGGAAAGAAAGAAAATGTTTGGGCAACCTTTCTTCCTTTCTTCCTTCTCTCTTTCTTTTGTCTGCAGAAGAAAGAGAGAAGGAAAAAAAGAGCAAATCCGTTACATTAAAATTTTTTTCTTCCCCTAATGGAATAGTTGGAAGTTCTTGTCCTTTTCCTAGATGGACAAATCCTCTTGATACGTTTGGAAGTTTTTTCTTGCACAGGAAGGGGGAAAGAAATAAGATGGGGACTGCTGAGGGACCCAGGTTCCACCTCTGCAGCAGGGCCATATTTTTCTTGTTCCTGATGTTAGAACCTGCAGCTAAAGTTTGAGTTAGAGGAATCATGAGGAGATAGTCAGAGAGCAATGCAGGGAGGTTGGGAAAGACAAAACAGCTCCCACAGTGACAGTGGAAATGCTCTGTCCATCACCCTCCCCTGGGCTTATCCCAAAGCTGTGGGGCAAAGTTGCGCTGCAGTTCATTCCCAGGATGGTTCTGATTTACACAGCACCTTGATTTCCACGGAGAGGGGTGTGACCCACGCTGTGGGCAGTGCCTGCTGTGTGCCCCTGGCATCCCCTCGCTGTGCCTGTGCCCATCTCCTCCATCCTCTGCTCTCGGGGACAGGACCTGTCCCCGCCCTGGGACTCCCCCGTGGCACCAGGAAAGCCATTTCATCACATTTGTCACAGGTGGTCGCTGCCTGTGCCCTCCTCTTTCCTGACTGGAGGCTCTGTGACCTGATTTGTGGGAGGTTGGAATGCTCCTGGTGGCAAGCAAAACCAGAGCAGGCTGTCCTCGGCATTCCTGAGGAAAAATGAAGTCCTAGGCACACCAAATTTGATATGATTGGTTTGCTTCCATGCAGACAGCACAGGGTGTGCTGCCCCAGAGGTCCCCCTGACAAAGTGGGATACCTTCTTTATGTGACACCCCTGAAAAGAAAATTAATAATCCCATTTTCTGAACAGGGTTTAAATTCAGTGCAGTAAATAAGGCCCGCAACAACATATTTGAGACTGAGTAGAAAGCACAGGAAAAGCACAGCTGCTTATTAAAAGATTTTCATCTAGTCTGTGCCCCAGAAAGGTGGGCAAGCACAGCAGTTGATTCACTAATTACTGCACCGGAATGATGGTGTGTAAGGTAGACAAATTAAAGCAAAATTTTTTCTGTTGTCTGAGACTTTTGAGTACTCAATCTTGCAAGTGTAATAATATTTGGACATCCTATTTTATGTACAATATGTGTAAAATACTGGTAGTGTTGCTAATACAAATGCTGCTTTTCAGAGGGCCCCTTTGCTAGAGGGAAGGTCACCTACAATTCTGGGAAATGGCCATTTTATGGAAGCAAATAAATAATAAGCATAAAAGTACCCAAAGAAATAAGCCTGTGTATATCTACTTTAATCCCTCAGCAGTCTTCCTAAAATGGTAAAGGGAACTTCTCCTTAACAGGGCCAACACAACCAAAATCAGAGCAAAGACTCCAGAGAAAAGTTCAACCAAAATAAAATCAAAAAGAATTTTCAGTCTGTTTTCAAAACAGTGCAATTCAGGATCTTAATTTTATGTATGTCATGTATATACATTTTATACATGTGGTATATACATACATACATTAGATAGACATATATGTGTGTATATATATAATGTATGTATATAATGTGTATATATGTGTGTGTGTATATATATATAATATATATACACACATATATACACATACATTCTATACATGTATGTATATACATGTATATATGCAGGTTTTTTCTTCAATGAAAGGATGGAAAATTTTAGAGGGATTAATTTTATTAGACAGAAACTAGAAAGGTTGGAGGAGAGAAAATACTTAAAAACATATCCATCTCAAACCCCAAATTCTTACCTTATCTGGAAAGTAGCTATTGCAACCTTTTAATGCAAGATCAGCGCAAATACGAGGGCAGAAATAATGCAAAGGTTATGAGGCTCATTTTACTATGTATGGTGGATTTTAGAAGGACAAATGCAGTGATTGTTTATGTGATTAAACTGCAGCTTGTTTTAATTTTTAAGCATGTTTTAATTGGGTTGCAAATGTTGTATCTGATTCCTCATTGATAAAGTTTTAATAATTAATTTCAGCTGTAAGTGAAACTGATTGATACTAAAAATGATTTTAGCACAGAGGAGTAACTTCGTGTGAGTAGAATGCTTCAAATTACAAACAAAAATTTGACCTTGAAACTGGAAAACCACTGGATGATAAAACACGTTTTGTAAGCATCATCAATGTAAATGGTGAACAATGAAGTTTTTCCCCAATGAGAATAAAACTGAGGGCAAATGAATATAAATAAACCCCCAAACAAGCTCTGATTTGTACAAACTTGTCCTGCACACACCTTCAAGAAATAGTGTGTGTTGCTGGGATCAAAAGGATCATCTGCAGTTTCCACATGATACCATCAATTATGACTGGAATTTTGTGCTATAGCTCATGGATACAAACTTTGGAGAATATCAACAATATCCCATCTAATGACCCTGTGTTTTTTGCACTTTCTGCCTCGACACATCTGCTCAGTGATTCTCTCCTTGCTACCAACCTCTCTCATTGAGAAGGTTTGTGACAATGCTGTTCACACTCACACAAGACACAACCTGACACTGAAGTGCTGAGCACATAAACAACAACAACAACAACAAAAAGAGCATGGAATTACTTACTACCAAGCTGTTCTTGCTCATCCATTCCGTTAGGCAGCAGGTCAGGGCTGGAGTAAAGCACATGTAGGACAAAGAAGTTCCCCTTGTGGGGTTCCTTTTGAACATGGATTTCTCTCAGTGAAATCCGCCTGAGTCAGAGCTATTTAGTGTTTCTACTACTTCTGTACAAAGCCACAGGGCAAGTGCTGTCTGGAACACCTGGTAAGGTTTGACCAGCTATAACTATAGAGGCTGTAGAGTTGTCTTTAAAATTCTGCATTCAAATAGTATGGGACTAAGGGATCCACACTTGCAGGATGGATACAGGCTCCAAAGGTGGCCAAGTGCCAGCAGTCATGAAGTTTATGTTAAGCACTGCACTGTAACCACATGCCCTGGAATGAATTACTGAGCTTCTTAAATGGTCATGCTAATGTTTTTACTTATGAGTTCTTACCTGTAGAGGTATGGTCTCATAATTACGGTAATTACAAGGCTTATGAGTCTCATCATTCAAATCACCTTGCTCCCTCAAGACGTTCTCAAAATTGCTATCTGTCTGATTCCCACACACCAAAAAGGTAATTTCAGAGTAAGTTTCCACAATGAAAAAACAGCCTGAGTAGTCAGAGGAAAGAAATACTCAGCTTTGTTACTCACCCCCCTACCCACTCCTTTTTGAGATTCCTGAAGCCCTCCAGTGAGCAGGAACACTGTGGCTCATGCAGGCAGGGTCAGGAGCAGGGTGTAGGGTGGCACAGAGCAAGAGCTACTTGTCATACTAGACAAGAGATGGTGAGGAGGAAATACCTCTGCAGTGCCACTGCTGGTGTTTCTCACAGCACCGGCCACAGTACGGAGAGCTGCCCTAAGGGCTGCCCTGGCACTGTGATCAGATTATGGTTGTTGAATATTTCTAGGGTTTGATTTTTTTTTTCATTTAAAATTGTAGAATTGTGAAATTCTAGACTTGTTTGGGTTGGAAAGGATATTAAAGCTCACCCAGTCCCACCCCCAGCCATGGGCAGGGGCACCTTCCACCAGCCCAGGTTGCTCCAAGCCCCGTCCAATCTGACACTTACAGGTACGGGGCAGCCACAGCTTCTCTGGGCAGCCTGGGCCAGAGCTTTGGTGCCCTTTGAGCCAGGAATTCCTTCTCAATATCCCACCTAACCCTGCCCTCTGGCAGTGGGAAGCTGTTCCCTATGTTCTGTCACTCTTGTCCAAAGTCCCTCTCCACCTTTCTTGTAGGTTCTGATACTAAACCCGTCCCAGAATGCACCCTTGGGGGACACCACTGGTTACTGGTTTGCACTCAGATGCTGAATGGTTTCCTGTAACTTACTGGACACAGACATCCAGCCCTGTCCTTATCCACCTACAGTCCCCCCTTCACACCCGACTCTCTCCAATTCAGTGGCAAAGCCCCAGTCTACACAGAGCTAAGCAGTTCTGCTGTAAAGACAGAAATTATTTAGAATGCAAAAGGAATCTTCTATCCTATGGGGAATAGCTGTGTGCTTAATTTTGAAAGTTCAGAATTGCCTTATGGCTAAATATGTGCATGTGTGAAATCTAGAATTTGTGGAGATGGTGGCTGTTAGTCCCCAAGTACAGAAGGGAAAAGCAGGAGAAAATGTAAAAGAGGAACATTTAGAAATGTATCCTCTTTCACAGTGTACCAAAGAGTTATAAAAAAATGATTGTCTTTTGAAAGAATATTGGGTAAATTTTGTATCTAAATTAAATTATTAAAGACATATGAATTCTGCTTTAAGAGCCTAATTACTGCCTCATTGGAAGTAACACAGAGGGGCATCCAATGAGGAGAGAGTATGCTATAAATAGAAACCCCAACAAGACGGCTGCTGCTGGAACGTTCATTATACTGTGGAATCCAAACAAGGAGACAAAGTTCAAGAAATGAAATGTAGGGTAATACAACTTCCACACTTAGTGTTGTATCTCATTTGTGTCTGACTTTACATCACACGCAGAACAGTTATGGTTGGTTTGATTTGTGGCAATGTGAGATTTATAAATATCACCCCTTTAGCCTTTTCTGGATTGAGTTGTAGATACTCCATTTTGTGAAGTACTGAATGTTCTCTGAAAAGGAACATTGGTTACTGAAGTAAGATTGGATCCTTAGGAGCAGCCAGAGGAATTGAGGGCAATGTGGGTTAGTTTGGAATTTTATCTCTAATAAATCCAAATATGGTAAATCTTCAGGTGCTTTTCATTTTCTTGTAAAAAGTCTCACAATTATAATAAACTCATAGTGTCTCAAATAAACCATTATGTGATCATATAGGAAACAACATCAAAGCATTAGGGATGTGAATCTGGACTCACCTTTTTTAATGATGTTGTCACGGATTCAGTGAATGTGGTTACAGGATTGGGCCCTTAAAACAATATTTCACAGCTTCCTATTTCCAGTGACATGCAACATCCCACATCTTGTTCCAGACACCAATACTGTGGCACCTGGAGACTTGGTGTAGTGGTGGACTCTGGGTTAGTGGTTGGACTCGATGATATTAAAGGCTTTTCCAGCTTTAGAGATTACATGAAAAAAAAAATTATGAAGTAAATTAACATAGCTTGCTAGGAAAACCCTTCCTAAGCTCAATTAAACGTGCTTCTTTTTACTTACTTAATATCATATCTCAAAATCCTTCAGTTCCAGTGGTCTGATTATCTCATCAGCTTGCCCTCCCTTTCCTTTTACTCTGAACAATAGTGTACATTTTCATAATAATTATACTTTGATTTTCTATACACCTATGCTTTCACTTGAGAGTCTGAAAGGGCCTTAAGTACTATTGAATTCATCTTCAAAACACCTATTCCATTATCCCCCTCATCCTCATTTCACAGGTAGGTGAAAAGAGCAGCAAGGATTCAGTGCCCTGCCAAAGGTAACAGAGAGAGAAGAGGCAGAGGTGGAAGCAGCTGTGAGCTGGAAATGGGTGACAGTGCCCTCACCATCAGCCACCACTGATCCCCCAGGTGATAAAAAGGGATAGAGCAGCTGCTCCTCAGCTTCTGGACACAGGGAACGAGCTGCCATCTCCCAAGGTGCTGCTTTCAGCCACCTCTGTGTTTAAACATCCTCCTAAAACAGGCAAGATAATTTACCAGACAGACAACATTTGTCAGTGGTGTTGCAAGCATACACGGGTATGGTTTTTTTCACATGAACAAAACACACCTCTCCATAAAGCCACGTTGTTTGACTGCGAGCAGGTAAGGGGATGGGAAAAGTTACGGAGTGTTGAGATAATGGGGATTAAGCAGAAAGTGGCCTGGATTTATGTAAGCCTTCAGGATGGCAGACAAAAGAAACGGGGCTGGGAAAACACAGTGCTCCAGATTGCTGCTGTTGGGTGGGTCTCGTTTGAATTGGTGCTCGGGGGCACATTCCACTATTGTTACACGCAGAATAACCACCTCTCTGGCCTCTACAAATCGCATAGAAATGTATGCATTGTACATCAGGGATCCACCGTTCAAATTCACGTTTTATTGTGACTTTGCTTCTCGCTTTTGGCTGTTTCTGTGAAATTTCCTAGGAAGAGAAATCTGTCCCTTAGGTGTGATTTAGTCCGAGTTCTCTGCGGGACTTTATCTGGGTTTGTCATTCCTCAGGTGTCGCAGTCCCAGGATTACTCCGGATAATGCAGAGTAATTGGTGGACTAAATGAGTTCTGACATACCTCCACTGACTCCAGCAGTCGCACCGGGGTGAGTTTGGCCCGTGGGTTCCATTGTTATGTTAAGGAGCTGTCAGCGCCGTGCACAGATGAGGGGATCTCGCACTGATGAGCTGCCGAAGGTACAGTGCCGTTTCACAGTGATATCAAATAAATCATTCAAATTTCGGTGACAGATTGCTCTCATCCTCTTGTCGTCCTGAGTTCCTTTGATTCTTGCTGTATTATTTACCAGGTGAAAATGCTGCACAGTGGCTGGAGCTGTGGGCTGGAAGTGGTTTGGATAACCTCTTCCCCTTCCCTGCCTGAAATATTCCAGCGTGGAGTAACTGTGTTGTAGGTAAATACTTCAGTAAATTTGGGATAAATTTGGTCAAGTAGGTCAGTGCAGGTGGGAGCTGTAGGCTAAGCTAGATGTAAGAAATTCCAAGGTGAGTACTGGGGGGGAAAGGAGTCCTGAGACCGCAGGAAGCTGGTTTTGAAATTCTGCTGACACAGTTTGGAGGATTGGACCCCAAATATTCTTTTCCCCAGTGCATTTCTGTAGTGGAAATCAGCTGTTTCAGGGTCAGGAGAGTATTCCAGGATCATCCAAAGGATCATCTCGCTTGATAAATGATTATGCAGCATGCTGCAAGTGAAACTTTGAATTAATGTGCAGCTTTTATTGGAAAAAACCCAAACACAATTGCGTTCGATAATATCTCTAACAGCTGATACGAATTTTGAGTCTGTTAAATTTCTGAACAATGTAATTCAGAAGAATGAAAAAAAAGTCCTTGGCCTTATCCAAATAAGGGTGAACAAAAGCATGAGTGTCATACACAAACTTATGTTATTTAGCAGAGAATTTGCTGAAGTCTAGTATGGATATGATATTTCAGCATGTGCTCACATGCCCATTTTAAACAGCAGGTCCTTTCTGTGATGCAAATAAAACTCCTGATCATTAACAAATGGGAGAAAAAGATGTATTAAAAGTGCTCTTACGTTGGTGAGGACAATAAAGCACAATGCTTCTCCCCAGTGCCACAACTGTTGCATTAGGAACGCTGGAGAGCAATAAAATGCTCGAAGTTCTTCAGGGAGGAGAGGCCTGAAGAGAACTGCATAATCCAGTGTCACAGGTTACTTTGTTATGCACCCATTTAGCTCACATTTTAATAAGTGGTTTTGACCTGGCAACTCAGAGACCATCACCAGCTTATGCACCTGTACTTAAGAGATTTTTAACAACATTTTTTGCTATGTAAACCTGTAGATTTCTTACAGAAGCACCTCAAGCTGCTGTTCATACACTCATACTAGTGTTACAGGCATGCCTTCTGACAGCACAAAGCAGTTTCATTTCAGTGTTGTAGGTCCATGGCCATAGGCCAGTGGGTGTTTTTTAGGGTACAGAAGCCCAGAGCCACATGATAATCTCCCCTAATCCCCAACAGCCTCCACAGACCCCAACCTATGATAACCCCTCCTACAGCCTACCCAGACCCCTCAAATCCATGCCCTACAGCCCCTGAAACCCTCCAGAGACCCCTCCAATTAATAACCCCCTATAGCTCCCCAGACCCCTCCTGAGTCTCAAATCCATAATATAGTATCTCAAATCCAAAATCCAGATGCCCTCAAATCCATAATAATCCCTCATTATCCCCTACAGTCCCCCAGAACCCCACCAAAGCCCCCCTGAACCCCCTACTCCCTCACCAATCTCTGGTAACGCCCCAGAGCCTCTCCAGACTCCCCTGTACTCCCCAAGGCCACTGAAAATCCATGATACACCCTATCAACCCTCTAGACACCCTCAAACATCCATACCCCCCTATAGCCCCTCATAGACCCTCTCAGATCCCATGAAATCCATAACCCCCATTACCCCTATAGCCCCCACCAGACCCATCACAGCCTCCCCAAATCTATAACACCCCAGAGTGCCCCCTGAACCCCAATGTGCCCTCCATCTCCCCCAAATCTCCCTTCTAAACTCCTTACAGACCTCCTGTAGCCCACCCAAAGTCCCCATAACCCCCTCCAGACCCACCCAAACCCATGATAAGCACCCTGCAGTTCCCACAGACCCACCTCGTGGCCCTCCCCAGTCCCCCTAGATGCTTTATAAGCCCCTCACAGCTTTCACCCTTCTCACACCAGGAGTTATTTTCACAGCTCTGGTGTGTCTTCAGTGTGCCAAAAGCAGGCTGCAGTTGTGCTGCCTCACTGCCAGGTATGGAACTGGTATTTCCACTTGAGATCTAAGCAGTTAGAGAGGGATCTCATGGTCTTCAATAAGAGAAAACTGTTGTAACTAGAATAACAGGGAGTGATAACAACCTTACTGGGAAGGTTTGACTGTGAGCTTAAGCACTAGGGCTTATTACTTTGGTGTCACAGGCAAGGGGAGAAGTGGGTTTACAATGGAACATGAAACCAAATCTTCACTCCTGAAGACACACCTATGATGATCCCTGGAAATCTTGAGATCAAACACAGAGATCCCATCCACCCCTACGTGCAGGGTGCTGTGTGCATACAGTACTATGGCATCCATAATATGCATTAAGTTGAAGTTGCTGGGACACAACATGCACCAGTATACTGTACACAAATACTGTAAAAAAGCTGTACATAAATACTTCTGAAAAGGCATACCTCTCATGGTGTTGTAGGCTGCATGTCAAGTGCTCGGAGGGGGATGCAATGCAGGAAAAGTGCTTGGTAAGGATTGTAGAACAGCCCTGAAGGCATCATTTCAGTCGGTGTGTTTGAGAGACCATGAGGGAAAGTTTGTCAATTCTTAAGCAGCTTCGTGTTGGTAAGAAAGAGGTGTCCAGACACAGGATCTGAGGTGCCAGACTTGTGTTGTGACTTCTACCAGATTAATTAAAAAACGGTGTTTGTTCAATGTTTTATGCATTTTGGTGGAATGCAAATTCTTGTCACTATTCATTTGTTCCAAAGCATTTGCCCTGTAACGAGGAATTCACCTGTGATTTTGGCAGTAGTGATCAGTAATGTTAGGTGTAGTCTGCTAGTTACTTCTTTCTTGGCTTCTGAATAGTTTCTGGTGTTGAATTACTTCATTTTACAACATCATCAATCTGTCATTTTCATCCATGAAGACATTCCCTCTCATTCTTCAGTTGGGTCAATTTCCTCAAGTAGCAGAATTTACCCTGAACCTTAGCACCAGGTTTTGTTTATGTTATTTGTGCAAAACTAATCCCGGTTCTGTTCTACTTACAGAAATATTTCATACAGTGTACTTCAGATTGGTTCCTGACTTGTTTGATGGCAGCAAACTGGGCAGTGGTAGTGTAAGGTTTTTGGGTTTAATAGAACAAGAGAGAAACACAGTACTTTTCTTTTTTACTACAAGTATATATATTTACTATAGAGTCTAATTGTATTCTCTTATTGTACATTCATGTAATAATGAACCATGTGTTATAATAATGACCTTTGCTCCACTGTCTCCACATGTTTCAATGCTGTTTTGACCATGAACTTGTAAGCTGATTAATAAAACTATCTTTCTGAATCCATTAGTCCTTCTCATTATTCTCAATGTCCCACAAATCTAATTTCCCTGCTCAGGAGCAACACTTTCTCGAGTATTTTAGCTGCTATTATCTTTTACATGAATGGCTGGAATGTTTTGTAGGCAGCCTGCCTCAAGTAGAGTTCAATATGTGTTGGGCTAATAGGGGACAAAAAAATTAAGGAAAACAAGAAAGAAGAGTGAATTAACAGTAACAGAAAGAGAATACAAAACAGACGAAAAAAATAATCGAAATCCTGAAAGAATGAATAAATTTTATTTATAAAGAAATAAGTGGGGAAACTGCTAAAAAAAGGTGACAACACCTGCTGCAGGGTGGCAGTACTTCCTTCAGTGCTGGCTGGAAACATTTGCTGCTGGAGTGGAATAAAAACCCTCATGAAAAATGAATACTGTTTGTGTACCTCTCAGTTTATTCCCTTTTGAACTTTCCCTCAGCACAGTCACAGGGCCCAAGAGCATGAACATTCAAAGACACAGACCACGTGCCAACAAAATTCAGCTCCATTCACCAGCTGAGCAGTCACTACAGCCTTCAACTGGTTATTGGATTCCTCCTTTTCTGCCAGAAAAAGGAGAAATAACACTCCTCGTGGTCTTCGTAAGAGCACAGTGGTATTACAGTGATTACTGTAAAATAGGGTTTGTTAACAATTTCTAAGGAGTAACTCTCCACTCATCAAGTTCTGTCAGGGGATAGAATTTCAACTATTAAGTCTCCTGAACAAACAAAGCAGAAGAATGCAGAGTATCTTACTTTTAACTCTTCTTACGTATCAGTACAGCAAATGAGGCACTCTGTGTTACAGCACAAGTGAATGGGTTTGAACACACTGTCCAACAGCCTCACAAGATGTTCTCACCAGCATTTTGCTTTGGTTATCCCATTATTCCTGATTTTGCCCACCTGGCAATATTCTTTTATTTAAAACTTTGCAGCCCAAGTACTACCAAGGACTGGCAGGAACAGATTGTTACATCTTTTTGTCTAGCAGCATCGCTCAGCATCAGAAATTAAGAGTAATCAAAGAACAAAATGTAAGAAACAGCATTAGGATTACTGTGAATGGCTCAGGAGAGGAACCACAAGGGGGGATTTGCAGAACTGAATGTACATCATGTTAATTCTGTCACTCCAAGAGATGTAATGTCACCTTTTTCCTTTGGAGAGTAGAGTGCTGCCTGAACTGCCTGACTGATCAATGGGCTTGGAATGAAGCTGTGTTTCCTGGGACAAAAGAACAGGATGAAGAGATGAAAAAAAGACCTTTCAGAGATCATTCAGTCTAGCTGATAAAGGATTATTCTCCATGATCTTTATTTAGCTTAGTTATGAAATTCCCAATCACTAAAGTTCCTATGACAAATGTAGTTTAGTGTCAAAAATTATATTTGTAAAAAATATTTGGTAAGATTTTGATACTTGTATCAATGATTTTTGTCATTCAATGATAAATGGAACAGTAAGTAGGCTAAATGTATATAGAGGAAAACAAAATGATCTGATGACCCTTTATGCAATTCAGTATATAAAATCTAAGAAGTGACAGAAGGAACAGGACTATCCATGCTTTTGTATGGCAGAGACAAGATGGAAACCTTAGGCTTTTATTCAGGAAAAAGAGGGAAGAGAAAGTGAAGAAACCCCTATTTTAGGACTTCAGTAATTTTAGAACCACAGCAAATGCATTCCCAGTGAGAGGCACTCACTGCAACCTACTGCAGTACCCTGACAACAGTCCTGGAGATGACCGAGCTGATACCAGGTGCTGCAAGAACACACTGTGAATCCCATCAGCCTGATTTTTTCCAGCCGTTGACAACTCCTGTGCCAACTTCGATGCAAAATCAGGGCCCTATCAGCCACTTTTTCTATGAGCTATGTTTCAAACCCGACCATTCTTCCCTAAGAAAATCCGGAGAGACAGTAACAAAGCTAAAATTAGAAATCAGGAGCTGTAGCTTCCAAGGCAATGCACATTACGTGACGCTTTTTCAATACCACAGGCATTTTCTGTTAGCAAAAAATGGCTTAGAGACTACACTCCACAATGCAGAAATTCTCCCTCAAAACTCAGGGTTGGCTGACAACATGGTGTTTTACTCACCAAATTTCAAAACACCAACATTTAACAGAAACAGTGAAGCATGAAATAAATAACTCTGATTATTAAATAATGATTATAGCGTCACAACCTGTAGTTATAATGGTACCACCCAAGCTGTGCAGCTGCTTTTGAAAATGTTATATGCAGTAAAAATACTAACTATGGAGGCACCATCATCTGTGCAAAGCACATCATGCAATTAATAATTCCCCAGAATAACTTAATGAGGGAGAACTCTGCTTACATATACCTAATGTTGAAAACTGCAAACTTAGATGGAGCATTTTATTGATCATGAGTAGCAACAATCATCTTTAAATAAGAAGAGTGGCACATATTTGAAGGACTTGGCTGCTAACAGGAATTTCAAGAACAGAGAGAAATGGTTTACTTCAGGAATGTTCCAGAAAAAAAAAAAAAAAAGAAAAAAGCTTGGGCTGCCATGACCTCTCCACCCCTGGCAAATTCCAAGGAAAATAGGAAGTGCATAGTTGGAGAATGTCACATCACAACCCACCATTTGCATATGGAGGCTCTCCCTGAGCAGTGTGGTCCCCAAACCCATGGGGTAGCCCTGGTTTACTATAAACACAACAGTCATAAAAACACTTAAAATGGCAGTTTAGAGCTAAATAGGTAAAACAAACACTTTACATCTGTCCCAACATAGGGCACTCTGCACACACTACAGTTTGGGAAGCTTAGTTGTGCCAAATGAGACCTTACCAGTGAAAAATGTATGGTTTATTAGACTCGTAAATTTAAAAGCAATTCTCCCAGGATTTGTGCAGCAAACCTATGTTGGCACACCCACCAGATTCTCTGACCTACAGGCAGGGACAGAGACAATGCTCTGGGTAGTGGAAGGAACATGGAAATACATGTTGGGCACCTCCTGGAAGCGGCCGAGGAAGGATGAGGTGACAACACAGTGCTCAGGGGCCCCATGGCCATTTCAAGTCCACACTCCTGCCTCTTCAAAAGGCAGTAACATTTATGGATTGATCCGGGAGGGAGAGGATGGTGATTAAGCCTGTGGAAGGGATGAGAAATGTTGAAATTAACACTGGCATTGCTGAGCTCCCTGAGGAGGAAAAGTCTGGGCTGGGTTGTGGTGGGCTCACGCTGTGGGGTGGTGGGTGGCAGGGAGAGCCTTCCTGTGCCCTGGGGACTCAGGTGCCGTAGCCCCACAAACCCCTCATTCCCACATCCCTCTCATCACCCTCAGCCCCACAACCCCCTCATTCCCGTATCTCTCTCATGGCCCTCAGCCCCACAACCCCCTCATTCCCACATCCCTCTATCATCCTCAGCCCAGCCCCTCATTCCCACATCCCTGTATCACCCTCAGCCCCACAACCCCCTCATTTCCACATCCCCCTCATCACCCTCAATCCCCCAAGCCCCTCATTCCCACATCCTTCTATTGCCCTCAACCCCACAATCCCCTCATTCCTGCATCCCCTTCAGCCCACTCACCTTCTTGTCCCCCACATCTCCCTCATCCCTCGTATCCCTCTCATCCCCTGCCA
>VXAU01001021.1:4734-17794 GCA_013399695.1 Formicarius rufipectus | reverse complement strand
CAGGGAGGACTTCTAATGTAATTTGTGTTCAAATGGAAAAAAAAGGTTTTTTTGAATATGAGGAGACAGCATGAGGTAAATTGAGACTAAAATTACCTCAGAAGTTTGTTAGATCTCAAACAATTTTTGCAAAGTTTCTAATGTTAATCTGAATTCTTTGTTCAGCTGCATAAGTTTCAATCCAAACTGAAGTATTCTAAGATTTTTTTGAAATTATAAACTGCATTCAAGTTTCAAATTACTTTAATATATTATACAGGTCATTACAGTGTTGTGGTTAAGTAATATCTACTTTTAAGTAATCTTTAAACTAAGGTAATCTGAACTGGCAGTTGTGAAGTTGAATTCCAGTCATTCAAACATTTCATTCAAACCCTTTCTGTATCTTGAAAATGGCTAGCATCATTTTCAGGTGGGAGACATCCCAGAGCACCTCCAGCACTCTGGTTATCACCCTGGTTATCACCCTGTTACTTGGGAATATCTTATTTATTATGGGGGTTGTTATTTCTGTTATTGCAGGTACTATTAATTCTATATAGAGAGGCTGTAGTGCAAGGCTGGACATTTCATTTGTTTTAGTGTAACTTCACCGAGTCCTAAAATGTTTTTGTCTTTTTGGAGTTGAGTAATGAAAAAACAAAAACAAAAAACAAACAAACAAAAAACCCACAACAAACAAACAAACAAAAACAAACAAACAAAAACCCCAAAACCCCCCCCAAAAAACCCAACCCCAAAACAAAAAACCCCTGCAAACAAAAAACCCCCACCAAACAAACCAACAAAAAACCAACCCCCCTATAATACCAAAACTGAAAATATCAGCTAATTCTCAAGGTATATTTTTTTGATAGAGTCATTTTGAAAAGATGCGTGTAGGCAAATGGTTCTGAATACAGTTTATCTACCATGTGAAATAACTGAAAGCTATACAAAGACTTTTAAGCCAGCAATACTTTCTTACATTTTATATATCTGTTTCTCAATCTTTAGGCCATCAGCCCATCAACTACTTTCTAGTGCTGTGAACAGGTAAAAAAATTGAAAAGCTTCATTTTATTGCGTTGCTCTCCTACCCACATTGGAAGACACACATTTATTTTGTTAACATTTCACATGAAGCAAAAATATTTAATATTCAAAGAAAAATATTTACTAGAATATATTTTTGTCATTCCATGTCCATAAATACCATTTTGTTAATGTTTGGTAGAGAAGTCTTTAGAAGCAATTTTCCTTTTTCTATTACATAAATACAGTGACAAACCTCAACAACACAGGTATTTTATTTGCAAATATCCTTAACTCCTGTAAGAAACAGTAGTAGTTTTAATTTTGCAATAATGTTCAAATTAATAATAGTTTATTTCTGTAATAATTATGAATAAAGCATATTTATATGCGATTGATCTTGGATTTTTTATTAATACTTTCATTATATTTTCCCTTATGACTGAAGACCAGAAAAATTTCCTTTTCCATTATTGCAGAGGTACACTCTTTATTTTTCTCCTTTCAAGTTGGTAGACCATATGACATAGAAGGCATCGCTGTTTCTTTCAGATGCATTGTTAAGGTGACGTGTGCCTTACTGCTGTGAATTTCAAACAATATAGCAGTTTTATTGTCTCCTGGTTTATTTATGGCTAACTAAAATGTCTTTTTGTGTACACATACTTTGAGAGTTGTGTTCCATCTGGTCCTGCATATAGAGGTACTTTTACTAATTCATTGACAGATGAGCCTTCCAACTGTTCAGGTTGGGAGTTATAAACCTCTAGCTCAAGGATATGGTAAATGTTTTGACTAAACTGGGAGCACTCCTCTACTAGATGCCTGGACAGCCAACTGGGAATATTAAGCTCCATTCTCATGGCCTGTTGCAAACTTCCAGGTCATGAGATATGAAATATTATCTACATGCTGTCTTGTTTTTTACATGCTTATACATGCTTGTTAAAGGTTACAGTGTATGTCCAATTAACATATGCATGCAAGAGATAAGTCCCTGAAGCTGTTGAAGGATTATTGTAAAAGTAATCTATCTTCTATTCCAGAAAAGATAACGTAAAAACAAAGCAAGCATTTGAAAGTATTTTCAAGTATACAGTAATTAACGTTAGACTGAAATAGAGAATAAGCTTCAGTGGAATTATTTGAAATAAAATCCAAAATTAGTCTTTCTTCAATATTGCTGTAAAGGTCTATTTTATCATGTTTTCCGAAGTTATTTCAGCTATCCTTATGTAAGATCTTACTTTTAAATCATCAGTTCTGGTTATTGTTTACTTGAATGACTAAACTTGGATAAAATGGCAAAATCTCTTTGCATTTATGAAAGTCTATTTGCCTTTGCAAATACATTTTATATTATCTGGTAGCCAGGGAATTGGAGCTCCTCCTAGGCAGGTACCCCTTTCATATAGGCTGTTAAGAAGTTTGAATATATAAAGATAAAAGGCAAAATAAATTACTAGGAAGCTTCTTGATTTTTTTCTTAGTTTGATAGTGTGCTCTCTGTTATATGAAGTCAATTTGTACAATCACTTCATCTGTAAACTTTCCAGCTGGCATGCTGAGTATCTAAACAATTGTGGAAGGGAAAAATCTTTGCTTTTTAACGTTCTCTCAAAGTGATGTGACAATTGCCACAAAAAACTTCTAATAAGTGATGAGAAGTTTTCAATAGAGTGAAACAGAAAGATAGGTCTCTATAATACAGCTCTCCTGAGCTTGTTAAAAAGGGAATACAGGCTCTGAACTCATCAGATGCTACTGCTTTAGTTTTTTTAGACACAGAACTATTTCAAATGCAAAACTTGTTACACTGAGTTCAGGCTTCCACTAGGTCCAAAAGGGAAAACATTTACTGAAATATTATCACTCGTTAGGACAGTAAGAGTGCTATCCATATTGTGGTTTTGATTGTGGATAGGATTTTCAAAGAACCAGATTGCCCTGGGAAGATAAATATTATTTAAAGCCACTTGTGTTACAAAGACGTATTGGTTGTTCAGGAGCTTAGTTAGGGTTTTTGCAGGAGCAGAACGGCTATCACTAAAGTTTTACTTTTTAGGAGGGAACTGATAAAATGCTATCTTTGGCAGAGAATTATTTTAGGTACGTTTCATATGAGAGCAAAAGTTCTGTTGTCATGCTTTACCTTTCTATCCTCTCTTTTTCTTTTTAATCCTAAGTTAGTACAAGTTCTGAATATTGGATGAATCTTGGCCAAATTTAAACCAAGAGAAATAGGTCTTGTTAAGGTTACTCAAAAGTCCTTAAAATAGATGGAATGTGTATGGAGACTCTGAAGTCAATAGTCAGGCCTGCGAGCAAGTGAGAAGCAGTGACTGATCATAGATGTCTCTTCTTAAGAGCCAAACAGCACAGAGACTGGTAAGAGACTTGAGAGCTAGTGAGGGGAGTTGCAAGAGTTGTGCAGGAGAGGAGAGGAAAGAATGCAGGAAAAAAGCCTTGGGAGCGCTGGATTGAGAAAAGTAATAGAAGGCATGTTGGCGTATTTGAAAACTTTTGGTTATTCACTCCTGAAAATATTGAGAATCAGCCTCCTGGGGTGACAAATGGGACAACACTATCCACATGGCATACGCAACCTGGGATAAAAAGGACTGTATTTTCAGTTTCTTTAAATCAGAATTACACCAAATGTATTCAACACCTGCCTGACTTAAAAGGTTTGGTTACAGAAAGGATGATTAAAAAATTAGTAAGTGAAACACTAGTGAGAAAGTAATCAGAAACCAAGTTCAAAAGTTTTGTAATAAAATTGTACAAAGTTCAGATGGAAGAAAGTAAATTTGGCTAAAATGATAGAATCTCAAAGGTTTTTTGAGCCAAACCAACATTTTTCAGACTTCAAAGAAGTCTGAAATGAAAGATACAAATAGCTAAGTGTTCTAAATGAGCTTTACATTAGGACGACTAAGATTAAACTTGAAGACTAGACAGACAGTAAAGTTATGCCAAATCACAAAAAATCAGGTAGGTCCTGAGAGCTCTGAAGTGATTAAGACGCACTGTGATACTGCGTTTTAATATAGTTTGCCATATATTCTGAGAACTTTCCTAGTTATTTCTATCCAATCTTCTTTTCTTCAAAACCTTGAGAAAGCCTTTGGAAATTTTTAGAAGCACCTTCTTATCCTTTAAATAAGACGGAACAATGTATTGGGTTAAAACTGGGTTGGAATTGGGCTTTCCAGAGTCAGAATGTCAAACAATAGATTAGATGGCTCAGTTGCCTTTACCAGAAGTGAGATTTTTCCAAATGAGACTGTCCTTACACATGGACATAGATACACATGGACAGTGATAGAATGAAGTTTGAAAGCCTTTCAGTGATACTGTACTTAATAAAAATCCACCTTTTTGGTATGAACCTTTGCATCTCTGCTTTTTCCCCTCAAAAGGTTTGCAGTGAATTTCCTCCTCTTACTTAAGATTGGAATCTTTTCTTGCTTCTCTTGGCTGAGATTGCTATTGCTTCTTTTGCCACTCGTAGTTGAGGGTGAGTGAGTGAAAAGAATGGAACTCAAGCATCCTTTCATATGATTCCCAAACAAAAGAATTCTTTTCTCAACCTCTGCCTGATACTTCATATCTGCAGCAGACTTAGCACTTCCCTGGCTTCATTCTGCTTTTTTTTATTGCAGTTTTCTGAGGTCATACAAATAAGATATTATGCATCTTATTATAAGAAGACTTAAATGTTCACTGGTTTTACTAAATTTTACAAAATATTTCTTGTATGTGTGATATAATAGATGATAAAAATATGAATTTTCTTCCCCAAAATCCCTTTACAGTGATGTTATACAGTGTGGTGATGAAATATTGACATATAAATACATCTAGGAAGACAGATTTTCCAAATCTAGTAAAAACTAATTGAAAATAAACCTGAGCATAAGAAACATTTTCTTTTTTAAGTGACTATGTCTCAGGGCTGCTGAATTTTGACTGGTCTTGGTAGGCGTAACTGGTGTTAATGTAGCATTCTGGCAATGTATGACTTAATCATGCAGTTATATTTCTAGGACTTTGTCCCAAGTATACTGAAATGATTTTTAGTGCATGCGAAAGTGTTCTAACCTTTGGGATTTTTAACTGCTCTTAAACTCTTAACCTCATTTTTCCTTTCCTGAATTGGGTTTTTTGAGCTGTAAGGTTTACTTGATCATCAACAGTTCTGAGTTTGATTTGCTTTTATTTAAAGCAGTTTTCTTTCATGGCTGGTGAGCACTAAATGGAGAACTAACCATCTTTGCCAGTAGACCCTGGAGGCACTGAAAACATTACTTTTGAGGAAAAGAGCACACTAGAAATATTACCTGAAATGTTTAATGCTTCAAAAGTGTAATGCTTTGTTTTGTGTTGTCATGTATTGCCATTGTTTTCAGTGTATACCTTTGAATTATCAATTATGTAGACAATTGTGTTTGTGTAATTTGTAAAAACTCTTAAAAATGTTTAGTGGCTATTGAGCCTTAAATGGAAGTCCCATATAAACCATCTGTCCCATACTGTAGCTAGTTATTAAAGGATAACAAATTCTTACCTGGATGTACATTGCATGCTTATACAGTGCTTCTGCTTTCCTTGATTTATTTAGTTTGTTACTTATCTTCATCATTTAAGTTCTTGAGTCCAGGAGTTGTCTTTCTCTTCTTCTATCAACAAAGTAGGTAATTCAGTGGTTGCAATAATGTCTGAAATGCTGATTTACTGCAATAAAATATATTCAAAAGAGCTGCAGAGCCATAGTTATTTTTTAACAATTTCATATGCCTTTAAAAATTAAACAAAGAAATATTTTAAGAAGTGAATTTGAGACATTTTAGATAACGAGTCTGTCCGAGGAAACCTTAGCACACAGTAGTGGTGCAGTTGTATATAAAAGGTATGAATATATAAATGTGACCACATTTTATTAACTACCAGCTGCTAAGAATTCAAGGACCTTCAATTTTGTTCTACTTGAGTGCATTGTTAGATACAGTTCATACATAAATCTGGTCTAAAACGATGATTTCTGGTGGATTTTTTTAATGCTATTTTGAAAGAGTAGAACAAGGGTTAGGTTACGCTTTTGCAGTTGAAGATATGGTTTAGCTAATATGTTTGGGCTATTGTTTGCCAATGGTAAAGTAAACGACTTGACTCATCCTAGTATGTATTTTAAAACAGGTGAGGCTAATGATAAGGATGTTCAGGTGGTGGAACTTCCCATTGTGGACAGCTTACATCCACGGCCACCCTATTTACCCTTGGCTGTCCCTGAAGACTTGGCTGATAGACTAATTCGTGTACATGGGGACCCTGCAGTGTGGTGGGTTTCACAGTTTGTGAAATACTTGATCCGTCCACAGCCTTGGCTAGAAAAAGAAATAGAGGAAGCCACAAGAAAACTTGGTTTCAAACATCCAGTGATCGGGTGGGTATTTAGTTTTCTTTTTAACTCTCTGTGCTTTAATATGTGTAGATGGTGATTTCTGTTCAGGAAAAATTGTTCTACTGTGATTATCCAAGTGCCTCAAGTGTTTTGTGGGGAGACAAGGTGATTTCTAGGCAAAGATATTATTTTTAATAGTGCATAATACAATTTGATTAGAAGTACTTCTTCAGCACACTCGTCTACCTGCAGTTGGACTGATATATAAAAAAGGCAGCTCAAGAGAAGTTTTTTTTTAACATGTCCTCCTTCCATGTCTAGTAATACAGGTTTTCATTAATTTAATTGCGTTACAACTTGTATTCCAGACACTACTGTCTGGGTCTTCTTTTAAGTGCCTGTAACTTTTACATTTGAGGAAAAAAGGCTAAAACCTACATTTTGTGAGCCCCAAGCCACAACTAGATTTTGTCACTGAATACCTATGAACGTGGTATGTGCCTTTGCTTCCCTGCTGATGTTTTCACAGTTGTTGTTTCTCGGTGGTGACTTTGAATTGGAAAGTCTGTGTTGGGAGAATATGGGGAGAAGAAAGGAAAGCAGCTGTGGACAATAAAGACCAACTTGTGAAAGAAAGGTTTTGCTGTCATGTAAAATGAAAAATGTTGCTTCTGCTGTACTAGAGTCTGCAACTACTGCTTCCTTTGCCAGAATTTTCCTTCAATGCTTAAGCTTTCTTTTTTGAGGAGTACACAATAGGTTTGTCCAAATGTTAATCACCTTTTGACCATTGAGTCAGTAGGCCATTTCACCACTAGTGTGTTTGAAGACTTACTGAGTTTCAAGAAAGTTGAAAAGATGCATTTATAACCACCTTCATTGAAATCATGCATTGTAGTTGGTGTCCCAATATATCCATGATGGAAATATTCCTTTTTTGTCTTTTGAGCTATATTGATCAAGCATTATCTATATACAAAAGATAAATTAATCTTCTGCACAAAAGAAACACACTGTATGCTGTAATTCAATGTCCTTCATTCTTTTCTTTCAGTTGCCCTTTGCCCTCCTTGCAATATTATTATATTGCTTTCAAGAACAGACTGACAGCTAACATCATGTTGTCAGTGTGTCTTGATGGATGTGGATGACTTTTAATCCTTCCTTGTTTCTTTTAGGAATTCAATTTAATATGCATTCTAAAAGTACAGGCATGAAACTTAGAGTTAAAATTCCATTTCCTGAAGTATATGTAGTATTTATAAATTTAATTCCTAGTTTCTACCTTTTGCCAGGGTTCACGTTCGAAGGACAGACAAAGTAGGAACAGAGGCAGCATTTCATCCGATTGAAGAATACATGGTACATGTTGAAGAGAGGTTTGAACTTCTTGCTCGGAGAATGCAAGTTGACAAAAAGAGAGTGTATTTGGCTACAGATGACCCTTCGTTGTTGCAAGAGGCAAAATCCAAGTAAGATGAATTATATTTATATCACATTTTGTTCCTTCCAGTTGACTTCACAATTCTGACTGTTGTGCATGAAAGGTTTAGTGTCGCTTTTTTTTGTTCTTTATTCAGTTCAGATTGCACTTAATTTTCTAGTGATTTTAATTTTTCTCTCAGGTATGCCTTTTTTTTTTTTTTGTTTTCCCCAAGTATGCTTTCAAAGCTTAATATTAAAATTCTAGAAGAGTGGAGCAAGATGCCTATAACTATTTAAAAACAAACCAATGCTGTAAAAGGGAGGTAACAATATAAATAATAAACACGCTAAACTTCTTTTAAAACACACATATTAAAAATAAACTATTTAGGAAAATTGTAAAAACTGCTTAATATATTAAGAAGTTTCACTTGTCCAAAAAATACCTTTCTGTTAATAGTTTCCAGAGGAATTTTTATAGGTTGGCTGAAAAGCTTTGTATGACTTTCAGAAATACTTCTATATGGACAACTTAGTAGACCTTCATCCTACATATTGAATAAAGTTTGTCCTTAAATATATAAGGGATTCTTGACCTGTAACAGTATCTCTGTCCTTTTTTTTCCTCTTTGTCCTCTTTTAGCTCTCTAGAACATGAGTATGCGGTATGCATTCATTTACTCCTAGTATGACCTCTGTTTCCTTGTAAATTAATACTTTTAATTAATACCTTTAAAAATCAGTATAACATAATAGTGGCAGTTTTTTGAACTGTTTTATCCTTGGTAGATATTCTTGGAAAAATATGAGATAACATACTGGGTAACAAATTTTCTTTGGCATATACAAGGTAAGCAGAAAATGTTATTTTCTATTAGGAATTTTCTACAGCATTGAAAACTGTATATTTCAACTGTGTGCTATTTCTATTTTTCTTTCATATCTATAATGGGCTGCTGTTTAAAATTAAGGTGTTTTGTAAAATCCAAATGAACATATACAACTCCAGATGATGGCAACCTAATCCTCCCTTTTTATATGTGTAGAGGCAAGAACAGTAGCAGAAATGATTATAATGTAACATTTAAAGTGAAAATCTAAACAATGAAAAGACAGGTAATATAAAATTAAGGTTATAGTATTTAATCTGTTATATTGTCCTACATAACTTTAATTACTCTTCGTAACATAACAGAATTCACCATTTCTGTAACCGTCTTAATTATGCATTTTTTTCTTTATTTTTGTTTACCTTTTAGTCCTTAGCAGTCTTTGTGAATAATAGTGAGATGCTCTATGTATGTAAACATATCATCCCAAGTTTTCAATAGCAACAAAAAATAATTTTAGAATTGTAATTTATTCAGTAAAACAATACTGAATTTTACTAAGCATTGCAGCTTAAGTCCATTCCAAATCACAGTCTTACTGCAATATGATAAGATACAGCTCAATAGTACAGCATTAATTTTGTATTTTTTCTTAATGAAAGGCTCAGAATCTGTAAGTAGTGAAACATTTTTTTATGTGTTACTGCTGAGTTTTCAGGTCAGAGCTTACACTGAAACATAATTTCCTAAGTTACCTGCACCCTACTGTTGCTTGCAGTCTAGTAGAAGGTATTTGAAACTTCCTGTGATTTCACAGAAGGCAGGAGACAATTTGATGTTTTGGCACTTCAGGGCATCTGAAGGCATGTTAAGGTCATGTTTTGGCAGTAAAGAAGCTTTTCTTCCTTCTCTTGTGAAGTCAACTACAAATTAGTTTACACTCCTGATTAAAAAAAAATCACATTGAACTACCAAGCTTTGATAGAAACATCTGTCATGTTGCAGTAGCTCATGTGACATTCATTATTTAGTGCAATAATATTAGTAAGTAGTAGGTATTATAGCTCTCTGCATGAGAGTGATTGGCTGTCAAACAGCATTGACATTTAAATAGTGAAAATTTAGCCAACATTCATATGAATAGTAATGTTGTTTCTATTAAGAGGAGTATTTTAAACGGGTCATAGTCATGAAAACAGATGTTTTCAGCAACTTCCCATGCAGTCAGATGTCTACCAACTACAATAGTTAAGATAGAGGAGTCACTACTATCAGTTTGTAGAGTGCTTTTGTTTGTTTTGTTTCCAAAAGAAGTGATGTATTTTCAAAATTAGGATGATGTAGAGAAATTTGAGAAGAGACTAGCATGGTTGAGAGTTCAACAGCTGTAAAGATTATGGGATTAAAGCGGTTGACAGTTTCTGGTAAGCAGAGGTAATGGCATTTGTCTTAGATAAGTGATGTGTTAGGAGTGGTGTAAATTGCTTTTTCTTTGGCTGATATAATAGTTTTCAAGTGCAAATTTTTGAATATCTAGTATTTCTACTCTATAGTACTATACGGTATCTTCACTCTTTAAGGTATTCAAAATAACACAGATGAATATGCATATAAATTCTTAAGAAATCATTTTTAAAGTATTTCTTGTTTGTATAGAATCTATTTAAGTCTCTTGCTCATGTCTATGAGCACAAAATTTTAACATTCCAGAGTGTTTACCTGTAAAATCATCTGTATGTTTTTCTTTTTTTTTTTTTCCCACCATTTACCTACTTTCACAACAGCAAGTGAATGTCATTTCTCCCTGTATACTACCTGTAGTTTAGCTAACTCTCCCCAGCCAGAGTCATAGTTGGCCTGAATTCAGCTAGTAGGCTAGAATTCAGCAGTCCTTCAGAGTTCTTGAATCTAATGAACAGGTCATAGTTTAAAAAAAATTTTTTTAGCACAAGACCTGAGAAACCCTATTATTTCTTATTCTATCTGTATGCTCACAATCTTTCAGGGCAAAGAACATTTGCAGGGCTAGTTCTGGACATTTCCACAGGCCTAGAAATTGAGAACAGGAGCCTGGGACTGGTCTTGGTTTGCACCTGTAGTAATAAACTGTAGTTACACAACTAGTTCATCAGCTTCTGAAACCAATTGAAACTTGAGATAGTCACATAGTGCTTGATTTATCCTTATCTGAGGGTGCAAAAAGAAATGATTTTTAACTCTCCCCCACTTTCTTCTGATTTTGTTTTGCCTTTTTTCTAGCAAAGGGGGGGGGAAAAAAGGAAGAAAAATCCTTCCTGGCCTGTACATAGGTTTCAAGAATCTATGAGATAGCTTTAGAAGAATTGGGTATTATTTTTAGATATGTGGAGGAGATATGCTGCATTTATGTAGTCTGATACAAAGTAAATGGTTATGCCAGTTTCCATTCTTTGGATTTACCTTGAAACAGGTTACCCGAGGAAGTGGAACACCTCCATCCCTGGAGGTTTTTGAAAGTTCTGTACACATGGGACTTAGGGACATGGTTTAGTGGAGGACTTGGAAGTGATGGGTTTATGATTGAACTCAATGATCTTAAAGGTGTTTTCCAACTGTAATGATTCTGTGATTCGGTCTGGTCCCTTCCTGTTTTAGAGAAAAGAATGTGTGAGTAAAGCTAGAAGGTATCCTACAAAACACTGTGTTTAGGTGATTCTGTCAGTAAGAATATGGCATCTTATTATTTGTTCCACATTCAGGAATCCTAGTAATAGGATTGTGCCTAAGTTCTACTTAAAAAGGAAAAAAATATCCCCTAAAGCTTACACTGTAGTACTTTAATAATAATGTAAATACAGGTGGGAAAGGGAATGGAAGGAAGCAAGAACTAACTATAGAACTTTAGAAGTTTCATTTTCTTTATTTTTTGCAGCCATTGTAGCAGGAATAGGATCTAAATAGAGTCTGTAGCACTGTAGTGAATAGAAAGGAGAATTAAACCTCACCTGATGCAGGAAGTCAGTGGGCCACAGTCGACTTGAGAGAAGTAAATGCTTGGCCTTTTTCTGTGTTTTTCTTCATGCTCTGCTTCAGCCTGTGTTGGAGACAGGATAGTGGATCACAAGATTCTTTGGTCACATTGAGTATGGCTGCTATTTTACTCACATTTTAAAAGAAACTTCTTTTCCTAACCATGAGCACTATGTGTGTTTGAAAACATAAAAGTGCTTGTTTGAAAACTTCTATGTGTGAGCAGATAAATTATAAGCTTTGATCACTGGTTTGAAGAAATGGCCTCTGAAACTGTTGATTAGATGCATTTAGATCAGCTTTACAAACTGGAATTGAAGACCAGATTTAAAAGCAACTCAAAGATTGTTTCCAGAATAAGGGAAAGGAGAAAATTTTAAATGTATGCATAAAAAAAAAGTGTTAATCTGCCTTTTTTTAAAATCAAATTCAATATGACACTTTTTTTCCTTGTGGTTCATTCCTTAAAGTTCACTGATCTTTTGCTAGTAAGAAATCAGATTCTTCAAGAAAAATTCTTTAGTCTCTACTCAGCATGTGGATTCTGATTTTGATGTCTGAAGGAAGTGATTTATTTTAGCGGTATTCCTGATACCAAGAATGTGCAAAGGGTTGTGCAAATATCTTTACTATGTTCGCTGTCCCTAAAAATGGCACCTTCTGTCAAATGTTCCTCATGTTGCACTGTTCAGAGTTATTTCACTGAAATAGGACTGATGCTTACCTCTGTTTCTCAGCTAGTTTTCAGAGTAGAGTAGGACATATTTTCATTTGGTCTGTATTTTTTTATTTTTAAAAAAATATGAGTATGATTAACACAATGGTAACTGGAACAGAACATATCACAGATACTGTGGTGTTATCAACTGTATTTCAAGAGCTGGTTAAATACTGACAAAAATTGCTAGACATGAAATATGAGAAAGAAAATTCTAATTGTGGAAGAGTTCTTATTGAAAAACTATTGCTTCAAATGCCTCTAAGGGGTATTAATAGTATTTCTAAATGAAACCTTCTCTTCCTTTTTTGTTTTGTTTTGCCTTCTCTTTAATGTAAAAGGAACTTTCCCTTACACCATGATCAGATACACCATTTAAAGTTCTCCTGCTATTAATGTGAAATTTGCTATACATTCTAGATCAAATATGGAAGATTTTCATACAGTTTTTTGATATGCTCTTCAGTAAATAGAATTATTTCCTGATTTTAATAACAAAAGCCAGCCTCTATTTGTCCATTTCACTTTTGGAAACATTTTGTCAATATTTTAAACATTAAAATGGAATAAATGAGTTGTATTCTGACAGAGAGATTGTCGTAATCGTGTCTGGTGTATGTCCAGAGTGTGTGCACATTCTACATGTTCACTTCAGTAACT
>VXAU01001008.1:36566-48528 GCA_013399695.1 Formicarius rufipectus | reverse complement strand
CTAGCCATGATGATGATGAGTATGATTGAATAGAGTAGATGTACTATATAGTTCATAATAGTTGAAATAGTAACTTCCTGTGGATAAAAAAGGTTTTTGCAATACCTTTTGTTAGGTTGATGATTTATTTTTTTTTGCCTTATTAGTGTTATTTAAGATTAATGTTTAGATTTTATGTAGTTACAGTCTATTAATTTACTTAGGAAGTATTATAAAACCAGGATATATGCTGGAATTTCTCATATTAGGAAACTTCCTCCCCACCCCCCCACAAGTTGTTCACTACATCTCTTTAATTTTTAATAAAAGCACTGCTTTTATTTTATTTTTTTTTTTTAGAGACTAATATGTATCAAACTTTTTTCACTCTAGTTAGCTTAGAAAGTATTTTAGGATATAATTCCAATATGTTTTATATGTTATTTATGATGGAAAACTAAGATATGATGCCAGTTATTTCCATTAATTATATGACTTCATCTTTTTGTGATCCAATTATTTAAAAAGTGATCTATAAAGACTCAAAATATAGTTACTATCTGCACATCTGTTTGATGAATCCACTAGAAAGAGAGCATTTGTCAGTCTGCAGAAACCTGCTTGCAATACTTGCACTGCCATATCCTTTTGACTTTGGAATGAGCTTGGAACTCACAATCCCATTGAAACAGGACAACATTTGGAGAAAAAGTGCCTTGGGAGGGAAGGACAGGAAATGAATTTGACCATGAAACACTGATTTAAAAACATCAACCAGATGAAGGGGAAAAGATCTGCATGGATAAATGCATAATTCAGCTGCACAACTTGATGTTCTCATCTGACAGGGAAGTGATCTTTAGCATCAAAGATCAGTCAGCAAATCAGCCAGAACCATCTGTTATGACATTTGGTTTCCTTAAGATCCATATTCTCTCCAAGTTCAGAGAACTGGCTCAAGTTACCAGGAGTGAACTATATTATGAGTAACATACAAATACTATTCTATTCACTCGACCATTTGAAGAAAACTAATTAAAAACAATTTTTAAAGTACCTATTGCAGGCAATTAATACTTTTAAAGTAATTAATGAAATTAGTCTCGTGAACAATAGTAGTTACCAACAGAGAAGGCATTGGCTTACAAAAATATTGTATTGGGGACTTTTGGGGACATTGTAGAAATGCTGCTCTTACTGCAGTGTATTTTATTTTGTACTATTTTGTATATATCTGATGCAATATCTGTGCCATTAATTTGCAATTATAAAAATTGCATAAGAAATAAAAAGAGACTTTCAAGTTATGTGAATGAGTCATTTGAAAACCACCGTTTTTCTGAATTTAGTTCAAGACAGCCCACACCAGGATGAGTGCAGAGTCTATCAACATCTGTAAAAGATCTTGGATCTGATGAATTTGTTAGTCTTTAAAGCATTTGTCTCTCTGTAGAGCAGACTGATTTCAGAGCTGGACTTTCTGTCCCTCTTTCAACCATACGAGGCATAAAAAACTCCCAAACAAAACACAACTTCAAGAAGAAGTGAGCACAATACTTTATAACAGGATTTATCTTTTGTTTTCATTTTTTATTTGCCTTTTTTATTTTTTCCTGTGACTTGGTATTCTGTGAATTCACTAGAGAAAACCAATTGCATTTTAATCCCACAAATATGTATTGACATGTGTAACAGTGCACACATGGGTGGTCACTCAGTCTTGTAAAGCTAAGCAAATGAAAAGATATTTGCTGAACTGGAAAAAGTAATCAGTAATATCTTCTGACCTTCAATGAGACAGCATATGCCAGGTGTCTCACAGAACAAAAACTATTAAATGTTGCAGCTTCTCTGCAAGCAAGGGGATAAACTAGTATAAGGTCTAGCACTTTTTTCATTTTGTGGAGGTTGTAAATGGGAAGACAAGAAAAGTATTCTGCAATCACTTTGGCAACTTCACCCAAGAGCTCCAATTACCATGATTCAAACTGCAATGTTGAGTGCAAACCTGACATCCTTAGCCAGTCTTGAGAGAATGAAACAGCACTTCTTCTCTGGGTCTGCAGATGAAGGTGCCGTGAACAGCACAGAGGCAGCAGCTGAGACTTCCACGTGCATCCAGGGGCAGGGTGAGGGTTACCGTGGCACAGTCAGCACCATATGGAGTGGAATCCAGTGCCAGAGATGGGACTCCCAGTTCCCTCACCAGCACAACATCACTCCTGAGAACTTCAAATGCAAGTGAGTAGAGACATGTGGGTATTATTAATGCAGTGGAAAAAGAGCTTTGTGTTAAAATGTTTAAAAATTCATCCCACTGAAGTAAACCATGAGGTTCCTGTCCTTGTTCTGCGTTCTGACACATTCACCGTACTTACAGGCACTGAAAACCCTTTGCATATGGGAAAATCAGTTCTTATAGCTCAAAACAGTAGATCTAGATGAACTTCTGTGAAACCCTAGGGGGTTTTATGAACTTTGTCATCAAATGTATTTTCACTAATATGATTGTGAAGTGTCTGGATGTTTTCCCGGCTGGGACTTGTATCCCAGTAGTGCTGGTACATTACTACTGCTTTTCTTTCATGGAACAAAATACTTGTTCACACTTTGATTGCTGACTTTAATTTAGTAAGGCCTAAATATTACCTAAATGTAAACTTCTTGGCAATACTTAACATTTGTAACACTTGACTATGCTTCTTTTATTTTCCATATTTTAAATCTCTTTTCTGTCTCATTACTAAACATGCTTGCATCAATAAGACTGCTTTTACCTAAGGGACCACTGGTCATCAAATATTTCTGTGAGGTTCATAAACACTCAGGATGTGAATAATCTACTAATTTTAGGTAGTTACCTTAGTAATGTTCTTTCAGTCCTTTTTTTTTTAACTGAGCAGAGAGGAAACCTTGCTGACTAGAATGGAGCCACAGTCCCGTTTGTAATAAATATCTTTATTGATGAGTAGATACCAGTAAGAATTGCAGTATCAGGCCCATTCTTTCCGTAGTTTGTTATCAGTAAGTGTTGCACATGGCAAAATGCAATTAAATATAAAGAACAGAACATGGCAAAAACTGTCAGGAGATGGGAAAATAAAACTTACATTTAAGAGGTTTGGCTATTTCATGCAAGCTGCAAAAGACATTTAAAGATGTTCCCTTGTGATGCACTTTTACTTTAAAGGTAACAGCTCTATAGAATTTCAATATATTTGTTTTTAAAATTATTTTCCAAGACTCAGGTTCTTAAATGAATCACTGATAGTTTGCAGGACTCTGTTTATCTGAACTCAGCAGAACCATCCAAAGTGCAGGGAGTTTTAAGAACTTTGGTAATGTTTGTGTTTAAAAACACTTGTAATGGATTGCAGGTGTATTCAATGTCAGTTGCATGCAAATTTTGATGGAGAATCCTGAATGAAAATAAGCTATATTGAAAATATTGTTAATCTTCAAATGAGATCTTACATCCAAGTCAAAACATATGTCTGCTGAAAATGAATTCCCATAAACATATTCCTATTACAATTACTGTATTTTTCTGGACACTGTGTTCTTACTGGCTCCTCATCTCCTTGCACTTGACACTGATCAGTAACACAGAGACCTGAAGGGGCCCATTTTACTGTTAATTCATTATTAAAACCAATGGATTTAAGTCATCCTTGCTGTGAGCTAACATATTTATTTTCATAGGGATTTGAGGGAGAACTACTGCCGAAATCCAGATGGATCTGAATCACCCTGGTGTTTTACCACTGACCCAAACATCCGTATTGGTTATTGTTCCCAGATTCCTAAGTGTGATGTATCAAATGAACAAGGTAACAGAGGAAAGGGTGATAACACGACTTTAAGCAAATGCTATACTGTTCCAAACAGCAAATAGGCCTTAAAACTGGAGGAGATACATCTGTATTACACCGGTGTAGTTCTGCTTTGGCTTTATTTGCATACGTGGTACTCATTGTGGTGTAAATGAGATTCATTTCAGAGTTCAGTTTTTAATTCCAGTAGGGAAAGTTGCAGCAAAGATTTGCTATTGGATCTGATTTTTAGACAAGGTGAATCTGTGTATCTGTGTGTATCTGTTTCACTGTCATTACCTTTCTTAGTTTGAAAAGTCTTTTTCCAGAGCTGAGACGATTTCCTTGATTCACAGTCTTTTTATAATTGCATATGGGGCCACCAAAATCTTTTATTTTTGGCACATACTGTTTTGTCTAAAAGGAATTGATCCTCTTAGATACCTCTGGTTGTAAAGTCCACTCTTAGACTTTATGCCAGTGTTGGTTTTCCCATGAGGTCTTGGTATTACTCTAAGGAGTATCATTGCATCCTGAGAACTTATGTCAATCATAGCATAAACTGAGGCTAAGACCTCAGACCTGTAACCCTTCACCAGGCTGCATTGACATCTCCATCTCTAAATTTTAGCCAGTTGTAGATTTGGAAAAGTTGCAGTGGCAAGAGTTATGTCAGAGAAAGGATTACACTTTTATTTTCATTCTGTGTTTCTTGTAAAGTATCAATTATCAACAAGTAAAATTACTGATGAATATGAAATTAAAGTCTTTATAGTAATGATCATTTAAAACAATCCTCTTGAAAAGTCTCAAAAAGCCTTGTGATAAAAGCTTATGAATTCAACATTACTTCTGCTGAAGCGAACAGGCAAGTTTTTGAATTACATTAAAATTAAAGTTATGTTGATTTTATGATTTTCCTGAAGTAGTACTTAAGTCTAGAATTATATACTGTTGCCAGTATCCGGAATCAACACAGAGCTAAGCTGTTTCAAATAGGCTGAGTGCCTATTTTTTGAGGAGGGAGGAACAGGGGAGCATTTTTGCATTATTTTGGATAACCTGCTCTGACAACTTTTAGGATAGTCCATGTGACGCCTCTAAAGTGATCATAAATCAACTATTTATGAAATAAATTCTCCCAGTTTATGTAAGACAAAATTTAAAATGCTACGGTGTTGAGAATGAAGATCTCAAAATGGGAGATAAGGTATCTAATTTGAAATTTTTCTCCCATTTTGTTTCTGATTTGATTCATACAATTATCTGATTTATATTATATAGCATTTGCTAAATAGAACGTTTGTCTTTAGTAATTTGGATTACTGATGGAAAGGAAGAATTTTCTTCTCAATGTTGCACAATCACCCTCCAATTTTTTTGTCTCAACATTCTGTTTTCAGATTGTTATCGTGGCAATGGCAAGAGTTACATGGGGAATCTATCCAAGACAAGATTTGGGCTAACTTGCTCCACATGGGACAAAAATATTGAAGACTTACGTAGGTGTGTATATATGAAACAGAAAGAGATGGTTCAGTGAGTCCTGAATAAATACTGCCTCCAGATGGCAACTCTTTCTCATCTGCAGTGATTCTAAGAAGGTCTTTATGCCCTAGAGCTTTTAATATCTCTCTCTCTTTTTTTTTTTTTTTTATTTTTTATTTTTTTCTTTTTTCTACTTTCTTTGTGTTTAAACTTGTTACACAACACGACTTTGTACAGGCTAACCACTGATTGCAGGCTTTGGGATGTTACTTAGAGTTCAGTTTACTGGCCTGTTTTATCCCACCTTTGTCCCTGAAAGTTTAGTGCTATGAGAGGACAGCAGGAATGAGGCATGAAATGACTATCTCATCAACCTAATCTCAAAGCCCATGCTACTTCAAGGAGGAGGTTGGACTTGAAACCACTTAATGCCCCTCGTAGCGTAAAACTGAATTGTCAATCTACAATCTAATGATATTGACATCAAATGCCATTAAAAAGACTTGCAGTTTCTGTTCTTATCATTACTTTGGCTTCATATGCAAATAGTGGAGATGGCAAGTTACTTTATTTGTTGAAGTAAAATGAATCAGCAAGAAGTACAAAATAAAGGGTTAATAAAAAAATTTGCTATGTATATCACACTCACTAGTGGCCCCAATGGAAACAGTTTCTCCTTCATTTTCCTTTAGTTTCTGAAGCTGATGCAAATACCTCAGTATTAGCTTTGGTACTTGTTGAGTCATAGTGCCCAACATACTAGCCATGGTCTTTTGGAATCTGGCTGTCCCTGATTCCGTCTGCTGATGTGATTGTCGGGCAGTGTGTAAGTCAGTAAGTCAGACTTTGGGGAAGCTGTGTTGCAAAACACAGACTTCAGTGGCCCTGTCTGGAATCATCACCTGGACTACATATGTTTTGACCTACAGATGGTGAGAGAGAAGATACATATTCCAGTGTGCTCTTCATGTAAGGGAAGCAGAGACTTAACATCATTGCTTCTGAGAAGCATAATAAGTCTTCAGTTAGCTGTGAATGAAACAGCATAAACCTACTGGATGCTTGATGCAATTGCATTCATCTAATGGAGCACAGATCAGCCTTTCTTTTCTCACTCCCACACATTTTCCATCCGGGAACTTCTTTGGGGAGTTATCTGTCTCACTGCAGCAGTTTCTCTGATTATGGGTGTGCTAGAGGCAGCACACATGGTTAGTTATCAACTAAAAGAGCAGTGCAACTGCAACTAAGGAAGCCTGTGTCCTTGTGTATGGCAAGTCAGAAGTAAACAGTTTTCTCTACTTCAGATTTTGACCCCAATATTTCACTTTTAAAGTATCCCATATAGGTCTGTAACTTAGGTGACTTAGCACTGCAGTTTGTTTGAGCCATTCATCCTTCTCCTTGCCTGCTGCTTTTAGCCTTTTTAGTCTTGCTAATTTTCTCATTTCATCTTATATTTTCCCATGATTCAGCTTTGTAGACTCAATGCTCCCTTGTGCCATTAACCTGTAAGGAGAAGGTTCCTGTGCTCCCCAGAGAGGCATGTAGATTTGCTGAGGGCACCACAGGCACTCCTCTAATCAGTGTAATGGTCCCTCCTTAGGGTATCTAAAGATTTTAACTTGAGTGGGAGATCTAGAAACCTCCCTGCTGTCCAGCGGACACAGCATTTAAAATACCAACCAGAGGAAACTTGGACCCAGATCCAGCAAATATTTGGGTCTCATCCTTCCTTTGATTTTAACCAGTCCTAAACCCTGACCTGTATTAGCTTCTCAATCAGCTAATAGTACAATGTGGAGCAAAGCAACATGTAACCTTTGAAAATTTAGGCTATAGTATAAAGCTTCTCAGCACTTTGAATTTTTTTTCCCTGTAGGCATATACAAATATTCAGAGAACCAGATGTTAGTAAACTGAAGAAAAACTATTGCCGCAATCCAGATGATGATTTTCATGGTCCCTGGTGTTACACAGATGATCCTCTTGTTCCCTGGGATTACTGCCCTATTTCTCGATGTGAGTACTTGGCATGCCTCTGGCACTGTCAGCTGTGCTGTCCCGGTGAAGCCATGGTGTCACAGGTGTGTGCACACCTTTCCACTGTCACTTGTGGCAGTGGAAAATGTGTGATTCTATCAAGAATCAATTGTGTGTGACTGAGAAGGAGCAGACAGAAGCTGCTTGTGCAATATATGAACAAGGGGTTCTGTTCCTTGACCAGCTTGGAGATTTCAAGCCTTATTTATGCAGCAGGAGCACAAAAGGGCTATTACAGATGGTCAAACATTTTCCAGCAGATCTAGCTATTGAATGAGGGCTGGACGGAGACAAAGAATTGTCTAGTGGTCAGAATGCTGGCTGTGGCCTCAAGAAACCCAGGAAGAGTTATCTTCTGAGTTACAAGCTTCAGAGTCTCTTTGTGTCATCTGTATTTGTAAAGTTAGGACAACTCACTATGTATATATGCTGAAGTGTGTATGTGCTACACAGATTAGATTCTGTTTTCAGATGTTTATGGGATGATTTAACTCCTGGCAAGAATAAGGAAAGTCACGCCCCTGAAGCTGAATGTTTAAATCTAAATAACTTAAATAAACAGAATTAAAAATCCTAGGGAACTCCATAATAAACTGATAAGTGGGAAAAGACAGTTTTGTGCTAAAAAATGTGCAATTCACATTTATGTTCCAAATCTTTCTCTTCAATTCTTTTTTTCTAAATTACTCTGCTGTGTATCCTGGGAGAACACTTAAATGGTAAATCAGGCTTTTGAATGCATGTCTCTGATCTCTAGAGGTTAAGGATAATGTTACACTCAATCCTAGAGGCAATCTGCTGCATTTCCTTATAATCTGAACTCCTCAATCTCTAAGTAGTGATATTTGAAGTCTCAGGTGATGTTTTGGCATCTATGCAAAGAGTAAACAAACTGCAAAAGGTTACTTGTGTCAATATAAATACAGAATAACAGCGGAAGAAATATATTTTTACCCCACTGATTCTGAGTTAATTATCTGAATCTATGAATTCCTAGGGAAATATTCCCAATGAGCATTTGTAGAATAATACAGCCTTGGTGAACATTACAATTTCTGCCAAAAAACACCAGAGTGAGAATATGTTTGTTATACAATTGTAACTCAGATGAACTACTATTCAACTACTAGTGCCATACTCTGTTCCTAATAACCAGCTTAACCAGTGCAGACAAAATACTGACAGATCCCAAGTGAACTTTCTTGGTGCCTTTAATTTGTCTATTCAAAAGACACTACATATATACATGCATACAAACATACATATATGCACATATAAATTTAACTATGTATAGAACCATATACCTTTATATTTTATATATACACACACACACATATATATATACATACGTGTATATATATGTGTGTGTATATATTTTTTTAATTACACATTTGTTAAAGGATTAAATTTAGTTTGTGCAAATTTTCAGTAGCTACGTGTGTACCTCCAGCTCATAGTGCTGGGTCACTGTAGACTTTGCTGAAGGCACACATTTTGAGTGAAGATCAAGGAACTTTGTTGGAACTGTGTTTTTTCACTTGGACTAGGTGGAAGGACTAAACCAGATTTTGAGGAGCACATTTTGATAAACATAAGTTTTTGCTGATAGGAACATAGAAGCACTTTTGAAGCTTCATTTTTCAACATTTCAACATTTGCTTGTTTGAATGAAACACGTAAATTAAACATGATAGGCAGCCTGATGTATTCAGAATTCAGCTAACTAGTAAAATACTAAAAACCTCTTTTGCAGAATGTTTATTTCTTATTTCATTCCATTGGAATAAAATTCTGCCTTCTTGTTAATCCTTACTAAATTGTGCTTTTGCAGAGTATTAAAGAAATTGTTGAAGTTTAAAACTTTGTGAACCATTAAATTTTGCAATATGCCATTTGCTGTTGAATTTTACTCTATTCCATTTTAAAATGTGTTTTAATTTTGTATTATGGTTATCTTATGTGTCTGTCTAGGTGAAGGTGATACAACTCCTACTACGACCAGCTTGGATGGTAAGTTTGCACATATACTGTGCAGTGCATGACTGTATCCTCTAAGACTAACCATTTCTTTCCAATTGGGAAACAAGATAAAGATCAGTTAGTCATAAAAAACTGATGCAGCCTGAGCAAAAATGCTTTTACCAGAGGAAAATGGGGATAGCTTTATTGTGTTCCTTTATCTATCCTCACAGTCCTGTCTTAGCAGTGGTGAGATTTTGTAGTGTTTTTCAATGTTTGCCTTTTAGCCATATAAATCTTAAAAAAACTCCTTAAATATATGTATTTTATATTCCCTATGGATATTTATATTGACCTAATCAGCTTCTTTGAAGTAGTTTTGATCGTCTAGAAATATATTTCATTAACACAGGAAAATTAATCTGTAATTAATATTGACCTTCTTGTGGCCCTTATGTGCAACTGTGCAGGTTTCCTACTGCTTTTTTTAGTAAAATGTGATCTCTGGGCCTGCTTTCAGATCCTGCCATTCCTTGTGCATCAACAAAACATTTGCGAGTTGTAAATGGAATCCCAACACAAACTAACGAAGGATGGGTGGTTAGTTTGACATACAGGTAACTATAATTTTAATTAAAAGGACAATACATCTACTTGGGTATTTGTTTTGAAACCGGAAAATATTGACCATAATAAGAATACTTCTACATTGCAGTTAAATTCTGTAAAAGCAGAGAAATAACATTCCTGTAATGTCAGGTGATGCCATAATGTTCACCCTGCTAGTGAAATATTTTATATGTTCATTTTTACTAACTTAACCACATGAACTTGTAATGCATTCATAGTGTTCTGCTGTTTCAGTTAGCTACTGCAGATTTTTTCATAGTATTTCATTCAGCATTAAAATGCTTATTTTAGAGACTTATTAAAAAAATGAATTTCATTTCAATATTTTCCTTTTGACAGCAGAGCATTTAGTTGTGAAGTATAAGATTCAGGATTTATACCCATGTCAAATTTAGCTTTCTCCTTACATCATTGCATGCAAATAAAATTTGTTTGGGATAAAAATAAAGGAAAGTAGGAGCTATAAAGAAATCCTTTTAATTATGTAAAATAAGACAGCAACATGTACATCTTGTGTCTGACACATGTATTACATTATGGCAGCTCTTACTTTACTATGTATAAAAGCCAGAACATAGAATTGCAGTTTCCTATGTTCATTATTCTGGTTCATAACTCATCAGCTGGAAGTGTGAATCATTAATTTATAACAGGCTATATCTCATGCACCAACCTGTATTTTCTATAATGAAAAAAATACCAAACTTAAAAGTCTTTCATCTGCTAGTGCAGACTAAAATAGAGCTCAATTCTATCAGCTTATGATTCATCATCTCTTTTAAATCGTGTTGTAAAAGACATTTTAAATGAAATAAGAGAGCAAAGGAAAAGATAAAAAAATCATTTTCTACAATTTCTTCATTGCTAGAGAAATTCTGGGGGTCCTTATCACCTTTGATAATCTTTTCATCTTATTAAATCCCATCAGAACTATACCTTTCTGGAAGTGTAGTGAGTGGTCCGGAAAGATGTTTCTAGAGAAACATCACTACATTCCTTTACTAAATAACCAGATAGATGGGCTAAATCACTCTGGAAAAGTCCATCTTTGTGCTGTTTTAGAAACAGCCTTGATATCTGAGGAACTTTTAGGCAAGTAAGGTGAATTACATATAGATACCTAAAATTTGAATAGCTAGTGTTAGAATAGTTGAACCTGGATTTCTTTGCTATGTGTCAAAATTCCATAAAATAGATGAGCGCATAAGTGATTGCAGATCCTTTTATGAATAAGGGATTCCTGGAATACTTCAGCAGAAAATTATATTTTGAACAATTACACGTGGTCCTAAAAATGTAGTTTTATTTTGTATTGTTACCAAGGAAACAAAGACAATATTGTCTGAAGCAAAATCTTAATGACTTCAGAACTCTCTGCAAGAAACTTAACTGTACACTTCAAAATGGAGTTACCATGTCTGAATGGGATACTTAGATACTATTTTTATTTGGTGACCAAAGCACACCTCCAAATGTTAATTTAATCAATGAAATTTTCTTATATATCCATTATATATCTTATATACATTCTGGTATCAAGCATATTAAAGCATATTTTGATGGATTTCATCTCTTTCATTGAACCAGTTCTAAATTTGTTGCATACTTAAATAAGAAATTAGCCTTTCTAAGAGTACTAATTAGTTTTCTAAAGCAGATGATGAAATCCTCTATAGTAAAATAATAATGTGATGCAAACATAACAGGGAAGAGCACATTTATACTCCTGATTGTGACATTTTTATAACAAAACTGGGTAGAACCTGTATTTTAGGAAGACTCCAGCCTTTATGACCAGATATTTTGCTCCTTAACTAAACTACATGCATTTATGTTATTCTTCTATCTTTGAACTCCATATAGAATCTGGTATCTATCCAGCAGTTCTTTGCAAACTTTTGAACATTTGTGTGATTTGAATTTATAAATTGTGAGATTTTGAGCTTCTCTGAAATTGCTGACAATTCTGATTCACTTTCTGAAATGCTGCAGAAAATAAATGTGATTTTGGAGGCACATAGAAAGAAACTAATTAATCTACATTCCGCAGT
>VXAU01001008.1:328-35557 GCA_013399695.1 Formicarius rufipectus | reverse complement strand
CGTTTCTTTCTTTTTTTTTTCCCTCTAGGAGTAAGCACATTTGTGGTGGTACTTTGATAAAGGAAGAGTGGGTTCTTACAGCAAGGCAGTGTTTCCCTTCTCGGTACAGTAGTCTGTAACTTTGCAATATTAACAACCATCTATTTTTGGAATTTATCAGCACAACACTTCAACTTAAATGCAGCAGTTTCCCTCCTGTTTGGCTTTAACACTGCTTTTCTAATATAAAAGGCCCATGGGACCTTGGTATTTTCTGTTATTATTGTTGTAAATCTAAAAGAGCTTTGGCTATTTTACATAGAAGCATAAATAGGTTTTCCAAGTGTCATGGTTAGACAATTGCCTCTTTATGAGAATCATCTCGTGCTTCTGCTTAACCGGACAGAATAAAATAAAAAACTTGGTCAGATCTCAAAAAGTTCAAAGGTTCATACTGTCCAAGGATCTAAATATTTGGATACTATTATGAAACAAAAATTAGATTTTAGTAACAGTTAAAGATGAAATTATGTAATGGCTCCAGGTCAAAACCTTACATTTAAGCATGTTGATTTTGGAATAGCAGTTGGCAGTATAAAGTCATTTCTACTGAAGAGCATTAGTTAAGATCTTCTAGCATAATCATATTAAGCAGAGTTTTTTGAGTTATTTTATTGTATACTCAGCAAAATCATAACCACCTTTGCCTCATTTAGGTACAAAGATTTGAAAGATTACAAAGCCTGGCTTGGAGTCCATAATATCAAAGGAAAGGGAGAGGAGAAGCACAGACAAGTCCGGAACATCTCCCAGTTGGTATATGGCCCTGCAGGGTCAGATTTGGTCTTACTGAAACTTAGCAGGTTTGTAGCTGTTATTATGAATTCTGGGATTTTCTTTTGATGGATGAGACTCTTGCTCAATAAGATTTGCAAGTTCACTATTTTACTGTCTCCAGTACTACAGATGTTTTGTCCATGGGCTCAGCTTCCAATTCAAAGAAATTTTACTTGATACATGCAGAAATACTGGTCCATCTACCTTACTCTGGAAAGAGGGAAAACAGATGTTACTTCTGAACAATTGTGCCTACAATTTTTCTTTCCTGATTACTGTGTTTAGGTTTGTTGGGAGATTTAAAAAGAAAAAACCACCTGCAAAGTACCCATATGGACTACTATATGGTTTAAATTTATAGAATAAGCACCAGATTGTAACTTAAATCCTTGTGTATATACAAGCTTTCAAACTTTCTCCATATTAACAAAACTATATATTCAAATGAAATGCCATCATTACTTACTTTTAAGATTAAAACCCAAGTTAAATGGCATAAAAGCAGTGACAGCATTTCAGGAAATCTTTTGACAGTTAACAGTCGTAGCTCAAAAATGTAGGTAGAGGAATCCATCACATTCTTTAAAGACAGAAAATTAAAGAGTTGGAGCGGTTTTTAATTGCTGTGGTCTGTAATAGACTTAATGCCATTTTGAGGATACATTTTAGAAGATTAAGTAAAATCCATTGTATCTATTACTTTTTCCTCTCTTTTCAGACCTGCTATTTTGACAAATTTTGTAGAAATAATTCGATTACCCATTTCTGGATGTACCATTCCAGAGAAGACCAGTTGCAGTGTTTATGGATGGGGATACACTGGATGTAAGAAACTATTTTTAAAAACTAAATGAATACGTTGACAGCTTACTTCCTCTTGTCAATATAGGTGAGGCTGCTGGTATTGCCTGATGCCACAGTTGTCCAACACTTCTTATTATAAAATACAGTTTCGCTTTATTTTTTTCTAATTTTATAAATCTTTGAACTTTTTATCAGTGTTCATTTAATATGAAATATTTTCTACTAGTCTGTGCTCTTTCTGTCATTGTTTCAGTGAGAGACAAAATGATTCAAACATTTCAAGGAATGAACTAGAGAAAAACATGGATCTATATGCTAAAGAATTAGCAGAATTATTTTGCAGAATACTAGCTGGTTTTTGAAAAATTCTGGGTCATCTACTTGAGCAGTCTCTGTATCCCAAAGCAGGATACCCTGTGGAAAAACTCACACAGAAACATGTAATCAAAGAGTTCATTAGCATACACAACAACATTGAACTAGGGATGCACAGGCAACCCTGTCTGGTGTTAACCTTTGAGTACTTGACTTTGCAACTTTAGTAACGTTTATTAAACACAGTTTTTGTGTGAAGAAAATAAAAATATGTGGGAGAACAGACATTTATTTAGTCTGGTAAATGCTATATCTGGCTAATTATGTGTTGATAATAAAGTTAATAGTTGCCAGTTGACAGTAATTACTCCAATATTTACTGTGCTCAAATGTTGTTTTGCCACATACCCTGCATAAGCAGCAGCAAAATCTCACACTGTCCTAGAACCAGAGCAGAAACTAGGCTGGAATTCTCAGTCTCTCTTCCTTGTAGCCATTACTCTGCATTTCTTTGTGGGTGGCAATTAATCTGTACCAGCCCTCTCCCAAATGACTGCCTTTGATGTTCCCAGCATGTCCATATTAGCCATTCTCTGGGGGCATCAGCTGTCTGGGGGACAGGGACATCAGGCTGGAGCACAGCATCACAGGAAAGCTTAGCTTAGGAGACCTGATAAGGAATTTGCAATGTTTTGGAGTTATGTAATACAGTAAATACATAACATCTGTCATCCAAGGGCTTTGTATTATATTTTATGCACTACTTATTATAATCCTCACAGAATCCCGGTCAGGGAAGGAAGAAGTGTTGCATCCATTTTTTCAAGAAAACAGGATAATAAGTCAGTGGAGGGCAAGCTTGGCATTTTCTTTTGATGGCTGTGCAGAGAATGGGCAGGTCCAGATCCTTTATTTATCTTTGCAGCTTGTACAGGCTTGTCTTTCAACATGTAGAACAAGAGTAAGCTCCACAGGGCTCCTGCTTCCTGACCTTCACACTGATGAATGGAGATTGCACAAGGCTGCAGCTCTGCCCTTGCAGGCACAAAGTCATTCAGTGTAGCTGAGCCAGCACAGACTGAGAAAAACTCTACTCTGCTGCAGAATTTCTCAAGTCACACGTCCTTCCCTAGGCCATGGCAGGCACTGTTACACATTAACTCATGTTTAAGGCAGGGAGCAGAATCCTCACTCCACTGACGGCAGCGATAATGTTTTCAGGCTCTCTTTTTCCAGTCTCTTTGGTACAACAGGGCAAACCGGTGGGGACCTGTAGAGTAAGCCCAGTTACTTAGACCTCTGTTCTAATACTAAAAACTTACCCAACTATTCTCAGAGAACTGAACAAAAATTTAAAAAAAACCAAAAAACTTGAAAATCTCATTTATATAAAATAGAAGAAATAATCCAAAATACTAAAGCATTATTACAGTGGGGGTGCACAAAAATGTGAATACAGGACACTAACTCAAGTTATATGAGTAGGTTTATTTAGGCTGCATCTTGAATTATTTTTTCCCTCTAAAATCCTGTAACTCTTCTATTCTCTTTTCAATCCTAGTAGTTAACTATGATGGCCTGCTCCGAGTAGCAAACCTGTTTATTTTGGGGAATGAGAAATGCAACCAACATCTAAAAGGGAAGATCATTGTGAATGAGTCAGAAATCTGTGCTGTGGCTGAAACCATGGGTGCTGGGCCATGTGAGGTAAATATTGCATTTATTAATACATTCATAGGAGCTATCAGTCAGGCTATTTCATTCCCAAAAACAATTTCTGTTTTTCTGTAATCATTCTCTCAACATTACACTCATGCGCAAGAAAACTATTTTCACCTTTTGCTTTGGAAAATGATTTGTTTTACAGAGTGTTCTGTTTTCTGCCAGACTACAGAAAGGAGTTCCTTTGCTTCAACCACGGCACTACACTGGTGAAAGATGCACAAGAATGTTAAATACTTATATGACTAAACAGTTTGTTTGTCTGAGACAGATTTGGTTTCTGTATGGAGTTAAAGTGGGCTGAGTGCTAGCAATAGCAGTATGTTTTAATTGAGTAGAAAGCAAATGCTGGAGCAAATTTAGCTTCTTAGTAAGATGAGGAACTTTATGCAGAATGTATAATAGCACTCAACAGACTTGATAAAGTTATGAAGGCAGGAGACAGATCTAAAAATGTTCTGAGGTGCATATTAGTCAGAAGGCTGGAGCATTAGGTCTCCCTAATCAAGTCTGAGCAACATATAGGTGAGGACAGGAGAGCTGCTTCAGTGATCATATAGCTTGATACAGTTATTTTGCTTGGGATTAGTTCTGATGATGTAGAAAAGACATCAGAGGAGAAATGTTGTAAATAATTTATTACAGGAAGATGTAATCCGTTGTTTGGTTTGGTTTGGTTTGGGGTTTTTTGTAGAAGATCTGACTGATGAAATGTTTAGATGGAGGCAGTCATGAACATTACTAAGTGTTCAATATCTAGAGTAGAATAGTTGATTTACTAATACTGATGTTAACCATGTACTGATATTTTCCCTACCCAAGCATACTACCAAACCATGGGGAACAGAGGTTATCTTATCAAGCTGAGGCCTCTTCCATTTATTATTAATCTTCCACAGCATCATTTTTTTTTGTTGCAAAGTATTTTCCTTAAAATAAGTATTTTATGCTTAATTGTAAATGAGGTCTTAGACTTGTCAAGGTTTATAAATGAAACATCTGCATAGAAGTCTGCTGGGGATCCTGCACTTTGTTTTCCCCTGCAAGGGGAATGGACTGAATTAATATTAGCAATCAGTCTTAATCGCTGTGTGGTTTCCTGCTCTCTGAGTTCCTCTTTGAAGCTACTTTCCTCACCAGAGAACAGGCAGAGGAACAAAATCAGATTGGCAGGTGAAACTTTACTCCTGAAAGTGTTTTATGAGCTGCTCTGATGGCACTGACAGTTTATTGTTCACGTGGGAACTAGTCTGCTGTCAGCCAGAAAAAATCCCCAAACCAAATAAAGGTCAAGCATTGTTTTTTCTCTGGTGACCCAGAGAGAATACAATACTGATTGTCCACTTTTATTTTTTTGAAACAATGTCTCTCTATCTGATATGAACATTTACTGTCTAGTTTTGCTGCTACTTTGCTAGGTTCAGTCTACTTTAGCCTCTGTAAAAACTGCATTATCTATGTTCAAGTCCCAGATCTATGTGAATGTATCTAAATTACTGTTTCAATCTAATTTAAACTGAATGTAGTTTTGTGCTAAATTAGATCCTGATCTCAATGGGTCATACTCCAAATTTTCACAGAATGCATAAACTGGTGCATAGATTTCTCATTCATTCACAATAATAAAAAAGAGCACTTTAACAAGTTATGTTTCAAAATTATGTCTAAAAATTATTACCTTTTATTATGTTTGGGATCCTTCCCTCTCCCTATTAGTACACATGGATTCTTATCCTATGACCTTGCAAGATGATTGACTGAAAGATATTAACCTGGGTCTCTCAATAGTCTTTCATGCAGAGCCTGTTATCATAACAAAGATATTTATCACTGAGCTCACATACTTCTCATGTGGATTATATTTACATTAACAAATATTATGCTTGCAGGTAGCTGAAAGAGTTAAATAAGATCTGGTAGTCTGAAGTCGATAGAATCACGTGTAAAGATGGATCACAGGGTTTAGTTTGCATGGAAAGGATCCAAAGATTAGAGGTCAACTTTGGCAATGGTTCTCATAAATTCTGATTATGAAAAATATACTGGAAGCTGATTTAAATTCTGTGGCAAGAATAATGCTATTGCTTGTGCATTGAGCAAGGTCATCCCCAAAAGAAACCAGTCAGTAGAAGGCAGGTGGTAGCTGTATCTTGAGCAGTGACATTTATTATGTTTATCTTTTCCTAGAGAGATTACGGTGGCCCTTTGGTTTGTGAACAAAACAGGCTGAAGATAGTAGTTGGGGTCATTGTTCCTGGACGTGGATGTGCCATTCGAAATCGTCCTGGGATTTTTGTTCGGGTCTCGTATTATTCACGGTGGATACACAAGATTATGATGACCTACAGAAAACCCTGAAAAACTCAACAATTTCCATTGAATGATTTTGGACAGCATGGAATTAATGTCTAATGTCAACAATTTTTAAACTACTTGATAGTCAAGTTTGTTGAGCTTCTTTTAATATTTATGGGTGTTTTTGTTTGTCTATCAGTGTTGTTTTATAAATGTTGGAGTGACTTACAGTATATGCAAGTATGGTGACATATCTCCTGAAGATACTTGAATGGGTAAACAATTTTGCAATGACACTATTACTGGATGATAAATCATTCTGTAGAAATAGATCACAAGGCCTGCTATATGCTGCTCTTCAGATTATCTTAGAAGGAGAAACAAATTATGGTTTTATTTAACACATCTTACTTGTTCCATGAGCCATATATTTCTCTTTATCTATTACAAAAGACCTACTGAGAGATATATGCATCTGTCAAGGACAGCATATATGATCATATTTCTCTTTCCCCCTTATAAGAGGTCAAAGATTGCAATATTTTATTTAAAAATACTCTCTTTAGAATTAATTGACTTTGACAAGCCTGCTGTAAGCAGAGTTCTTATAGAAATCACTATCAGTTTGGGGGGTTTTAAACAGTTATAGATTCCTTCAGTGTAAATGTGGACCTCTAATAGATTCTCAAAAGCCTTTGTGGTTAGCAAACTATCGATCATTTATTTAAAGTTTGACCCAGAAAAAACTGTTAATTTCCAATGCTAAAGACAGCATTTCATGCAGTTTGAAAAGTAATCCTGATGAGCTACTGGAAGACTTTGGATATATGAAAGGAATTTTAATCACATATGTCTGGATCTTTCTCAACAGATAAGTATTAAAAATTCAATTGGCTCTTCTTATTTCATGAAAGTAACTCTGCATTTACAGCAGGGAAAAGAAGTTAATTCTGGCACCTGGTTGAGAAACTTAGGATCGGGAAAAGTGAGTTATACATTAATAGTTTTTCAGAGACTTGAGTTCTTTGGTAACACCTTAACCAGACTTGGACAAAATTCTATCCTTTGTATAATTCCTTTCAGGATAATAAAATTATTTCAGAGATTGATATGACCTTGTATGTAATATGAGCAACATCACCTGTAGCTTGTTAGTAGCTTGTGTTTCCTGTCTGTGTGCAGAATCATCATTTTCCTTTTTGTTGATGGGGAAAGGGAACAAAAACTCAACCTCTCTGAAAAGTGCTTATTCTCCTAAAGGCACTTAGTTGAATGGCTGGAAGTATTGTACAAATACGTTGTTATAGGTGGCACTGATTAGCCTGTAATTTCTGGAAAATTGATATGACATGTATCCAATTGTTAGTTTTACTACTGTACATGTCATTGCATAAGTAATGGCACTGTTACTTCACTTGTGACTGCATACATTGTAACTGTTTCCAGTAGCAAAGCATAGGATATGTGTCTCATGTCTGCATAGCCACCAAGTTGACACCGTGGTGTAAACATATACAAGGACATTTCCTGCAGAAGACACAGGGCTGAATTCTGTCCTGGCAGAAAGTGACCTCTTCAGGAGAGCTGTCTTGGGAGACAGCCCTTGTGTTGACTCACCAAATTTTCTTCAGCAGTGCACTTTGACTTCAATGGGGCTCAAATATGCTTACATCTCCTGGTGAACTGGGGTGAGTTTCAGCCCTTGCTTAAGTGGCTTGGTTTGCTGAGATTTGTGTCAAGCATCCAGCAGATTTTACTGGCACATAGGAAGAAGTCTTTCAGCAAGCAGAGCTTCTAACATTCCTCCTGGTGTAAATAGTCTCATTGGACAAGATGTGACTTCTCTGTACAGTAGATTCGAGGTCATGGATGCTACACAGACAGTCTGACGTGGTCTATGTTGGCCACCTCTGAAGGTTTTATCCTCCCTTTGGCTTCTCTTACTTACCAGGCCTAAAGAGGGCAGGATTCAGCCGGTTGTATTTACAGTTAATTATTGTCATGTATGTGAAGAGTGTATTCTTACTAAATATATACTGACCACATCTTATTGAAAGGATTAACTTTTTAAGAGAAACTTTTAAAAAACTCCCAGTGAGTTTTGTTTTCAGCCACAAATAGAATGTGGATAAAATATACAATTTCATGTTCACTCTTTGTATTTTAAGAATTGTCATGTGCTCATTGTATTATATTTGCAGGCATTTTGTTATGTCTATCCAAAAAAATTGAGTCCTAAAATATTTTAGTTATAAGCTTCTGCTGTGCAGAAGGCTGTGATTTTTTTATATATATATATCACATACATATATATATATGATAAAAATACTGTTTTTTGTTAGACAATGTGTAAGGATTTTTACCTGTTTGTTCTGGGCAGTGCCTCAGTGAAATAAATTGTGCAGAGTTGATGCTCCAGAACTTAACAAGTTTGTATGTACTTGCTTACCAGGTACTTTTGCTCTCCCTATCTCAGTATGGAGGGCACCTGAGACCCTGAAGAGCAAGGGAAGAGAAGAATAATGATATGTGGTAATGAATTTGTACTTCATTTATTCCTGTGAATATTTCTTGTTGGTACCAATGGTACCGTACCAGGCAACTGTTATAACTACAGGATTCTCTTAAGAAATGACACTCTATAGATATTTTTTCACTGTTGTAATATTTTTCTCTCTGTTATTGCAAGGGAACATGATCTAGTGCCCATCTAAATTGCTGGAAAGCCTCTTACTAACTTCAGTGGGATCTGCACTTCATAAATGTGATTTTATTCATATTGGAAAAAAGGTACAGATCTTAAATTCTCATCTAAGAACATTCTTAAACGCTATTCAATTTCATCCTCATTCTCCTTCCTGTAACTAATCATTGGTCTCTGAAAAGTGTGATATCTGGACATAAATACTTGGAATTAAGATATGAGATGATTTTTTTTTGCTACTGAAGTTAGTTTAACTTAATTACTGATATTCTTTGGGCATTGGAACTGTCTGACATGTCTTCCTTTTATTGATGAAAGCGTCTTCTCCTTTAAAAAACTTTTTTGCCCTATCTCTTTTTCTCTCATAAACCTCATGACCCTCAGAGAAACTGTAGCTCTCATTAGGAATGTACTGGTCTAGATTTTTGCTGCTACTGCTGAAATCTTCTTCTCTAGTTTAAGATTAAAATTTTCTGAGTCATTCTGCAATCCCTTGCTGCAGGTAATGCCAATGTACTTGACAGAGCTACTCACTTGAGTTAGAGATTTTCAGACGAGGGTCCAAATATATTTCCAGGGGTCAAAACCTGCTCAGGCAAAATATTCCTTGAATTCAATGAACAGGATTGTCATAAGAGCGGGTCCTAAGGGTTGCTCAGTGCTTTTCCCTGTGGCTGTGCACTGAACCACATGGAGCCTCGTACACTGAAAAGCACACAGATTCTCAACTCCAAAGCAACTGCAGCAGGAGTCGAGGCTCTATTATCATCCTCCTGGAAGGCTGGCTGTAAACCAGTCGACTCCTCCAGAGACTGTGTGAAGCCTGTTGGATTGGTTGTTTGACCTTGTTTCCTTATCAATTATTTTCTTCCTCCCTCATGTGCACTGGTGTATTACTGTTTTTGAATGTTGGGGCTGCTGGCAGGAACTGACATGGCTTTTCACCCTAAAGTTTTACAGTGTTCCTTGTTAAACATCCTCTTGGGCAGTTCTGTATGATGTTTCTTTGCATGAGATCTAACTTCAGGAAGCTGCCTGTGGAATTTAGAGTATGATAAGAGTATTTTTTCATATTTAAGAGGGAAAAATAATCTCCCATTAAATACAACTTGTTGGATGCCTAATGTAAAGGGAACACTGTGGTTATAACTTTATTACAAATCTTCTGTAATTAACGGCATCTTCATTAGTTAATAAAGTTGGTATTTTTGTAACCTTGTTTACTCTTATTATTCTTAATAAAGTATTTTATAAAAAACACAACTTAATAAGCATTAACTTTCTTATTTAAAGGAGAAGGTTGGAAGGCCACTGCTACACTTCCAGTTCTAATTTCAGTGAGGGATTTTAGTGTACAGAGTTAGGAGGACTGGTGCTTTAAAGATCTTCATGTATCCAATAGCAGAATTGCAAATAAAATGAAAGATAGACCGAAATCCATGGTGGTCCTTCTGAGTTTCCCCAAGATTTGTCTGCTTGAATTCTGCACTGACAATGGCCTAAGCATATTGCAGTGAGAATATATTTGTAGTGGGAAAGATGTACTTAACTTAAGCATGAATGTTTTCCAAGAGTTTTGTACTTCCTTACAATTTCAGTAGGTGAGACTTGGAATTTTAATTATTTATATAAATATACTTTGCACTTCTCGAAAGGGCTCCCCTCACAGTGTCACTTAATACTACTGACAGTACAAAAGATGATGCAAAGGCGACCAAAAACTTGCAACAAATATGGGTGCTGCTGCTGCACTTAATATCCAGTCAGCCAGCCAGCAGCTACCAAAAAAGGAGGCAAGCAACACCCTTAATAACCCCACTAGATTAGTGTCTTTGTACAGCCAAGTGTTGTCGAGCCGCTATAGCATCAGAGCATTCTGGAAAGTTCAAATAAGGGACAGCAAGTTCACTGCTTCTAAGTCATTTTCCAGCTGAAATTTCAAAGTTCTAAGTATTTCTGGTTGCACTGTGATTTTGGTGATTTAAGCATATATTTGCTCCCACTATATCAACAGTGAATCATTCTTTAATTAAACTCATGTGCAGAGTGTTTGAAGTCGGATTCTGAATTTTCCATGGCAAACATCATTTTATTTTTTTGTTTGCAGTCCAAAAAGGAGATTTTGTAACTGATTCATAAAATCAGTGGATTTTATCAGGAGATCCTGAAATCAGTGGGAAGCTTGCCAGTAACTTCAACCATGCAGGAATGCTTCTAAAGTTATAAAAATCTACAAATAATCTGAGTGTCAAAACCATATTTTGCTACAGTTTTACATTCTAAGTATTTAGTATGTTCAGGTGACCTGTCTGTCTTCTGGGAGCCATGAGAATTAACTGCTTGTACAGCAATTTGCACCACAAAAATCCATAAAGGGATATTGCCTTCATATTACATTCTGTCATGGCTTTATCTTCTGTAGCTGCAGGAACAATATCATCTGCAGATGATGAATGATAGAAACTCACATTGTTGCTCAGTGCTTGCATTCTTCTCTTTGTTTTTTAACAAGACTCATGTAAACAGAGGAATAGAGTTCAGTTGTGTATCTCCTCTGCCTTCAAAAGCACAGACTTCTGGACAGCTATGTTCCAATAAAAACCACGTGCAATAAATAGGAAAGAAAACAGCTGGGAGGAAAAAGGCAAACCATAAAAAGATTATTACCAAAATAAGCCCTAAAATGAAAAGATTTCTTTTTTTTTTTTTTTTCGTGTTGTCTCAGTTTCTGTAATGTAGGATATACGGTGTGAAAAGCGGCAATGGAATAGCTTAACAGCTAAATCTGCTTCACTTCAGAACACTTGAGAAGCTGCAATGACTTCTACATATGATCACAAGATATGGGACAAGTTGTGCTTCTGTGTCTGACGACCTGAATAGATTTGCATTAAAATCACTTTCAAAACACTCTTTTAAAACACTATTTAGCCCCATCTAGTGCTAATGAATATATGTCCTATGTCTTCCTTCTGAACCCCTTGAGCTTTGTCATGGCATTATATCAGATCGTGACTTAGGAGAGCGGTCATGGCATATTAATGAGTGGCATAGGGGAAAAGCGTATGTTTAATTTCAAAGCTGGCCATCAAAGTTCCACTTCAGACTATTAACTTTGCTCAGAGTCAAACTGAATATAAGAATTGATTGACTTGCTTACTATTTAAATATTTTTCACTAAAATACTAGTAATAGTATTACTACTAGTAATAGCAATAACAATAATAAAAAAAATAATAGGATGAATAATTCAAAAATCCATGATTACTTTTAATGTAGCTTTTATGCACATAATAATGGCATCTCCAGGGGAAAACCCCTCACTAGAGCAAATAAATGTACCACTTCAAAGTCCAAGTGATGGGGTTTGCTTGAGATATCTCCAGTTGTGTCTGTTTAAGTTAGTGTTGTCCTCAACTAGGTTATTTGGTATATCCTACTAGCAGAAAGAATATATACAGACCAGTACAATTCATAGCAATTTATCAAAAATAAGGCAAGAAATACAGCAGTAGAGGTATACATTGGATTAGATGAGGTTAATATAAAGCACAAACAAGGATGTAGTCCTTCTCTTCAGCTGAGAGTTTTGCCTTCAGTAATATATGAGTTTATAGTATGTAATTCAGTTCATATTATACTAACTGAAAATTTTCCAGATGGTTTTCTTTTCTTGAGGATTAATGTCAGCATGATACACAGACTGAGCAAATATGCATTTACATCAACATTGCTATTACAAACTGTGTCAACAATGGTCTCATGTCTTGGATGTAAATATGCCATCTGCTGTTCAGCTTTGGATTTAACAGTGCTCTAACTTCAGAAGGCAGCTACAAAAGTGCCATCACAGAACTCCTTTTCTCATTTTTTTCTTTTTAATGTTTCTCTTTTATTAAATGAAAGCTCAGAAAATTTGCTGTTCACAGCAGTGTGAGTTGTGGAAGCTTTGCATTAAACATTCACTTGAAAGCCTCTGCTTTCCATTTCTGTGCATCCTCATGAGGCAGCTGAGTCCCAGTTATTGCCTGATACTGTAATTCTTTGAAGTCTGTATTTCTGTTGTCAAAGTCCACACATAGCCTCGATTTTTGTGTGTGTGTGTGTTCTACATATTCAGAACTCCTAAGAAAACCTTTAGGAGGTGAAAACTCATTGTAGCCTTGCAAAAGTCAGGTTATCAATCTTCAATTATCCACCCTTATGCTCCAGTTTGCCATCGAGTACATGAACTCATGGAAAAGAAATATTCTAGTGGGCTGGATGGCTTCTACACATCCCACATCAGCAAGACTTAGCTATGCCTGGGGAGGTGCTCCACAGCCCTCTATATCAAACCAGCTATACATAACCAGAGGCTTAATGTGGTTGAGCACTAAAAGCCCACAAATTACACATGGACACAGAAACAAGTGCACATCACACTGACACAAATTCACATAGATGCCTTCACAATGATATACAGCCAAGTAACTCAGGACTTCTTGGTCTACACACATGTTTGAAGAACAGGATTATAACCTGGGACTTTTCCTGTTCCAGTGCTATGCTAACTCAGGACAAGGACAGCATGAGAAGAGAGGAGCACTTATATCACTTCCAAACTAACCAAGAATAACAAGGGGATGGCAGCCAGGGTTATGAATTTTTCATGTGCTTAATTTATACACTTAGGATGATAAACTTTTGCATTGTGAGCCTGAGCTAGGTTACATACCTCGTGTCCTCTGCCCATCCTTTGGATCAGCTGGATCCAAACCAATCCACTCAGTTCTGCAGTGATTGCATGCTTGCATTTGTCTTTGTGTGTGTGTGTGTGTGTGTGTGTGTATGTGTGCGTGCTCATGTGTTTATCTGTTCTTCCTGGAGCAATGTAGAAGTTCTAGCACTGCTGTTTAGAGTCCTGGAAGTAGACAAGTAGGCCTGATTACTGTTCAGCCATCTATGTTCTAGTTTCTACACATCAGTATAACTATAACATGTGAAGGCCCTAATAATTAAAAATTAAAAAGCTCAGCCTTGGCCCTTAAGATATTCCAACCTTTCAGGGAATCAGTGCAAAACACTTTCTGGTAGGTATCACCAGAGGCTGGCCTTAATACTAAAGCTTTCTTAAAAGTTAATATTCTTCCTGTAGAAACCTGCTTCCTTACTGGAGCTCTCTCTGGGCTGTTATCTTATTTATTTTGGTTAGGAGTATCTTCTGAAGTTTTGGATGGATTTCCCAGGCTGACTTCTTGCTTTATTTGTAAGCATTGTGACTTTTAATCCCCTCTGATGCCACTTTGTATCTTTTTAGTTCATATAACTGTCCAGCACTAAACTCTGAGCTAATTCCTAACACTAATTCCTTCCGTTTTCTACAGAAGTTTTTTGGTTGGTTGGTTGGTTGGTTGGTTGGGTTTTTTTTAAACCTTGCCTTTCTGCCTGGTTTATACACATGCTTAGAAAATAAAAGTGGAAAAAAAATAGGCTTTTCAGTTTTCTTTAACAGGCCTTACAATTAATGCTGCTAAACTTTCTTATCGGTACTTTGTTCCCATCAAGACATGCAGATCTTACCAACTCAGTCTGCAGGAACATGTCAGTTTTATTGGTATGTTTGACAGAGACCAGGCTTGTTTCCAACTGAAATCCGTTTGTTTTCCCTCCAACATGCTTGCTTACCTCCCCAGGCTCCCGCTCTGTGTGGCTTCCTCCAAAGAGGTATTTCCCTGCCTATTTGGGTATGCATTGTGCATTCCCTTTCAAAATTAGAAGCAGAGTTTCCTATATTCCCCACTCACTCCTGGGGAGGATGGAGTTTTCTTTCCATTTCCCTGTCATATTCTTCAGGAGAGTAAAATACTCCATACCTTTAAAGCCATTTCCAACTAAATGCAGGAGCAATCTGTGAAGCTGATGCAATCTCGGGCAGCCAAAACTTTCAGGGAAACACCTCACATAAGCATAAAACAAAAGCTTTGGATGTGCTTCCCTGTTAAATATTTAAATATAGTCTTGGCATTGCGGTAGTCCTCTGAATGGTTATTTCAGACACTTAAGAAGAGTTTGTGAATTCCTTTCTTGGATTGGCCGTGATGAGGCAGGGGTGTTTGCAGAGACTGCAGCACAGTGTGATTCAAGGGACTCCTCAACACTGCTGACAGACAAGGTCTCTGATTCTTTTTCTTCTCTACTGTGTTTTCTTGCTTATTTTCTTTTTTGTCTTGTTTGTTTGTCTGGTACTTTATTATTCTATTCTAATGCTGACAGGAAGAAAATAAACAGGGAAGAGTAGGGCTGGTGCAAGTGATGTGTTTGAACTGTCTGCCGGGTAAGATTTATGGTCTGCTAAGGACAGCTTTTTGGAAAGTTTTTCTCTTCACTCCTCTGTTGGAAGTTTTCTTGGCCTCCTTTGCTGTCTGAAGACACTTTTTCTGGAAAGTGCTTTCCTCATTATCTTCTCTGTACGAGTGGAAGTGATGAAGTCACTTTGTCTCTCTCCCCGCCATCACTCCCTTGACCCCTCCATTCCCCTGGCTCCTGCCTGCATCCCTCAGCACAGATTCAGCAACAGAACTGAGCACTCACTGCAGGGCATTTACCCTTTGCCAAACACACAGCAAGGGAGCAAGGGAATACTTGGGCATACATGTAGCAAAGAACAAAATACAGCAAAAGGCACTGAGTAGAGTGGCATTTCTACAAGATTTGCCTTGCTCTCTGCAGAGACCATGTCTGTAAAGTCAGAGTCCTGTAGTGTGTGAGAGAGTAGACAAAGAAAACTTGCACTAGAAAAAAGAAAAATTGTTTAGAGAGTGCTACTCATATAGCAGGCTTTGATCACTCTTCAAGGTGGGCTACTGCCTGCGCATGAGAAGTGAATGGATGTCTGGCTTGAATCAGAGATATTCTGGAGAGACAAATGGAAAGGTTAGGGGCTAGCCTCAGGAAATCTTATGTGTGAGAAAGCAGGACAATAATTTTAGGTCCCAGTTCAGAGGAGTGGCCACTGAGGAGCTTAGGAACCCCATAGCTTCTGACCACAACTCATGAGCCATTTTGTAGTCAGGTCACTTTGAAAGATCAATCCATGAGAAGAAATTCAACTTTGAGGGAGAAATTTCAGCAAGCTCTGGTGAAAACACTCAGCAGCACACCACTGAATACTCTGAGATCAGCCCTTTGCACATGGAGGGTTTGGTTTTTTCTGTCTGCTATGGACAAACTGAAAAAGTGGCCCGAACCAGTTTATATCAGTATCTGAATTTAGCCAGTCTTTTGGCTCCAGCTTAGAAGGCAAAGATCAAGGGAAGAGAAGATTTTTTAAAAAATATTCTCTTTCACGCCACATCCTTCCTATCGTTTTCCCAATTTCACACATTCATTAAAAGGAGAAATGTACTCATGCAGAAAACAAACCAAGCCCTCCAAGTGAGAACATATAGCGATTTCATTCAAAAATGCTTCTTTTAAGGAACAGAGTCTATAAAAACCACACCAAGAGAATACTGTACTCTGCGGTCATTTGTTAGTAAAGCTGACAGGAAATCAAAACTGAAAGGATTCTTCTGTAACTGCCAACTTGCTGTAATGGAAGCCAGGGGAAATATATTTATCTGTTTACTTGACTAAGAAGAAAGAAACCAAAACATATTTTCCTCCAATAGTAAAAGGAGATTAGACTGTTAATAGTCACTTGTGTGCTAGACTTCCCTCCAGGCCTTTCCTAATGTTTTGTCTTACATTCAAAACAAATAAAATATGAGCTGTGAGTCAAAGAAAACATTTCATGGAATATAGACACTAAAAAGATCTTTATGCACCTAACATTTCACCTTATAGCCTAAAGGATATTGCCCAGTACTATACATTATTGAGAACTATAATTTTTTTAGATTTTTTTTGCACAACAGAGTTTTCATGCCTGTCATCTGGCACAAAACTGAATCTGCAAAGGATAGGCCATTTAGATTATGACCCACTAGGCTTGTTTTTCCCTCCAAAATTAATTTTTGTTCAATTGAAATAAAGAACATGAAATCAAATGGATCTGATTTTGTCACCTTGCTTAAAATTTGATGATCTGAAAGGTCTTTTCCAACCTAAACAATTCGATGATTCTCAGATCCTATGATCCTATAGCTGCTTGTAATAGATGATAAATCAGTTTAAGCACAAAGGATGGAGGTTACTACCCATCTGAAACTTAATGTGATCTCTATAGTTAGGGTCTTTGAAAGAAGCAGTTTCCCAATGATGTGAATAAAAATAATCTGAAATATTTCAAGGTCCTGCTCAGAGCTGGATTTTGCCATTGCTACATGGCTCTGATGATACAGAGCTGTCATAAATGTCTTTAATTAATTTATTTACAGAACTTTTCCACTGCCATGTAACAGTCAAAACCAGATGGCAATTTTTTGTCAAAGATATTTCATTTGATTAATTCTTCTCTCTGGGCAGATGCAGTGCAGTCTGTCAAAATACGAAGATAAATAAAAAATTAAGATGTTTTTCCTAGAAACTGCTAATTGAGTAAAGCTTTGGTAGCTGGAACAGGGAAAGAATAAAATGGATTTTTTTCCTTAGGATATTTATCCTACCAGGGTATGTTTGATGTGAATCTTAATATAACTCTTTTTAGGGAAGTTGCATGAGAGAAAGTAGTCAGTTTATAGTGTGTAAGGTAGTTGAACCAGATTAATAACACATTAGGTTTTGCCCAATTTTTAAAATCCACAGCAGGAACCATCATATTTTTAGCAAGAAATGAATCTGTACATGTTATCACCATGTTATCACCATGTTCTGCAGTGGTTTTGTATGCTTTCCAAATTCTGTCATAATGTTCAAAGTATTGAGAAAGAATCTCTTGCATGGACATTATTCCCAAGCACTGAATGAACCTACAGAAATTCAGCGAGAATAGGTAGACTGTCACTTATGACTTATTTAGCACCATAATAGGAAAATGAATAAATTATGCTGTAACAAAGCACTTAGATAGTCATTTGGAACCATAAATAAACATATGTTTAACTTCAAGAATAAACTGAAGACCCATTGACAAGCGCCTGCCTTTGAAGACGCAAATAATCCAATAAATTTATAAAGCACTGTGACTTTGGCTGAATGTGGGCAAGGATTCCAGTTAGGGATGAGACTTATTTATACAGTGCTTAAGACAGAAAATAAATAATATAAATAATAATAAAATAAATAAATAAAATATAATAATATAAATAATAATAAAAAATACTTCCAAAAATTACATTAAAAATGCTAGTGATTCCCACTAATTCCTCTTCTCTTTTCAAAGGAACAGCTTAAAATGGCATTCAAAGGCTCAACAATGGCAACTGTATAGGAGAGAACACATTGAAATTACTTCTGTTCTAACCAAAGTTTGTGTGACTCCTGTGAAAATAGATGCAGTGCTGTAGTTTAGTCTTCAGAGTCTTATTAAATGCCTTATTACATGTCTTTGTGTGATTGAAAGGTAATGCAGAGAATATATTAATATGGTTGCATTTTAATGGCATTCAGTCCAATTACTTCAGAGTCTGTGGGGAGCACCAATAACTGGCCTGTGCTCTGGAGCTGAATTTAGATTTTATATCTCTGCAGCATCTATATTACTTGTCTAGACACATATCTTAGGATGCAGAATTACAAATGACAGATTGTATACCAGACCTGACATTTATGTGATTGAATATAGAGATATATTTATAACATGATGATAACTGTATCTGATACGTGCTTCATCTAAGATCAGAATGAAGCCCAAAACATTCACATGTGGCAGGGTCAACACCCCTTTATAATTACATTAGAGAATAATAGTATATCTGTATATCTGCAAAAGCCTCAGATCTTGACTTTTCAATTTTTTTTTCTGTACATTCAGATCCATCTTCAGAAGGAATTCTGAAGATTTAAAAAGACTCAAAAAGTACTCTTGAAAAATATACTACAAATAGCTAAGTCATGTGAATTACTTGATCAAACCAATTGAATTATATTCAAGAAGTTATCCTAAGTCATTTAGTGAAGTTCAATTCCACATTTCTACAAATAAGACAATTGCTTTGAGATTAGCATGAAAGATTTGTGGATTTAAACTAAATATTGATGACAAGTGAGGATTCACATGGAAGAACTTGAGGATATGCTTCTTTCTAGAGGAAGGATGAGTTCTTAAATAGTTCTTTGCAATTAATATATGTATCAATTTTGTCACCATTAAGATTTTATGTCTTTTAATCACTAAACTAGAATTTGATTTTTTTTCAGTTCTTGTCTCTGCCTCTCTCTTGGCAAGAATCATTTGATCTTTGACCATCATATTAAGACCCTGAGCACACTTAGTGGCCCTGATGTCCCTGCTGTCCCTGGGGCTCCCCCTATCCTGCCCTTAGCCCAGGACAACACTCCAGTCCCTGGAACTGTCAATCTGTGTCCTAAGGAGGCTATAGGACACCATCTCCACCTGTCCTGGCCCATCGAGTATCAGACTCATTGCCAAGGAGGTGCCTGTTGCCCAGGGCTAGGGCTGCCCTCTCTTCCCCACTGCCTGCCCTTGTCTACCCTGACCAAAGGTGTTGGTTAACCAACCCTTAAATTCTTACAAAACACTTCGACAAGAGTGGAGGAGAACAAGCTCTTAATTAAGCACAATTCGCTACGTTCTCAATCTCCACAATAAACTCCTCCAAGTACACAAGCCACAAGACCACTACTCAAAGGTGCTGACTCACAAGCCGCAACACACCAATATTCAAGAGTGCTGGCTAACGAGCCACAACACCTAGCCACAGTCACCTCACTCCCACAGTAAAGTCCACTGTGGGTTATGGGGTAGAATATGCTAACCATGCTTTCCCCAGGCAAATCAAGGGAAGAAAACAAGAATACCATCAGTCCTTAGAGCTCACATTGATCCTGCTGCATGGATGGTCAGAGCTAGGGTTTTAAGAACAAAGAAAGCAAGAGGAAAAAGAGAGAGAGAAAGAGAAAAGATAGAAAAAAGAGAGCGAGAGGGCTTGGTTTGCTCCCTTTTATAGTTAACCTAGTACACAGCTCTTATGTAAATTAGACTTTTCATACATGCACAGCCAGCCCTTCTCCCCAAAGTGACTGAGAGTGAATGTGGGGACGGAGCAAGAGTCTCAGGGTAGCTGGGTCAGAACAGCTCTGCTTCACATCCATGAGACTCTCTTCTCCAATCACACTTTTCCTGTAGCAATACTCAATGTCTGAGACAAAATATGTCTAGGTCTGCTCCACCACAGCTGGGTGTCAGTGTTGAGTTCAGTGCTGCAGATCTACTATAAGTAATGCTTCAAAATGCTCTGCAAGATGATGTTGGTTTCTCCTGAGTCTGCATGAGACCACAGAAAGGTAGTTAACAGATATTTGCCTTCATTTTGCAAAAGAAGACATAAGTGCTTCTAGGATTTGTAAGGGTTTAGTTATTCCTAGCTACTTCCCTCCAAAATTTTGAATAGAACATGAGAAACATGAGAAAACTGGTGCAGTTTTCAAAGGTGACAAATCAGAACCCAAAAGACCCCAAAATCCCTTATATCCCAATAAGCTTTACCTTTGTGTTTGTCTCTGTTTCCTGAAGAAAATGTTACAAATTTGAGATTTATTGACTAGGTGTGGTTGCTTTGCATTTAGATGTAATGAACTGTATATCACAGTTGCAGATATAAATATATGTGAGAAAAAAAAATAAAATAAAGAAACCTACCTTTACTCCAGCTCAGAGAATGCCAGGCATGAAAATAATGATCTTTAAGAGAAATGTACTATGACTGCCAATGTACTGACCAAAATTTTATTTATACTAATCCATCTATTTGATATTAATATTAAAAATTATTATTGATACTTCAGGATCCAATAGGTTTTCAATTTCACATCAGGTTATTTTTGCACATCAGATTTTCAGAATCCTTATTCTTGAATTAACTAAACATGGTAGTAGATTTATCCACCCCAAGATGAAATGCACATATTTTTATAGCCATTATGTACAAAAGTTTGGTACATGAAGTAATATATCCAAGCTGAATTGAAAGCATAAGGGAAATTTTAAAGAGGTAGAATGAAACTAACATTGGAAGTTGGCAAAGATGTACAGTTTAACACAAGCTGTTCCTCTCTAATATCATAGTGACAGTTTCATATAAATGACATTTCGTGAGTAATAAAATGACAAATACATCATTAAAATTAGAGACAGATTGCTAAATGGATTAGACTGTAAGTATCTTAGTTTTTTTTCTTTATTCTTCCACATGCATATTTCATCTTGCTGAAAAACTATATGCCAGTGTTGTTCATACTGCCAGATCTTAAAATGTATTTTAAAATTCATTCAGTTCTTCCATGCAACAGCTCTTTGAAGAGAGAAAATTCAGCACTGTTTTCTTTTACTATCCTCGACAAACCACTCCCAAGATTTTAGATATATGAAGTGCCAGGCACATGTAGAGCCTTGTACATCTATAAAGTAATTGTAGAACAATGAAAAGATCTCTATTTTCACATGATTTTTCAAAAAAAAAAAAAAGCTAATTGAAGGCTCAGGTTAGAGTATCAAAGGCTGTTATAAAGCTTGGTCTGAGAGTATGTAAATGAGTAATACATTTGGAGTCCAGAAAAGGAACAAGTCAAACCACATTCACACAGGAAAACAGTAAAAAAGATGAAATCAAGAAAATCAAATAAAATAAATTATTGTCATAAATAGGTTAAGAGGCTGGAAAACCATATATTTTAAAAAACTGATCACAAAGTTTTCTAGAAAGACATTTCATATAAAGAGAGGTACACAGAGTTTTATAGCAAGCTGTCAGGATCCTACAGTAAATAACATTTTCCTTTGGATTTGGGGCTCACAAAGATTATTTATTGCAAGCAGTAATACTGATTACAGAATAACTTAGGAGCAGTTTCCTAGTCTTACTTAAATCTCTCAGGTATCTACTGATTTTAGAGGCTATTTTTATACATTATTGGATTGTAGATTTAAGTGACATGGCAAGTGTGGCTCTGGTATGCCTGTAGCCCATGCAATTGCAATAAACAAGGTGATGTACTGTTAACAGAGGAAATAAAGAAGCCTGATTTCCTATGGATGTGACTCCCTTAAATATCTTTTTGTGTGGTAACACCTAATCTCCCTCACTGAACAAGAGAGAGGCCAAGAGCTCTGTGTGTGGTGAAACATAATTGTTTTGGAGACTCCTGCTCTTCCTTAAAGTGAATTTGATTGGCGGATTCAAAAGTTATTAGAGAAAGATGGACCAGAAGACACCTGGGCAATGGGGAGTTGACCATGAGCCAGTAATGCACCATCACAGCAAGGCACACCAACAGCCACTAGTGCTGTAGGGACAGAAACTCTCTTCAGGTCTTGGAGCATCTGATATACGAGGAAAGCTGAGGCAGCTGCAACTGCACAAGGAAAGGGCCACAGGGAATCTTATCAGTGAATGTGGTAGAATTTAAAGAAGATGGAAGCAAAAACTTTTCAGTAGTATCCAGTGACAGGAAAAGAGGCAACTGAAATAGAGGGAATTATATTTGAAGATTAAAAAAAAGAGCACATATTTTGACTGTGAGGATGTTTGATCACTGTAATGGGCTGCCCAGAGGTGTTATGGAGTTTCCATCCTTGAAGATACTCAACAGTGACCTGGACAAGGTTTTTGGCAAACCAACTGTAGGTGACTCTGCTTTGAGAGGGGAAGAGAAGATAACGTCCAAAAGTTCCTTGCAATCTCAACCATTCCATGATTCAGTGATCCTGTTTCCTTAGGAAATTCATCTAAACACAAGTATATGAAATCATCAAAATATCTGTTCAACTGGTTCTTGTTTATTCATTTTCATAGAACAAGTAATTTGGCTTACTGGAGGCTACTCACATATCCTGCAAACCCCACTATTTGTAGAATATACAATGAGAGCATTTGAATGGAAAAAAACTTGTCAGAAAACTTCGGATTTGTTAAAAGTACCATATGTTTATCTGTCAATGATTTGTTAACTAAAATCCTCTTTTATGATAACACTAAAATATCTTTTATTGGGGGAACAACGGGCATCTTATCAGACAACCTCCTTAATGGTGTTCCACTGGAAACAATCAGGGAGTCATTTTAGAATTACTGAGCACAAGGGAAAGGAACTGAATTTTATGTTTTGTTTTGTGTTTGGTTTTTTTTTAACTCATTCTCCAGCAAAACCTGAAGAATTTAAAAATTCTGATGATAATGGCAGCCTGTAGGAGTAATCTTAACTCACTTTAAAACTTTTTCACTCTATTAAAAGCAAGCTATTAAAAAGGAAGTAAAGATTCCACCAAATTGTCCATTAGGAAATATGTACATCTGGTTCAAACCAGGGCTATTAGTCACTCGGTAGTTTCCACTTTTTGTTAATGGTCTGTGGAAATGAAAAATTGGTAGACTTGGCCAAGGCATAGTGTTTAAAATAATCTTCAGGATTGCGTAGATCTTGGATCTAGCTGTACAAGACTGTCTTTATGCCAAGGCACAAGTGGGAGAAGCTGTACTGAAAAATGTTATAGGGCCTGATCATGGAAGGTGTTGAATGACTCTGGTGAGAGACTAAGGGCCCTTGGCTTCACCTAACACAAAGAACAACACAGGATAAGGACCTCACTCTGTGAAATAATCTTCTGATTGAGTATGTGCTATTTTCTTCTCTCCTGAAACGAGAATCTGCCCATTAACATCTGTAAATGTCAGACAAGTGATCTGCTGTATTGAGCAGTCTTCTTTTAAATCTGTCTAATGCATGCTCTGTCTTTCTAAAGATACAGATGCTTTCTGTGGTCCTATAAAAATGTGCATTTTAATGATGAATGGGGCAGTTTATAGTTCCAATTACTCTTGTCTCCTTTGAAGCAGGAAAACTGGCAACCCCTTATCTAGACTTTAGCAGGTTGAGATAAACCTTGATAGCAAAAAGTATCTGGATTATCAGAGCTTTTAGCTACAGCAAACTACTTAAACTGAAAGCAGCTGTAAGTCAAGAGAGAACAATACCTATTCATTTGTAAGATGATGTGTAGTGTTTGGGATACTATTAATGAATTTTTTCTTCAGATGAGACAATTGTAAAAAATCTAAGTTACACATTCAGATACTCACATGCACAAACATGCACACACAGTGATATAAAATGTAGCATTTGAAGAAATCTTGTTTGGATAACACACAGTAGTCATTTGGAAGAAATAATCCATGGAGATCACCAGAAAGTTATGGTTTAGTTCCAGCAGTATAACAGTGAAATTTTACTCAAAGTTATGAAAATGTTGTTGTTGCCTCTACAGATCTATTATTCTCATTTAATCTCTGGAACAGCAAAATTATCCTCACTGAGATATACTATTTTGTCTGCTTCTTATTTTTTCTTAAGTATATTGAAATTACAAGAACAGTGCAGTCTTCTATCATGTCTTCTGAATCATAACCAATGTATTTCATTGTATTACATAAGACAATGACTCTGACTCTTTGTGAGTTTTGTATGATGTTTCTGCCAACCTTCTATGAAGTTTTCTGGGATAAATTTAAGTTTGTGTTTTAGTTAATATGGCAAACAGGCAAAGATACTAATTCAATTCATAGCCTATCTTCACTGTCCTCGCTTTGTTTATAAAACAGTGTTCAGCAGTCGTAAAATTCTGCATTGGACCTGTTTGGTCAAGAATGAAACCTCCTGTAGTTATGAATTACATCCCTCAGTTGTCTTAAAACATCTAGTTTCCCAAACCAATCTCCAGATATGAACAACCAAATCTACAAGACCAAAGCTATAGCTGACAAACAGTGGCAACAGTACAAATGATTTTCAAGTGGTAAAAATTTTCACCAGTTAAAAACCTCCCTTCTGAACGCAAGAGTCTCAGTTCTGCTTGATTTTTATTGTGGTTTCTGTGCAAAATTAACTTCTATAGTGAACTCTCAACTGTTATGGGATTACAGCACATTTTCCCTTGAAAATCAGTTTGGGCACTCATGAGGCTCAGCCCCTGTTCAGGCTGTACTTCCAACAGCCTACACTGATACTTGGCTGTCCAACATCAGGGCACTGTCAGTTCTGGGATTTATGTGTTAGCTCACATGAGACAGGGGTGAGAATCTAGTGGGAAAGATTAGGCTGGGTAAGGAGACAGTTTGGGTTATTATAGGTAATGTCCCTGCAGTTTAGCCACACAAATCTGCTTTTGGGTTACCATTCCTACGCAGAAGCACAATTTACCTTCTGGTTCATTTCTGTGGAGGCTTCAATACCCAGATGAAGTTTGAATCCCTGTATTAAACTCTGAAATTGAAGCCTAAATAAATAATTTGTTCTAACAGAGAGAGAGGATTTGGCAGACCATGGAAAGCTGAGGATTAGCCTTAACCTTTTCCTCGCATTTTTGCATAAAGTCAAAATTGCCTAGTTTGTTTCCAGACAGATTTTCCCATTTTCATATGCATATGCTTATTCTTGACATGGCATTGGTTATGCTGCGACTTGGCAGGTTGATCCACAGTTGCGGAACTTTCCTCCCAGACAAGGACCTTGACCCTCTCCTGTGAACTGGAGACCTGAGTTCCTTCTTCCAGGATTTCCTGTGTAATACTGTAATAGGGTGGTGTCTAGTCCATTCAATTTAGGCCCTGGTTCCTTTCCAGTTTGAAATTACTGGCCGCAGAAAAGGGGAGAAAGATTATCTGAGCTTCTCTAATGTAGCTGCTTGGATCCCTTGAACAGTTTTGAAAGGAAATAAAACTTTTGAGGCCTACAGACAGAGTTCCAGGCTACTGAAACCAAACATCTGCTGTGTGACCTGTAACTTAGGTACCACCAGGGAATAGTCCAGTCTAAGGTACATGTCTACCTTTTTCCAGTGAAAATACATTAAAATAACAGGAAATGTTCATCTCCCCCATTCACTGGGGATGCACCCTACCAACTGCCTTTGAAGAGAAATTGAAATATCCAAATCTGCAAAATGAGTAAGACTTCATAGTGCAGGACTCCAGGCTCTTATCAGGATGTAATCCAATAGTCAAGTGGGTGTTACCCTCCCTGAGACCATGGTCTGTTGACTTGAATCACTGTGTGTGGGAATGGATTAAGAATATAACTGATAACACCTTGAAATGATGCAGAATGTAACTGATAAGACCTTGAACTGATGCTTTAATATTGTGTAAAATGTATGTTTACCTTTGCCATGTATGTCCCCCTCTGGAATCCATGCCTTCCCCTTCCCAGAATCCCTTTGTACCACTTCCTAGATACCATGTGCCCTTCCCAGAGAGCCCCTTCGGCGCTCCAAGACCACCCCTAAGGGAACCGAGGGGCGTGACCCACCTTTCTCCCTGAAACCTTTCCCCGCCTATATGTTAATCCCCTCATCCCTGTTGGCCCAAAGCCACACAATACCTTTTCCCCCCATTGGAGAACCTGAATCCCCTCTAAGGGACTATAAAAAGTCCCTACTTCCTGAATAAAGCTCTCTCTCTCTCTCCCTCTCTCCCCAAGCTGGTGTGGTGTCTTTGTCCTTCGCCCAGGGCTCTGGCACCACGTGGCCGGGGGGGGAACCAGGGGAGAGCACCCCCGCACCCTCTCCTAGATGCATGGACTAAAATCATAGCCTAGGAGACTAATTCATATCGTTGTGACCATCCCACCACCCAACACACCAACGAGGCTTCATCACCCCATATATCCAACCCGGATAACTGTGCAAGACCTGACCTAGACCCATTGGTGAGCATAATTTCCTAATTTAAATGCAGGTATCTGTCCACCATCAAAATTGTCTTCAATTATGAAAACATAAAACTTTACAGGTTGCTCCAGGATATTTAGAGAAGATCTGTGTTGTGGTTGATCATAAATTGGACTGCAGCAGAGCTTCAGCTGGTGTTTAAACAGACTGCCATGTCATCAGGAGAGGTACTTGTGATCAATCTGAGATGTATTTACAAAACAGGATTAAGCTGTCCCGGAAGATGGAGCTATTCTTTTGGATGTGGCATGTTCTAGAGACCTAGGTCCCAACTGATATGGGATTTAGAGAATTAGGATTTCATCTGCTTTTGATTTGTCCTGTATTTTCAGCACCATGTGTTTATGTGGGAGAGGCAACATAATTGCCTCTTCTATCCTCCCCTATCAGGATATTGTGGTTGGTTGATACAACAATTCTGGTTAGTTAGGTGCAAATGAGTACAGGTGCATCAAACCATACAATTAAGCAAAACTGAATTTTCTGGATTTTATACTTTCTGTAACTCAACTAAATTATTTATTTCACCCTGTGCCACAATTCTCCATTTGCCAATTGAGTAAGCCATCCTTGTGTATTAACATTGCTGAGGGAATGAAACCAAATCTTTAAAATATGGGCAAAAATCATAAGCAGTAGAAAAAGATAGTAAAGTCAGATAAACTTTTTACTTTTAATATAAATATGGATTACAATACTGAGATATAAAACTTTATTTTCAATGTTTGTATTACCATAATGCCAGATAATTTGATCCTGCTGGATTTGATTCAATCAGATTTGATGAGAGCATTAGCTTGGCTTGAAACCAGGAAATAGGTGTAAACATCAGACCTTGTTAGATTTTTCTGAACTGTACTGAAATTGAGGTTTATTCCATGCCATGTATAATTAGACAGTTATTGTAATAATTCCAATATATTTCACATCAAGACTTTTACATTATATCCTTTTAAGACAAGAACTGAAATCTCCTATGCCCCAAGGCAGATCAAAAGCAAATTTGTCATGTCCTATCCATCTAGAGGACAATCAACATTTGTATCTGTCCTCCAGTAACAGCCAAGTCCTGTTGCCTCAAAGGATGGCAGAATTTCAGCAGAACAGAGAACTCCTGTAAGATGACATGTATATATGAGAAAGGAAGAATCTGCATTTTCTAAGGGGTTATTTAAAATCACAATAATTAATTTCTAAACTACTTTGTAGAGTGAGTTCATCTTGAAGTCTTATGAAAAATGATGCTGCAGAACTGACTGACTGGATTGAATGATTTGGGCGTAAATTATTCCATTACAATCAAAAGCTGTTTCCATCTGTTGTCTTCGCATGCACAGCCTGTTTCTAGAAACATTTTTGACAGATTTGAGCTGACTGGGTTTATGTATTTAATTCAGTTGTACACAGCAGAGTACAGAATTTACAGGGAGCATCAGAACTCAGAGGCCAATGGATCAAAAAGTAATGAAAATATTTTTTTCCCAATAAAATCAGATAAGTTGAGGGGAGGCATATGTGTTGAGAAAGAAGCTGTAATTTTTTTTCATATATGCTGCTTTCTAGTACAAATTCTTCTATTTGCAGTTCATCTTGTGCTCTTTAGGGAATTCTAGACCGAAAACTACTTCTTCCCAGGTTTTGACTATTGTGGTCTGCCTGCACCAAACTTTTTACCTTGGTCTCATAGGACCCCTTCCTCCTTCAGTCACTGAAAACATATAAGCTTGTAATTATTGGAGAAACCTTATATATTTTGGGGACCTTTGGTTTATTTCCTGTTGCCTTTTCTGAAATACCTTGAAGAAGTTTTTTTCCAACAGTCCCTGTTCCAACCTTTAAGATTACATTCGGTAGGTGGTTTCTTTAGAAGACCGCAGATCTGCACTACATTTTTGTTTTATTGTCATAGTCCATCCATTTTATATTCTTTGGAAATTCATGGAGTAGTAAAGGGCAAGTAGTGACTCTGTAACTGCAAGGGAATATATTTTTCCTGGAAATTATAAAATGGGATGTACATGAATAATAAACACACCTGTACTAATCCTCTTCGAGTCTGAACTATTTAATACTTTTTACTTAGTAACAAAACTGATTGTACAGTAAATATGTTTTATGTATTGCTGACACATATTTTTCTATTTGAGGAGAGGATATTGGTCTTCTCATAATCAGTATATCAAGGTAATCTAGAAAAGGCTATAGAATAATTTCAGACTAGGAGCAACACAGGATTTTTGAGAATATAAGGATTAGAGAAAAGAAATAGAAAGGTAGTAATACTTGACCAGATTTATATGATTATTTCTTAAGGTTATTCCCTATGATAATGTGATATACTAATTGTCATTACATAAACTGATCATCAGTCTTCAGGTTTCAAGTGTAATTTCTGAGATTAACATATGCTGATATCATGTTTTAGCTCTTAACATTTTAAGGAACTTTTAAGCTCAGAAGTAAAGTCAGGGTTGGCTTCATGGTCTATTGTTAATAAAATTATTCAGCTGAACTATTCTATTAAAATACTCTAAACAGTTGCTTTGGCTGGGAGATATACCTTCTCAATATTCTTCTGAAATCAGAGTAGTATTAGCATGATTGGACGAGGCAGAAGAAATGGTTCCAGAACTATTTCCTCACTGCTCTCATTCTGAGAACACAGATCCACAGAAACTTAGACACCATGAACCAACCTTGGTGGTTCAAGGAAAGGTTCTCTGGAGTAGAAGTAGCAGTGGATAAAACTGCAGCTAAACATTGTTTCATGCTTGGTATTGTCATACCAAAATTGTAAAAGAAGGGCTAGATTAAAAGTGACTGTACTACATGTAGAAAGAGGAATGCACATTTCACTTTGTGCTACAAGAATTTTGGATTTTGGGACAAACTATACTGATCAGCAAAATCATCCTGTCTTTTTCCAGTAGAGTAGGACTTTAATATACTGACAGGTACACTGGGGTCATGTGTGCTCTCTGGAATACTGTTCCCCAGTTGTGCTGTCTCTGGTCCACCAATGCAACAAGGAAAAAGCTCATTCCTGCATTATCTCTGGGTCCTACCATTTTCTCAAAGTTATATTTTGGCAGTTTGAAAATAAGGCTCAACCTGCCCTTGGATCACCTCTTGCTCATGGAAACTATTGCCACTGCATCTGACAGCCTTCTCCACCAATTATGATACCCAAATAAAACTTTGTGAAGGAATGAGGCAGAGAAAAGAAATTTGAATAATAGATAAGAAAACAAAAGGGCTGGTCACATTTTTTTATAAGTACAAGATCTGAAGGAGTGTGAAGCAGTAGGCTAAGAGAAATCATGGAACATGTCTTCAGAAATTTGAAACAAAGTCATGCAAACCAGGACTGGTAAAATCATTACAGCAGTTTACCTCTTGTACAAACCATTACTGCTTTGTCAAGTGCTCCTCCCCAAGTATCAGAATGTGATATGAAGTTTCTTCAGTAAAGATCCACCATGACTCTATGAGAAAAATAAATGACTTGCTGAGCCATTTGTCACACAAGGGCTGTTTTAGAAGGAAAATTCTGATTCTGTGGTCTTTATTTTAAATCCATTCTCTATTTTGCTTTTGGTTTTCTTTGAATCTTTGTATATTTTTTTTTCCACTGCAAGTCTTCTCGCAAAACTGCTACAAAGTGATGTAATATTGCATGGAATAGCAACTGAAGGAAAAAATCACATCTACCCCAAAACATGTACTTTCAATCCACAAATCTGTCCATTTTGTTTTCAAACAATACTAATGTAACATTGCCAATTCTATTACAGTGGGTTGCTTTTGTCATCCAAATTGTGATTAGTAGACTTACCTTACATTTAAGACATGTTTTCACACATGCTTCCACAGCCTTGAGAGCAAAATATCTTCTCCTACTTCTTGGCTTTCTCTCATTTCTTTTTGTGGAAAATAAACTAGCATAAGGAAAAGTTGGAAGATGAGCGAAAGACTGTGTTCTCTCTCTCTTTTTACCCTCACTTCTTGCCCTCTCTTCAAAGAGCTTAATACTTCGAACATTTACTAATTCTTAGTCACAGTTACACAAAGGAAGTGAGTTCAAGCTGTACCGTGTGACAGTGAAATCAACTGTTGAATTCTCCGTCATCCAAGCGATCAAATTGCAAAGGTTTGTGTGGAAGAAGGGGAACACTTAGTTCTCCATGAGGATTTGTGTGTACTCTGAAGCCGATAGTCAGCTGATGGAAAACTGTTTTCTGAGTCCAAAAGAGTAAAATATGAGATAGCCACTAAGCTAATATATAACATTTTGCTCAATTGGGTACATTATCTTAGAGCAGAATTCTAAGGACTTACACAGAAAAACTGAGTAACCAAAAGATTTTTAGGAGCTTGTGTGGGGATCTTGGGAAGTGTCTAGTTTAGGCCAGACCCCTACATTTAAGCTGGTTAAAACTGAGATGAACTCAAACCACTAACAGTTTTAAGTGGGAGTTGAACTTTTTTGCTAGTCTGTTCTGTGAGTCAGGCTGAAGTGTCTGTTGTGACTAAGGAAGTTATTTGAGACTTTCTAGGGGCCAGATCACTATAGACTTACTCAAAAGTAAGTAACTCACATTCTCATCCAGCTGATGTCAAGACACTCCTGAGATAGGTCAAGAAACTTGACTGACTATTTTCAGTTTATCAGTTCCACACCACTCTCGTATTATCTTTGCAGTGCAAGAGAAGGATTCCTCATTAGTTAAACTGGCTGTTTTGGATTAAAGCTCAGTTGTGGAAGGGAGGTCCATCATCAGCTAATTTGTTTGTCTGCCTGGCAGGCCATTATTTTGCTGTGGAAAAACCTTAAGCCCACAGTATAATGGCATTACTGTCTGGTATTCACAATTCTAGCCACACAGTCCTCTCTCTTCAGAATTCATCTCATTATTTGACGAAGCCAACTTTATTTTTTCCGCAAGATGCAACAATAAGTAAACAACATATGTTGTTGATTCAAAGAATTAACAAAAGGGTGGGTATTTTTCCTGCCTGAAAATCCTCTCTGCTGAGTGTGTGTGATATACTTGCTGCCTTTGCTAATTTATCCTGTTTCGAGATGTTTGCATTCAGAAGCTGAAAAGGGCTTAGATGTTAATTACACATGTGCTTTGAGTCATAAATTTATGCTTCTAAATATATCCCATATACACTTACACAATTTATTTTTTTTTTATTCTATCAGTCATTGTACAAACATTAGAAGTACAAACATTTGTCTTGATCTTTAGGAAACTATTGTATATAGCTGGGTAAGTCAAAGTTCCTCTTTTTCTACACTGGAGTATGATTTCATCCCTGGATTATTGACACTATGTTTAGTACACATGACTTATATGTGGTCTAGCAGCAGCCAGCATCTAAAGGTTACTCTTGCTGACATTGTTTTCAGTTGTGCAGGATTGTTACTCAAATGCCATCATTTTTACCTGCAAGAAGGAATCCAGGAATATTAAAAATGTGACAGTGGAAACAAACTTTTGTGCTGTGCCCAAATCCATATTGAAGATCCTACTATTAAAATCAATAAAAAACCTTTCTCTGAAAGGTATTGGTGGATTTGATGACCCTTTTCAGTCAGCGAAAGTAAATGTGTAACTTTATTGTAGGCCCAGTCCTTCCCATTAACCTTAGTCACCCATCTAGTTTGCAGTAAAGCCTCTGACTCACATTTTTACTAATATCTTCCAGCTCTTATTTTGTCTAAATTGTTCTTTGGCTTATACGACCATTTATGTCAGTGTAGTGTTTGTGCATGTGTTTGTCTATGTCTCTATACACAGTAGTATTTATGTAGAGAACTATAAATAAAGATCAGCAAATAAAATTTGCAAAATAGTCTGGACAGGACATGGAGCCATGAGAGACTTAGATGGCCAATCCAAAAGTGGAATGTGCAATGAGTCAAATGAATATTCAGACCAAGAAACTGGCGAATGATCAAAGTCTGAGAAATCACCTAATCAAAACCAGCAAATAACTAAAAATTGGGGGATCATACAAATATTTCATTTAGTAAAACTAACCTATGCCCTGGCTTGTAACAATCATTTTTCTAATATCTCTCAGTGATCTGAATGTAAAACTTTCCTCAGTGCCCACTTTTGAGCTTGTTACTGGTAAAATATTGCCATGGTTTTATAGAGCGTATTTTTGTCTTCTGCTAGCACTAGGAATACTTCCATTGCAAAACATCTTGCAGATACAGCTGAGAACAGTGTTTATGCAAGATGTACTTCATAAACTCAAACCTGTGTAATCCAACATACAATTCATTATATTTCATTCTCTGCGCCTATGTGAATAACGTAACAAGTAGTATAAGAAAGAGTTATATATTTAGCCTTTATTCTTCATTGTACTGATGGATAAACATACATCCAGTACTCCTAAACTATGACAACAAGTTGTTAAAATTATTAAAATACAAATATTGACACTGTCCCTTTTTTAGCTCCCGTTTTCTTTATCACGTTCTACATAGTGATACGCATTCTACATAAGACCTGTGAAGCAAAATCAAAAATAGATGTCAATAATTACAGAAAGGTTTTATATTTTTGCAGTAAAAATTTCCAGAAGCAGCAATATAATGAGAAAATAAATATCATAACAAACTTATTTTACAGTTAATCTATTATTTTTAATTGGAACTAGTAGGAACATTTTAAAATGCAACTTACAGTTTTACTATTTTACGATAAATATAAATTTGCAATACTCAAAAGCATATATAAAATCTGTAAATTAATAATGAATGCTTAAAACTAAGGGTTCTAAGCCAAAGAAAACCAGAGAATTAACATATTATCTCATATGTCAAATTTAATCAACTATTCCACATCTTCACAACGTGTTTACAGATGATGTACACATTAAATATTATTCGTTTAAAATATACTGTCTTCAGGTATAAAATAATTATTTTTAATATATATCCTTTATGAACACTGCATTTAAACTGTGCACACCTACTTACCTAGAATTCTGTCAGTTGTTTGCACTAAAATGTAGTCTGCATTTCATTGTCTCCATCTACTCAATTATTTCTAATCTTTTTTGACATCGGGTCTGTGAAGACCTGTCTGAAATCAGACATCTGCTTCTGATTAGAATCAGTTGTGATTTACACATATCAACTTCTAATCTTGCTTTAGTCACTGGACCTTCGTGTGGTCACTAGTCCCTACTGGCTGAATGATTTCTAATTTGATTATCCTGCATTAGTCACCATCTACCAGATGTAGACATGAAAAATTTCCCAGTAGGTTTATAAAGTCATTTATGACAGGAAGCAATTTTTCAATGCATTCATCACTTCTGTCTCCATCACGCCATTTCTTTCAACAAAGGGTTTCTGAAATATAATACCAAAAAAGGTGAAATCATACAGCTCCATCTACAATTGTAATGATGATGCCTCCAACTTTTCGATATAGCCTAAGTTCAGCTGGGTGGCTCATTGAAAAGCTGGTATTTTCTAAATTTTTTATCCTAACTTCTGTATACTTCTGTTTTTACTTGTAATTACCATTAATTATTATATTTGTGAATATATTAAAATTCAGTGGTTATTCTCAAAGTCATGAATTACTTATTTTTAGTGGTATGTGATTAGTTGCCAACCATACTGTGCTAACCACATTGTACTAGCACTATATTAGTTGCTAGTTGTATTACATCTCTTTCTTATTACTGAGCTAAAAATAAATGATAGACTAATGAATAACAAAACTCAGACTTTTTTATTAGTAAATTCATGTCCTCACCGAGACAGCTTCCTGTAAGGGAGCGCCTCTACTAGAGCAGCTGAGATAGTTTGAATAAACAGGATTTTCAACACAGGAGCCTTTATTCAGGTATGAAATGGTACAATTCTCAAAGCCAGAAACAGATTGTTTCAAGGTTTACTAATCATGTGAATTAGACCTGTGGGGAGAAAATACAGTTAGTAACTGTGAAACAAAGATAAAGGAGGAGGTATTTGCATAACTGCTAAGTTAGTTAAGTTATATGGGAGAGAACAAAGAGAGACAGGTGACCTACTGTCTGTGGGACATGGCAGAGAAAGAGATAGTATGGCAGGATATTCATGTGAAGTATTAGTTTTCCAAATAGCTATGAGAAGTAAAACCAAATGTAATGTAAAATTTAACAAATACAGGAAGTCATGGGATAAAATGAAAGCTGAAAGATGTGGAAGAAAAGATCTCTTTATGTGCCTTCTTCAGCAGGTGTTAGCATATAATTTAAAGACTTTTGAGCATTATGGCCCTTAATCTAAGAACAATTTTAAATTCCTTTTTCTTTTTAATATAAGATAGAACCACAGATTATGAGAATTTAAAAAAATGTCTATTTTTTGTTTGGCAGTCAGCTTAAAAGGTTGGGGGATTTTTAGGGAACAATAATGTTCAAGAGGAAAGTCACTCTTGGCAGTCATCTACTCATGCCTGGTTCAGCAAGATCAATTTATTTTGAAGTTAGGACAGTGAGTATTGAAGCACCCCTGTATATCCAACAGTCATTCTGCCTTAACTGTCTTTTGTTTAAACTCAGTTTTACCAGAAATTATTTTAGTTATTTAATTTTACAGTGAAATATAGCTATATATGGGATGATTCTTTTTTCTTGTTTTGTCTTTTTTTTCCTAGAGAATATCACAAATAGAATTGCTGTTACTTCTGTTACTATATGGTGCTTGTGCTAATTAGAATGGAAGCTT